>CM053030.1:408540596-408989762 GCA_028564925.1 Lithobates sylvaticus
CCCAAGACCTGTGCTGTGACTCTAACGTCTGGTTGTGACATAAGAGAGTCTGATCTACAAAATCAAACAAGTTTGGAACCCCAGAATTATTCTCTGGAGACTGGAAACGAAGAAAAGGACTGTATCGTGTACCAGAAGACCTGAGCTGGAAGCTGAAGGAGTAATTAATGCGGTGAGTAAAATATTTCTCTCTTTTTAAATTATTAATAATATAGTCAAAATGCTTATTCAGTGTGAAGCTAGTGTCAGTTCTGATAAAGTTAACAGATGGGTGTTAAAATGTATTAAGCGTCATGGCGGTCCTTATGAAGTGCCAGAAAAATATAAGCAGACATGGACTATGATGAATGAATTTTTAGAAAAAAATGTTTTTGATAGCAAAATTTCAGAAAGTAAAAGAAAAGGTTGTATTGTACAGGGCTTGTTATCTTGCTGTTTAACAATGGAAAGTTCATTGAAGGATAAGATTGAGGAAATTACCCAGTTACAGAGTGCAGTTGATAATAGCAACAAGGTTTGTCAGAGGTTACAAAACCAATCAGAATCTGAGACTGTAAATTTAAAATTGCATGCAGTCACCATTAGGGAAGCTCTGCTTGAGAAGTCTAAACATTGTAATGAATTATCAGAAGAAAATGAAAGATTGAAATTAAGAATTATGGAATTAGAGAAGAGATCTCAGGAATGCAGATATGCATCGAATCGTGGATTCAGCAATCTGCAGCAAAATACAAACATTCTATCAAATGAAACAGAACCTCATATTAAATCTGATAATTCATTGCCAGCCGCACCCACTGTGACCACCACAGTTTATAACAATAATAATAATGCAGGTGAAGTTCAGCTTGTAATGAAGCCTTTGAAACCAAAAGAATTAGATGCAATTCTTAAAGAAATAGGAATGATTCCCTGCCATGATTTAAACAGATTTTTAAAATGGTTTTGTGACTTGCAGAATGTCAGAGATATGTACAATCTCAACCCATCTGATTTAGACAGAGTTAGGCAACATTCTATAGGAAATAGTCTTTGGGTGAGAATTAAGCAGATCTGTACTCAGCCAATGAGAACAAGGGACATATTGATGGAATTATTATGTGTTTTGTATGGTGTACGTTCTGATGTTACTGTTCATGGGAAGATCAAACAAATGCAAAGTGAATCTCCCTACGAACTGTCAGAAAGGATAAAATCTATTATGGAAATATTGGTCAGTAATAATCTTGCATTTGAGCATGGTGGCTTGTTACATATGAGTATATTTCTACATGCTTTGCATGAAGATATTAGACAAAATATTTTACTAGTTACCCCAAATCCTCATGATTTAAAAGACGTATTGTTGAAAGCAGACAATTTATGGAGAAAGTTAAATGAGCAAGCTGTCAAGATTGATTTAGCCACATTGTTTAGGACAAATACTGAACATAAAGATCAAAAGATAATGTCTTATGATAACAATCAAAGAGGAGACACCAGGTCAAATATAGGTGATATTGATATGAAAAACAGAGCTGACCAAAATCATAATAAAAAGGTATCTAAGGCTTGGATACCGTTTTCTCAGTTAAAACAGAAATATGACCACCTAAAGATTGAGTACGATAAAATGAAAATAGAACATTACACATTGCTGGGACAGCTAAACAGATTACATTATCCAGATCTGTTGTTGAATACAAGTGACATTTCTCTAACAGTGGGGGTGGTTTAGTTTCAACCTGGGGATGTGTAAATAGTCCTTTGTTTTAACTTCAAAGAATGTTTAAGGACCTTGCTAATTAGTTTTGTTGGAGAGTTTTTTGTCTTTCAGATATATTGGAGATACTGCATGTGAACTGCAAGCTGAAATTTCTGGCTAGTGGGGGAGAAACGCTGAATAAACAATATCATGGACTCTCTCAATATTCATCAAGCAATTGACTTATTGTTTTGACTTTTTGGACTTGGACAATGGACTTTTCCCTATATTCTATTTTTTATTTTTCACCCTCTTCCATTTTCATTTATTTTTTTATTTTATTATGTTTTATTTCTTGAACTTTATCTTAAAACCAGAGCGAAATATTTAAACCTAAAATAATTTTCGTGTTACATAACATGTTACATGTTGCATATTACATATTGCATATTGATCAATATATTTGACATCTAAGGTGAGATGCTGCACAATGGCTTGGCATAGCATAAATTATATTTCATATCAGCCATTGTGAAGCATCCAATACCTCAAGTCGGTAATGCTATGTTTGTTGCTTGATTTATGGGTCAGTTCTAGTAGTTAGAACGACCCAAGTGGGGGTATATGTTGTAATGTGTTGGCCGATTTATGTGGGACTTTATGTATTATATATTTGTATTGGATATATATATTCCACACACAGTATTAGTGACCAGGCCAGATATCAGTTGACAATGTTATCTGTTACCCTTTGATGTGTAAATCTTATGCAAGTTGTGTGTGTGTGAGGAATAGCCTTTTAACCTAGATGAACATTTCAAAGGGAGTATTTACTGATGGTAATTAGAATTGAGGGGGGTATTCATGGTAAACATTTGGTTGACCCCCACCCAGTGTCAGACTAGTATTTTGAGAAGACAGTCAGGATGTGAGGCAGTCTAGAAGATATGTCTATGAGAGAAGGGTCTGGAGTCACGGGTCTAGGAGAAGATATTCCTTGTCATGTACTCTGTTGGATTTTGCCATCTGTAATAATGTTCTGTTTTGGAAGTCAATAAAATCTCTCTCTGGGAGAATCGGGTTTTGCTGCGGGAAGTACTTTTCAATAACTATATACCATCTACGAGGAACGACGATTATATTAGATCACTACAGTAGGCTGTATTGGTGGGCACTATGAGGCTGCATTTGGTGGGCACTGGTAGGGTGCATTGATGGGCACTGGTAGGTTGCATTTGATGGGCACTGATGATTATTGACAAATAAGCTCACCCTCACTCTCCCTGCCAGACTCTAGAGCCCAGAGCAAACAGTACTCCGCTTAATGGCTATATTCCTTTCTGCCCTGTAAGCCCCCGTACACACGGTCGGAAATTCCGACCACAAAATCCATCTGAATTTTTCAGACGGATTTTGTCCGACACTGGTGTTTCATACACACGGTCGGACAAAGTTGTCGGAAAATCCGATCATTCTGAACGTGGTGACGTTCATTGCGTACGACGGAACTACGTAGAGGCTAGTAGCCAATAGCTTTGGTCTCGTAATTTGATCTGAGCATGCGTGGCACTTTGTCCGTCGGAATTCTCTACACACGATCGGAAAAAGTCCGATCGGATTTGGTTGTCGGAAAATTTGAGAGCAGGATCTCAAATTTTTTCCGACGGAAAAAGTTCGATGGAGGCCACACACGGCCAGATTTTCCGACAACATGGTCCGTTCGGACATTTTCCGTCGGAATTTCCGACCGTGTGCATGGGGCATAAGACAAAAATTGCTACAACCTGTCCCTCATAACACCCCAATTCAGCATGTCATAGTCTTCCCTGATAGAGCAAAATGCATTTTACAGTTTCGAATGGCACTACTTGATGGGGACACTACATCAGTACAACTTTTTTCCCTTATTTTCTGGTCTTGGGTATGCGCAACCCTCTTGGCCAGGATCTGGCTAAATAATTACATTTAATTTGAGATTCATGGAGGCAGCCTCTAGGGTTGTCCCTGTTGCCTTTAATCTTTACTGGCTATAGAATCTCCAACTTTACTAAGTTGAGCATCTATAAATATGTTGTATGTCATATTAACTTCTCAGAAGAATACTAAAAGTATTGGAATGCCTGCCTTTACACGCACATGAACTTGAATGACATCCCAGTCTTAGTCCATAGGGTTTAATATTGAGTTGGCCCACCCAGCTATACCAGCTTCAACTCTTCTGGGAAGGCTATCCGCAAGGTTTAGGAGTGTGTCATCAATGCCTGACCTCACAAATGCACTTCTGGAAGAATGGTCAAATATGCCCAAAGACACACTTATAAACCTTGTGGACTGTCTTCCCAGAAGACTTGAAGCTGTTATAGCTGCAAAGGGTGGGCCAAATCAATATTAAACCCTACAGATTAAGACTAGAATGCCATTAAAATTCATGTGCATGTAAAGGCAGGTGTCCCAATGCTTTTGGCAATATAGTCTACATCTTTTTATATGTAATTGAGACTTTAGCAGATCTTAGTCAATCCTTATATTAGCTACTAACCCAATGTGGAGCTTTGACACCTTTTCTGGGTTCATAATCAATGTCATCTCTTTTCACTGGGTAAAGCAGTGGCTGTTCAGCATATTTACTCAATGACCCTACTACCATTTTGCAAATTTCAATACTTTGATGTGTTGAAAACATTCTTACAATGTCAATTAATTTTTTTTTTGCAGACAACAAGATGGATGTCCTTGCTGTTAAACCTAATTGGAATGTCTGCCTTAATTAACAAGTTAAGGACTTTGAACATTGTATATTTTAGAGTACCTTCCTGCCTAGCTCACATGTGTTGCTTCTAAAGCCTGCTGTGAATTTGGCAGCCACTATTAGCAGCTACTGCAATTCAGAGTGTCAAAAACAACTGTCTTGTCATCAGGGCTTGAACACTGATAAACTGCAGCTAGCTGAGCAATCAAATGCAATATATCTCTTATGTTTTACACAGTAGTAGCTGAAAATACTCTGCAATAAAAAGTTTAGTCTTTGCTATAAACCTTTTATTAACCCTTTGTTACCCTAACTAGCCATAGTCCTTTTTTGTTGTTGTTTTTTTATTATACTGTTCATACAATATTTTCTATTTTATTCCCCTACAGGTCATTTGTATCTTAAAGGGGTTGTAAAGAATTTTTTTTGATTTTTTTTTAAAATAACAAACATGTTATACTTACCTCCACTGTGCAGCTCGTTTTGCACAGAGTGGCCCCGAACCTGGTCTTCTGGGGTCCCTTCGCGGCTGTCTCGGCTCCCCCCCCCCCGCAAGTACTTCTCACCTAAATGCGAGCTCCCTCGCATGGTGTGGAGTACTTGCGGGCACGCTCCCGTGATACAGCCGGCGGCTATAGCCGCTCGCTGTATCACTCGGCCCCGCCCCCGGGCGCGCCGCATCATTGGATGTGATTGACAGCAGCGCGAGCCAATGGCTGCGCTGCTTTCAATCCATCCACCCTAGCCAATTAACGGCAAGGGTGAGCGGCGAAGAGGACGTCGGGGGCGAGCGCGGGACTTTTGAGGGGTCAGGTAAGTATAACAGGGGGTGGTATTGTCAGATGTTTTTTCACCTTTAATGCATAGAATACATTAAGGTGAAAAAACTTTTACCTTTACAACCTCTTTAAGCATTAAAAAAATACACAAAATGTAAGGAAAGCCTTAATTTCTGTCTGTACATTGTAGCAAAAACATTATTTTGTGTTCAAGATAAACAAGTCAAATTACAAAATGTTTAGGAGCATTTAGCAGCGTTTCTGCTGGAAAATGCTCCAAGAAATTCTACAAAAACAATGTTCTTTCTGCTCCTAGATACTGAAGTTTAAAAAACGCTAATAGCCTAAAGTAGCAGTATGGACACATAGGATAATACTATTTCGCTTCTAGGAGCTTAAAAAAAAAAAAAAACGCTAGTATGCATGGAACCTTACATCTATAACACGTTGTTTTTAAATGATTACTTATCAAACTAAAAAGGAAGTGTATTTTCTATAATTTCCCTATAAAATATATAGAAATTTTTAAATCTCCTGGAAGACAATATCACAAAAAGAAGGCATTGTATTTCTCCCAACCTCTCTCTTAAATATAACAATACTTCTTGATAGGTTGCGCTCAAAATTTTATCAAACTTAGTTGCGCCATGAAAATAGTGGTTTCATGTTAGCTGAAATTTCATAAACTGTCCCCTAATTTCACTGTGTGGCACTGCAAAGTGAAAATTAGACAAAGAAATTGCAATTTAAAGCTACTTGCGTTAGGTAAGTAGCCAAAAACACGATAGCTTCCTGCTTTAATGGTATCAACACACAGCCATTGTCATTGAACCCCCATCACTCATTAGTATAAGAAAAGGCTTGTGCAGTAGACAAAGTTTTCTTGTTCCCTGTCTCTGCACTCTTTTCCCACAATAAGTGGATCTTTAATATGTAAACCAGGGTCCATTCATATAGTACACCATGGTGAATGAGAACATTGGTGAGCTATCAATGTCTTTGTTTTTTGTTTTTCAGCCCATTTATATTAAGCCATATTCACTAGATTTTGAGTCATTTTAACTTAAAATTATGTATTTGCCCGCATTTTATACGTGTTAGCCTATTCACCCTGTTTTGTATCTGGTAAATGTAAGCAAATTAAAGCTGGAGTTCCGCCAAAAAACGTTTTAAAAAAAAAAAAAAAAGTCAGCAGCTACAAATACTGCAGCTGCTGACTTCTAAAATAAGGACACTTACCTGTCCAGCGCGCCCGCGATGTCGGCACCTGAAGCTGATTTGTCGCTCGGCTCTCGGGTGCTGCCGCCGCCGCCATCTTCTGTAAGGGAATCAGGGAATGAAGCCTTGCGGCTTCACTTCCCGGTTCCCTACTGCGCATGCGCGAGTCACGCTGCGCAATACGGATGGTCCCTGCTGTCTCTGGGACCTGCGTGCTTCCTAGCAGACAGCGGGGGGGGACAGGAAGTGGCACCCCCCTAAGTAGGGTTCCGAAAAGCGGAGATTCCTTTTTTGTGTGAACCTCCGCTTTAAGGACCTGGGTTGACTGGCTTTTTTTCTCATTAAACATGCTTTGCATTCCCATATACTGTATGTCCAAGGGTGTGCAAAACCCATTTAACCCCTTTATGCCTAAGCCTTTTTCTGACACTTGTTGCTTACAAGTTAAAATCCATATTTTTTGCTAGAAAATTACTTAGAACCCCCAAACATTATATATAAACAAAGGGATGGGGGGGTCACACCCTAAACCTGAATATCTAAAGCAGGGGTCAAGTCCTGGGAAAAAAAGTGTGGAAACTCCCACCCAAGATCCACTCGCCCACCAAAAAAAAAAAAAAATGATACGCTCATATGCACGAACGCTTCAAAAGTGGTATTTTTCATCCAATTTTCGTATTGTGTGTATGAAGCTTAACTGTACATAAAAAAAAAAAAACAATCCTCAATAAACATAAATACAGTAATTCTCTGAATAATCAGCATTCATTCAATTGTGCTTCCATGCAAATGTGAACATCATGTTCTGATCTTTATTGGGGCATTTTATTTTGTATATAGAGTGTTTATGTGGTGAGTTTACACTTTTCATTGAACAGAGTTTGGCTAACACAGGGTTAAACGGAAAGGTCATAAATTAACTGTATATTATCTGGACAGAATGCTTGGGGAGATAGTGATATGTTCCTGCTTAGGAGATGTATGTTAGCTTGGGGGGCATCAAACTCTGCAGGGCTCCAACACACACTCGCTGCTATTCCAACCCTTCTAATATTTCCACATAAACTTCCTTCCTGGCATAAAACTTTGCCAGGTATTGTGCTCAGCTTACCACCCCAAACTGATGTTCCTCCCTCAGCTCACCTCTCTCCCTGTATGTCCTGTGAGCAGAATAGCTGTGCTCCTCCTCTGGGTTCTCTCATCATATGGCACTGAAGATAGAGGAGGGGGGATTCAGCGGGACACACAGAGCAAGTATGCAGGAGACTGGGGGGGGGGGGGGGATGAGGAGACAGTAAATCTGGAGGGGCCGGCAGGGAGGAGCGCATCACAAGAGGTCTGACTAAATACAATCTCTTAGCAGCAGTGACCGTATCTACCTGTCAGCTAGCTGTGATTGACAGGTAGATCGAAGCGGAAGCTGTCATGGGGCCCCCTACTGGCAATGCCTGAATGGTCAGGTGTGCGGCACTTACTATTGCGAGCTATGTCGGCAGCTACTGGTGTAGCACCTGCCACACAGCTCGCATACTTCAAAGTCTTGCAGGACACGGCTGCTAACGGGAACTGTGTACCTGTTGTGGAAAAAGTACAGAACTCCGTTCCCATGCGTTCCCGCAGGACTTGAGCCCTGATCTAAAGTCGCTGCTGCTATAGAGATCTATATATAATTAGATCCACAGAGAATAGTGCACATGTACAAAAATGCAAAAGTAATTTTTTAATCTTACAAGGCAGTTTAAAAGCACCTAATCTTAAGTTACTTGACTAAATATGGGGATTTAGTCACATCATATGACCATACCATGAAAAAGCCAACCACTGTGCCAAAGTACCCCATTTTCAGTGGGTCCTACACTATTCATAAGAAATAAAGATAAACCCCACTTCTCTTTACCATGGGAGATGCTCACCTCTTACATGATAGATGTGTGCTAGCTGCAGACTACATTGCTTAAACTGCATTATGAAGGGACTATTCCTAGAGCAACTAACTAGTTGACACCAGCAGAGACCCTAGAGAAAAAAAAAAAGTTAGCCCGATTGTTTTGTATAATGTAAAAGATGATTTCCTGACAGACTCCATGGCAGCCAAGGTGTGGGTTTAGTCCCGCCTCCACTACCCTATAGGACGTTACTCCCATAAATCTTTGCTCCCCGCCAGAGGCCGTGTTCTTTTTTTGTCCTCCTCCGAAGGACCTATACTATGTCTTTCTACCTGAAGATTATCGTTTCCCTCCTGCGATATGGACTGGCAGAGCGACTTGGAGTCGCACATTTCCAATAAGCTACTAGCGGAGTATGGAAAGGGGCATATGGAAGAGGCGCTGAAGAGGTGTATTCCTGGTCACTGACAAGGCAAAACCGCGTTATGGTCGTTAATCCTAGCTACTAGCAGGTGACTATTTTCCCAACAAGTCCGGCATGTATGCTTACTTACCTTCGGCCAGACGATCGTTCGCAGGAGGGGTGAGTCTTTTTCTCTGCATGGCAGCCCGTTTTTATTGTCTGTGGCATTATTGTTGTTTTTCCCCTGTCACTGTGTCCCCATACACCGCTGGTGCGGTGTGTCTGGCCATCATGGCGGCTGGTTCCTCTTGCGTTCTAGCCACCGAGTTCCTTCCTCGTTTCGCTGCGCGGCCGTTCTGCGCATGCGCAGGACCGGCGCGAGAACGAGGCTTGGTACGCGCATGCGCGTAGCGGTACTCGCGCATGCGCACTAGCATCGTGGCCGTCGCGTTGATGACGTCACGATAGGCGGCAGATTTAAAAAGGGAAAACAGCTTACAGGCTTTTGGAATGCCTGTAAGCCTGCAGAAGCACTCCAGAGACCCCGTTTTTGCTGGAAAAGGTAGGGAACTCTGGTGGATTGTCCTGCTACCTTTTGTTGATGCCTTTTCTATCTACTTATTGATTATGGGTCACTTCTGATTGCAGCGTCATGGACCTTCCCAGACCACTTGTTCCGTCACCGCCTGCTAGTGGCCAGCCCTCTCGCAGCAGGTATTTGGGGGGGCATTCCCTGGGATGCCTGCTGGGGGAGGGTGGAACATCATTGTAGGTGTTGTTCCGCTGACACGGTTGGATCTGTCTTTTCTCTTTCAGCCCTTCTAGGTCTACTCAACGCCGGAGTTCTCATAAAGGAAGCTGTTCATCAAAATCCCGCCGGCACTCCTCTTCCAGATCTAGACACCACGGTTCTTCTGCAAGATCCAGTCATCGTAGCCGGGAACCATCCCGATCTTCCACGGCTCGCCCCAGTCACTCTGAAGGATCATGCTGGGGGTGTAGGGCTCAAGTCCCTAGGGACAAGTCCCTTTGTGATGCCTGTTATGTAAAGGCAACTGGAGAAAGGAGTGACTCTGACCAACAGTTAAAGTCTATGGTTGAGAAGATGGTCAAGGACAGCTTAAAGGAGCTAGAAGCCCCTCATGTATCTCCCGTAGAGTCGCCCAGATCTCCAGTGAGGGATGCCCAAGTTCAAGACACTTGGGAAGCTTCGTTACCAAGCCATCCATCTGCGGATTTCCATTCCATTCTTCCAATCAGGTGGATCACAGTAACATCAGATGCCAGCAACAGAGGTTGGGGGGCCCATTGTCTGACGGAGGTGGCTCAGGGCACTTGGGATTTTCCTTCTCGAGGGATAGTCTCGAACGTCCTAGAGTTGCGTGCAGCCTTCCTAGCTCTGGTGGCCTTCCCTCATCTGATAACAGGAAAGTCGGTAGTTCTCAGATTGGACAACACAACAGCTGTTGCCTACATAAGGAAACAGGGGGGCACCAGAAGTCGATCCCTACTGTTAGAGGTGGAACCAATCATGCGTTGGGCACAGAAGAATCTGGCCAACTTGACGGCAACCTATGTTCCCGGGGTTCTCAACGTCCAAGCGGACTTTCTCTCAAGAGTTCAGCTGGACAACAACGAGTGGGCTCTTCACGAGGAGGTGTTCAGATGGGTCGTATCCCTAGGGATCTCTCCAGAAGTGGATCTCTTTGCCTCCCAGTACAACAGGAAGCTGGCGAGATACTGTGGTTCTGCACAGCCTATGCCTTCCCTCCAACTCCAATCATCTTTCAATTCCTGAGGAGACTCAGATGGGAGGAAGTGGAGATGGTGGCCATAATTCCTCACTGGCCCAACAGACCGTGGTTTCCTCTCCTATCTCTGCTCAGCTTCCAAGACCCAATTCCTCTTCCGACCCGACGGGATCTGCTCTCCCAGGGCACGATTCTCCACCCGTGTCCAGCTCACCTACAGTTGAAGGTCTGGTTCTTGAGAGGGGAAGGTTGGAAGCACTAGGATGTCCCAAGGAGGCTATTCCCACTCTCCTAAGTGCAAGGAGGCGTAGCACCAATAAGGTGTATGAGCGGATCTGGGCAAAATTTTCGTCCCATATGTCTTCCAGAGCCAATTCGTGTGGTTCCCCGGCAGTTCAGGACATCCTAAGTTTCCTGCAATCAGGTCTGGACCTACCCTTGTCGGTCAGTTCCCTTCGTGTTCAGGTGTCAGCTATTTCCGCCTTCACGGGAGTGTCATGGGCCAAACATGCCCTTATCCAACAATTTTTCAAAGGGGCAGTGAGACTGAGACCCCAAAGGAAGCCCAGATTCCCTAAATGGGATCTGCCTCTTGTTTTGGATTTTTTCTCTCATCTTGACGAGTCGCTTTCCATCAGAGAGCTTACTATGAAAACTGCCTTTCTAGTGGCCGTCACCTCGGCGAAGAGGGTGTCTGAAATTCAGGTTCTAGGAGCCAAAGAACCTTTCCTAACCTTCTTCCCAGACAGAGTGGTCCTGGTTCCGATGTTAAACCCTAAGGTCACCTCGGTTTTTCATGAGAATCAAGAGATCTCTCTCCCCACCTTCAGGTCCACTGGAGTCTCAGATGTTCATCCTCTAGATGTTGGTGGTTCCTTAAAACAATATTTAGAAGTTACAGCCTCATTCCGCCAGTCGGATTATCTGTTCGTCCTGTTCTATGGGAAGCACAAGGGCTCTCGAGCATCAGTCAGATCTATTGCTGCATGGATAATTCAAGCGATTCAGTGGGCATACAAGGAGAAGGGCTTGGCTCCTCCTCAGGCGGTGACAGCACATTCAACCAGAAGTCTTTCAACTTCATGGGCAGCCTCGCGCCATGTGGCTCCTGATGTGATCTGCAGAGCGGCGTCTTGGTCGTCAATTCATACATTTATGTCACACTACTGTGTTGAGCCAGCGGCTCTATCCTCAGTTGATTTTGGTGTTAAAGTTTTGTCAGTTGACGGTGTCAAATAAATCTTTGTTTGTTCAGCATTTTGCCCACCCGGGTGTGTATGGCGAGTTATTTCCCACACGTTGGCTGCCATGGAGTCTGTCAGGAAAACGGAAAATTCCTATCAAAATACTTACCGTAATTTTCCTTTCCTGATGGACTCCATGGCAGCCGGAGTTCCCCCCCAAATGGCTGGAGTAGGATAGTTACCGAACACGGCCTCTGGCGGGGAGCAAAGATTTATGGGAGTAACGTCCTATAGGGTAGTGGAGGCGGGACTAAACCCACACGTTGGCTGCCATGGAGTCCATCAGGAAAGGAAAATGACGGTAAGTATTTTGATAGGAATTTTCCGTTGTTACGCCGAGTAAATAGATACCTAACATGCCATGCCTTAAAATTGCGCACACTCGTGGAATGGTGACAAACTACGGCACTTAAAAATCTCCATAGACTACGCTTTAAAAATTTCTATGGGTTATCAGTTTAGAGTTACAGAGGAGGTGCTAGAATTATTGCTCTCACTCTAATGATCGTGGCGATGCCGCACATGTGTGGTTTGAACACTGTTTACATTTGTGGGCGCGACTTACCTATGTGTTTCACAGAGGGATGGGGAACTTATACTTTTCTTTTTCTTTTTTTTTTTTACACTGTCCCTTTAAAAAAAAAATTCAGCAAAAAAAACAGTAGTGATGTGGGAGTTATTCCTACTGCTCTAGGGAACATATAAATTTTAAGCGCAAATGTTAAAAAATTTAAACCTTGGGCATAAATGAGTTAATTGTTTACCACCGTCACAAACTTAGTGTATGTCCCCCTATCAGAACATAATAGAACAGGAGAAATCGGCCGACATTCAGCCTGTGTTTACAGGATTTAGTCAGACCGAAGCTGGCCATTTCGGTCGGCTTCTGTCGAAGGGGGGTGGCCGGAAAAAGTCTGCCGATCAGTGCTTTCAACTTCTGAGAGCACCGCCGGAGTGTTTTGAGGGGGGGGGGGGTGTCCCTCTATCAGAACACAATAGAACATGGGAGATCGTTGTACTAACATCGGGTAGTTAGTACAGCGGATCCTCCTAAACTGTCAGGTTTTTTTTGTTCAGTCCTGTTGGCAGGGGTGGCCCGTCCTTTAGGGGCCCCCCCTATCCTCTCCACCCCCTTTATGCAGTGGATAGATTTACGCATAGCATGAATCTATCCACAGTTGCTGCTGCCATCCCCTATTCAAGTGTCAAATTAGAGCGGCCAGGTTTTTTTTTGAAGAACTTGATTAGAGCCATAGGCTTTAATAGGCTTAAAAATAGGGTGGACTCGGGACTTATTGTGTCTGGAGCCCACCCAGGTTTGTTGCAACAGCACATGGAAATTTGCTGTTGCAACACTGATCCTCCTCCCGGCCAATGGGGAGGCAGGTATGAAACCTGTTTCCCAATTGGCCAAAACGTCAGGCGAATCTATTGGATGCCTAGCGCCGGGAGGAGAAGAGAGAAGACACCGGAAGCTGCTCTAGGAGAGGACACCAGTCACCAGAGCAGCTTTCCCCAAGCCTGCCACACTCTCACCGCCCGCATTCAAGGTAAGCACAACGGGTGGTGGTGGGGGGGCTGTGTTAGTGCCGCGGGGGGGTAGTCCTGTTCCACCGGCGGCCCGGGGGGGTCGCCGCCACTGTCTGTTGGGTTGAACGAAAAAAAATTACTAGCGTGTACAAGACTTTGGGCTGACTCGCTGACTTTAATACTTTCAAGTCACTTAAAGAGGTATATCCATTAAAAAAAAAAAATTTAAAGTCAGCAGCTACAAATACTTCAGCTGCTGACTTTTAATAATCGGACACTTAACTGTTCCAGGGTTCAGCGATGCGGGTGGTCGAAGCTCCGCTCGCCCCCGATCCGCTCAGCGGCGCCGGCATTGCAACTGTAGGCACCCGGCTGTGTCTTTGTGATTGGCCGCACAGTCATCTGGGACACGTGACAGGTCCCAGATGGCTGGGGAGCCCTTCCTGCGCTGAGGGGAAGTGATGTCACCAGCCCAGGCACCGAAGGAGGCAGACTACGAGGGACCCCCTAGCAACAGGCATTTAGAGGTATGTAAAAAAAAAAAATTTCCAATTATTTTTTTTATTTTATTATTTTTTTTAGCAATTTTAAGCATTTTAATTTTTTTAGGGGGAAACACCACTTTAAATAGAAAAAAGTACGCAGTACAGAAGAAAACTCAGAAGTTCTTGTAGTATGGAATTATGGGTGGCCCATATGCCAGCCAGGCAACTTGTATTTTAAAAGGGTATAAAATAATAATTTTTGACAGTCTGTCATCACGTTTCCTTTAAACTTATACGTGAAAACCTCCCCTTGTACAAATGAACCGGTGGCAGTATTACATTTTTCATTGTGGCTTTTGGGTAAACATTTCCATATGTTATACTTTGTGAAAAACATAATGGCCAAGTGGTTGTTAATGTGATTAGTAAAACTTTATTGGTCTGTAATTACAGAGAGCTAAATAAAAACATTAAAAATAAAAAAGAATGTATTAGAACTGGAAATATTGTAGAGAATAGTAAATACATTAACACTGCATATGAAGGATCTAAGTTACAAGAAAATAACTAACATAATTGAATCACCTTTTTATAAGAAGCAATTAAGAGCTCTGAATAGAACTCCCCAGGAGGCCTGAAAACCTAATCCTTTTAAACTCAAAATAATCAGCTACGAAATTGACACTTGGCTTCTTACACCTCACTATTGATACGTCAGTGTGATTGGCATCCCTACTGACTAATCATGAGATGTAGGAAGGGGCAGGGCCATTTTCTATGGCATATGCCAGTGTTTCTCAACCTTTTTTCAGTCAGGGCACCCTTAAAATATCATGCACAGTCTCGAGGTACCCCATTCTAAAATGTAAAAAAAATAAACTTGCTGTTTCACATATCGCAGCAACATCCACACTCATAGGACACCCAACCTTAGAGGTGATTTATTCTTACAAAACAAATACCCCTTTGCACACTGGTACTGCCTAGTATTCTAATATTTCTCTTCTCCCTTTTCCTTAGTCCTTAGTCCTGGGTGGCTTAACTCCAATGTAAAAGCAAAGGAGAAGGCCTGCACTCAGTGCGGCTAAGATATTAAATTCTTTAAGTGCGTAAATAGTAAGAAAGGGAGGGCAGATCATATTGGTCCCATAAAGAATGATGAAGGGAATCTGGTTACTAAGGATGGTGAAGGTATTGAATGTATTTTATATTATATTTTATATTAAAATGTATTTTATATATATATTATATTGAAGGTATTGAGATGGCAATGGTATTGAATTTATTTTTCTCCTCAGTCTTTACGAGGGAATCAGGGGGCTTCAGTGACCAAAACTGCAATGTTTATCCTCATGACACTGAGTTCCTTAAGGACCCTCGGGTGCAAGCCATCTTGTCCCGGTGACTTATTAATGTTACGTTTTTCAAGTCTATTTCTAATTATGTTCTTTGTTAGCCATGAGGGTGCTTATCTTCATGACACAGGAAGCACCCTCATGGTTAACAGAGGACAGAATTAGAAATAGACTTGAAAAACGTAACATTAATAAGTCACGGGACAAGATGGCTTGCACCCGAGGGTCCTTAAAGAACTCAAGTAATTGCCAGACCATTGTTCCTAATTTTTATGAACAGTCTACTGACTGGAATGGTACCAGCTGATTGGAGAAAAGTGACTGTAGCACCAATATTAAAAAAGGGCCAAGATACATACCAGTTAACCTAACATCAATTGTATGTAAGCTCTTAGAGGGGATAATAAGGTACTATATACAGGGGGTCCCCGACTTACGAACACCCGACCTACGAATAACCCCTACTTACGAACGGGGTGCTGCGGGGACCCTCCGCCATTTTTTGCTCTTTTTCTGCGTCTTTCGGCCGTTCTGCGCATGCACGGCCATACGGAGCTTCGGAAAATGCCGGAAATGTCCGTAATTTGCCGCGCATGCGCAGAACGGCAATAGACGGAACATCTGAAATGTCCGGAAATCTCCGTATTTGTCGGTCTGCGCATGCGCGGCCGACTTACGAACATTTCCGACTTCCGTACAGGCGGGCAGTCTCTAACGAGTTCGTAACTCGGGGACCCCCTGTACAAGATTTTAGTAATGATAACGCTGGATGCACTCCAAATGCAAAGATAGCCCAAAATCAAAGTAAACCAATGGGCATAGGTCACATCATTGCAGTTCAACCTCTAAAAACATGGCTGCCATAAGGTTACCAGAGTGAACACACCATTTGGTGATGACTAATAAGTCATCTTCCTGTCACCTTCCTGTCCCATGTTCATGTCCCCTTAAACAGGAAGGTAGGCTAGACCACATTTTATTTATATATTATAAAATGCTTATGAATGCCTATGCAAGCAGTTTCTTGTATGTTCTTGCAATATGTAGCTATAAGCTGAAATGTCAGAATAAGCTAAAACTAAGTCTTGGACCTAAATTAAAGGTATATAAACGTATAGCTACCAGGATGGAGTCAAAATGGAGTCACTGTTGTTCAGTCATATTACTTCAGCATTCAGCACAGTTAAAAAAAAAATAGAGCATGCTGCATTTTTCCGCACCGCAAATGCAGGTAACGTGCTACATACATTCTTCACATGCACTGCACCATGTCTCTTTAAGCCAAAGCAGCAAAGCCCAAAAATGTTTTGAAAAATGCACTCAAACCGCATGCAAAGTGCACATCAAGCGCGATTCAAATGCATGTAAACATGCAGTCAAAAACTAACAGTTATGTGCAGTTTCTGGTGTGAATGGGCCCTCATAATCCTTTCAACTTCACATTTTTATTTTCTTCTCTGGTTCTGTTCCAGGTCTTCTGGCATGTGTCTTGGCGTTTGCCTACTGCTTAAATATCTAATGTAAAAAATCAATACTTTTCTCTCAAAAATTTGGTTTACTCAGCTTTAAAAAATACCAGCATTGGACATGCCATCATTTTATTCCCCCCACAAACGCACACACATCAGCTGCATCTCTCTTCCGATTTCAGCTCACACACAGTTCTATCAGCCAAACACAATATAGACATTATAATTATCAGCACTCTAATGTAAAGAAAGAAAGATCAAATTATTTTATAAACCAAACTAGGTCTCTGATAAAATTTTGGACCATTTAATAAAATAGTGCATTTAAGACTTCGGCCATAAAAGAGTTTTTCATTCAAGTTTTGCCAAAAAGTACAAACAGTAACAATACAAAGGGAGGAAATGAACGTTCTAAATGATATACTTCCTTATCCAAGCTTTCCCTGCACTTTAGCTATTTTTTTTTTTTTTTTAACAATAAGCTTTTATTGGTGCTTAGATATAACAATTGTACAATAATACTAACATTTGTACAGGAGTATCATATTAAAATATAACAATGTATAATTGAAATCAGTGGTAGAGTATTTTACTAGTAAAACCAACAAAATGGCTTTGTGATCAGCCGATCATTACATCGATAGTCTATTTAGAAATACTATTTAGTGTTTCTAAATACTATTTAGAAATGAGTTTATGTAGAAAAATCTATTATTTAGTTTGAGAAGAAGAATACAATTTGTGAGCCTCTGAGATGTGCCCTTAGGAGTATAGAACCGAAATGAAAGGAAAGAGAAGAATAAATAAAAATGGGAGAAGGACTTTAGCTTTTTTTAAGTACTGGATTGCTAAAGAGAAAAAAATGATACTTTGGCTCCCCCTTGTGGGAAACTAATGACAGCTAATAAATTACATATTTGTAAACAGCAGCACCAAATTTGGTGGATTAAGTTATATTTAATTAACTTAACATTTAGCAATTATGTCATCTTTAAAAGAATATAATGGACATATTCTAAGCCTTTCAGAAATCCGCATTCATAAATAAATAATTGGCTCATGAGAAATAGCTCATGATACCATTTTTTTTAGCTACACTAAAATATGCAAATTTACATTTTACAGCTGCAAGCTATACAAAATCACTGTAAAAGAGTAAGTCTTTACAGAAAAGTGGTTCTCATTGTATAATAATACACTGTTATAAAACAGGTGATATTTAATAGTATTTCTAAAAACATAATTTAAGAACAAGAATCCAGTCTTAACCCTTGCAACTCCAAAGGCATTCGGTGGCTCAATTAATCACGATGGAAAATATGTGCTTAGCTGACCAAGCTATTGCATTAGAGAAGAGGTTAAGTTGTGCCACTGGGGTTTTGTTATTTCTGTGCAATATTATTAACATTCTCCCTGATTACAGTGTTGGCTCTAATTTATCATTTTTAAATAATTCTAACGATCCCCTTAGGGTAATTTATTTCCAGTGCTTATTAATCCCAGGCTGGCATGAGAGTAACCTTGCCCTCAGGTTCTACAGTGTTAATGCATTTTCTCTGAGATAAAACAGGGGGTGCTCATTGTCAAAGAAAAGGAACATTCCTTAGGCAAGGCACTGGTTGAAAAAGCGCATTACATAAATGAAAATAAATCCTCGCAATCCTGCTTTGATAAAAGATTTGATCCTCATTAATCTGAAGGAAAAAAATATGTGATTATTCTGCTCAATGCTTATTAGACCTCATTTATGAAATTGTTCTAAAGGAAATGCATTTTTGTTACCCGTAGCAACCAGATTTTTTTTTTTTCATTATTTTTTAAATTGCAGTTAAAAAAATATAACAGCTGCAATCAGTTTGCTTGTTGTAGAATAATTTGTTTTACGCCACTTTTTACATATGGCTTGCATTATCATATTGGAACAAAACACAATAGTAGCCAGACATATATTTATTTTAATTCTTCTGGTGCACTTCTGGAGAAGCAAAAAAAAAATAAATCTGACGCGGGTCCTAGTATAACCACACCAAACAAAACAGGTAGAATGTCACTAGCCCTTTTGGACAAACTCATGTAGTTTATTAAATAAAGTCTAAAATACATTAATTGTGTAAAGATTCCAATTATCACTGCTGTCTTCTCTCAATTGTATACCGTATATACTCGAGTATAAGCCGAGTTTTTCAGCCCATTTTATTGTGCTGAAAGTACCCCCCTCGGCTTATACTTGAGTCAAGCATTTTTCTGCAGCAGAAAATTAAATTTTCCGACCCGACTTTGGGGCCCCGTATCTCGGGGGCTCTTGGTGCAAGGAACCCCAATTGGTGTGCAAACCCAGTGGAACCAACACTACAACATATCCAAAGATAGGGTTCCTAGCACTAAGTGGCCCCGAGATACGGGGCCCCAAAGTCGGTTCGGAAAATGTCATTCTCGGCTGCAGAAAAGTGCTTGACATTTTCCAAGCCGACTTTGGGGCCACGTATCTCGGGGCCACTTGGTAATAGGAACCCCATATCTGTCTCTTTATGTAATTCCCCCATGGATATGTTATAGTGCTAGTTCGACTGAGTTTGCATACCAAATTTGGGGTTCCTAGAACCAAGTGGCCCCAAGATACGAGGCCCCAAAGTAGGTCAACTGTGTCCATCTGCAGCAATGTTATTTCAGGACCCTTTGGGTCCAGAGACCCCAAATTTTGGCTGCAGATAGGGGGCATCTAGGAACCCTTAACTACCAAGTTGGGGGACCTATGGCTGCAAATGGGCACAGTGAGGCTGCAAATGGGCATTGTTGACCCTCTTTTCCACTTACAGTAGCTGCGCATTTCTCACCCTAGGCTTATACTGGAGTCAATACGTTTTTCCATTTTTTTGTGGTAAAATTAGGTGCCTAGGCTTATATTCGGGTCGGCCTATACTCGAGTATATACGGTAATTACTTTTTGTACATGGGGAAAGCATCTTATTTTTACTTTACTTTGTTACTGCATTTTTTATTTTATTTTTTTGTTAGTAAAGTGTGACACTATCACATCCTTTAGTATCTGGCATGTGCACTATAGTTACTTCATTCCAACACCCAGCATGCACAGCTGTCGGTGTGAAATTTGTAAATGATATTGAGAAAAAGAGCACCAGCATAGCTATTTGCTTTTTCCCATTCCAGTCAAAACAATATCGCTTCGTCAAGACAGACACTTTAATTGTGAAGCAACAGCAAGTCACTGATCTGGTCACAGATAATCAGCAAGCTAAATTTGTTGGATTTGCAGTACTGTGCATTAAAATAAATCCTTATTGGCTTATAGTGCTCCCAGAGTGCTGATGTGAACATGATTTCAGGAGGCCATAACAAACCAGACTTATGTTCTATATAAAAATGTACTTTAGTGTTAAATAACTAGATTAAATAGACATCTTTATATATGCTATTACTTACTATTTAACCACTTGCCAACCCACCACAGTAAATATACTGCGACGGGGGCGACGCATGCAAGTACAACTACATACATGCGGTTCTCCCCTCCTGTGATCGGTAATCAGTAACCGGGTATCATGTGATCGCTATGATTGGTCATATCGATCACATGATAACAATGTAAACAACGGCTTTCCATTCATGAACAGTTTGCTTACTGTTGTGATCTGTGATTGGCCCACAGCAATTACATAGTATATGGCTACCTGTACCATTAGATTAGCTGCAGCCAATCACAGATCACAACCAAGAGCAAGCCCTTTATGAATAGTTAACCCATTCTTGACAGCTAAAATTATTGCTTATACAGTGATCTGTATAAAACAAAAAAGAAATTATTGGAGATTTGGGACTATCTAAGGTACAACCGCAAAATAAATGATTTCATAAAGATACGATAAAATTGTTTGTTTTATTAACATAAAAAGAAAGAAAACAAAAAGGGGTTACATTGTTTGACTCCATGTACATCGGTATGTAAATCGTAGGGTTCAAAGGTATTACATACAATTCCTAGGGGAACTGTTGGGGGAGAAAGAAGTCCTATTCCTTTGCCAATACAAAAGTACTTATTTAACCACAGATATATTCAAATAGGCTATAATTATTCGTAGAGTGGGAGAGTAATATGACCATGCCCAATGTCAGTTGTCAAACTTTACCTACCTCTACGGAAGCTTGTAAAAATTCGTACTTATGAGAGGCTCGGGTCAAACTCACCCCCCCCCCCCCCCCCAAAAGAAAGAAAAACAAATGGGGGGGAAAAAAAGGAGAGAACAGGAACTGTTCGATCTTTGTTTTGATTACTTATCCACTAGGCCAAAACGATTTCTGAAATATAACGAAACAAGAAAAAGGGAGACCCCAGTAAAATTGCATAGGAAATATATCCAATACATTTAATGGACCCCCAGAAGATAGAGGGGTGGCGGTCCCATACCTTGATGTGGAGTGTATATAACATCAGAGCGTATCAGATTTGATGGCTGATTGGCCCATGTACTGCCCCTCAACAGGGGCTAGGTATGTCATCCAATGCCTATAGGTAAAAATATTAAAGAGTGGTTGCAATAATTCCATATATTCAGGATTATAGTGGACAAAATGTCCACCATTTTGGAAGATATGGTTATGTCAGTTTACCTGTTTAGATCGTTCCCAGAGCGTCCCGAGCCTCACATCCACCTCAGTCTGACTCGGCGTCAGACTGGGTTTAAATAGTCCCCCCCCGTGGCGCCAAAAACGCACGGCGTGTGACGTCACGCCGTACTGACGTCACGCGGACGTGGTACGGGGGTCGGCCGGCGCTCGTCCCAGACCAGGTGACCGGAGGGTTCCTATGAGGAACTCCTTCCGGTACACAGTTCAGCTGGGACTAACCTGACATGCCCTGCTGACAGCAGCCTAGCTGTTCCGTCAGTCATAGGGCATGATGGGGTCCCTGTAGGTGGAAAGCTGGAACTTGGTGGCCGGATCAGAACTTCCGGCCGATCCCCAACCCGGAAGCGTGGCGAGCGGTGGACCACCCTAGGGTGGACCCAAACAACCACGCCACGCGACCGGAACAGTCCGTACAGTTCCCCAATACCCTGGGGCGATCGTTTTGTAAGGCACTGCCCATACACCAACCCCAAGGGCCCGCGTCAGTGCAAAGTCCACTGACGCGGGCCCTTGGGGTTGGTGTATGGGCAGTGCCTTACAAAACGATCGCCCCAAGGTATTGGGGAACTGTACGGACTGTTCCGGTCGCGTGGCGTGGATGTTTGGGTCCACCCTAGGGTGGTCCACCGCTCGCCACGCTTCCGGGTTGGGGATCGGCCGGAAGTTCTGATCCGGCCACCAAGTTCCAGCTTTCCACCTACAGGGACCCCATCATGCCCTATGACTGACGGAACAGCTAGGCTGCTGTCAGCAGGGCATGTCAGGTTAGTCCCAGCTGAACTGTGTACCGGAAGGAGTTCCTCATAGGAACCCTCCGGTCACCTGGTCTGGGACGAGCGCCGGCCGACCCCCGTACCACGTCCGCGTGACGTCAGTACGGCGTGACGTCACACGCCGTGCGTTTTTGGCGCCACGGGGGGGGGGGACTATTTAAACCCAGTCTGACGCCGAGTCAGACTGAGGTGGATGTGAGGCTCGGGACGCTCTGGGAACGATCTAAACAGGTAAACTGACATAACCATATCTTCCAAAATGGTGGACATTTTGTCCACTATAATCCTGAATATATGGAATTATTGCAACCACTCTTTAATATTTTTACCTATAGGCATTGGATGACATACCTAGCCCCTGTTGAGGGGCAGTACATGGGCCAATCAGCCATCAAATCTGATACGCTCTGATGTTATATACACTCCACATCAAGGTATGGGACCGCCACCCCTCTATCTTCTGGGGGTCCATTAAATGTATTGGATATATTTCCTATGCAATTTTACTGGGGTCTCCCTTTTTCTTGTTTCGTTATATTTCAGAAATCGTTTTGGCCTAGTGGATAAGTAATCAAAACAAAGATCGAACAGTTCCCGTTCTCTCCTTTTTTTCCCCCCCATTTGTTTTTCTTTCTTTTGGGGGGGGGGGGTGAGTTTGACCCGAGCCTCTCATAAGTACGAATTTTTACAAGCTTCCGTAGAGGTAGGTAAAGTTTAACAACTGACATTGGGCATGGTCATATTACTCTCCCACTCTACGAATAATTATAGCCTATTTGAATATATCTGTGGTTAAATAAGTACTTTTGTACTTCACAGGCCCTATAAATACGCTATTGGCAAAGGAATAGGACTTCTTTCTCCCCCAACAGTTCCCCAGCCATAATTTCTGGTGGTGATCGGTGGGTACTGCCCTGCTCGGATCCCCATTTGGGGGACGTTTCGGTGTAACCATCGGCACCCTTCTTTGGAAGCCTGTCCATGCCTATGACCCCTATGATATTGGAGGTAGGGAATCATGCATGTGCAAATTGACTTCACCAGACATTCCTGCTACCACACATTCTATGCAGCATATATAATGTTTTAAAGATTATTAACTGTCCTGTATATACTAACTAAATACCTTGTTTTGTATACATACCTTAGAATACGGAAATATTTCAAAAATCTTCGTCCATCTACAAATATATCTTATCCTTGTCTCCTGATGAAGCCTATTTAGGCGAAACATGTCGAGCGATCGGACAAGTATTATGACCTGTGTATCTTGATTGTATGATAATATAGGTGTTCCACTAGGAATTGTATGTAATACCTTTGAACCCTACGATTTACATACCGATGTACATGGAGTCAAACAATGTAACCCCTTTTTGTTTTCTTTCTTTTTATGTTAATAAAACAAACAATTTTATCGTATCTTTATGAAATCATTTATTTTGCGGTTGTACCTTAGATAGTCCCAAATCTCCAATAATTTCTTTACTGTATACTAACCTGGGATGATAGTACAATATTTATGTAAAGTCTTAGGAGAACATTCCAGTCTAGCGAGCTTCGAAAAAAATCTGTATAAAACAAACTTTATTTAATTTCTTTATTTTCCATAAAATTGTGACAAAAAACTACAACTTAGAGGAGCTTCAGGCTCCTTCAGAAAAAAATAAAAGTCAGCAGCTACAAATACTGTACCATTTGATTAGCTGTAGCCATTCACAGATCACAACCAAGAGCAAGCCCTTTATGAATAGTTAACCCATTTTTGACAGCTAAAACTATTGCTTATATAGTGATCTGTATAAAACAAACTTTATTTAATTAATTTATTTTCCATAAAATTGTGACAAAAAAATACAACTTAAAGAGGAGCTCTAGGCTCCTTCAGAAAAAATTAAAAGTCAGCAGCTACAAATACTGTATCTGCTGACTTTAAATATTAGGACTTGTTCACGAATCCAGTGGTGTCTTCATCCGAGCAGATTTTTCATTCGGCTCTCGGGTGCTGTCGCCTCCATCTGGGGTAAGGGAAACCGGCAGTGAAGCCTTGCGGTTTTACAGCCGGTTCCCTACTGAGCATATGGGAATGGCCCGGCAATGGGGGAAGGAGGAGGGGGGCCCCCGAATATTAAAACCAGGTACTTACTTACTCCCCCTTGGTGCCAAATGTGGCAGCGGAGGGAAGGAGGAGGCAAATAAGCGGAGCTTCCCCTTTTTGGGTGAAGCTCGACTTTAAAAATACTCGACGTGCCTCTTAGTAAATACCTTAGCTGTCTGCTTTCCAAAAAAAGGGTCATTAGGGGGGCATTTGTACTGTCCTGGTACATTAGGAACTCAAGAAGTGAGATAGGCCATCAGTACATCCAGACTGATCAATTTTCAGATATACCTGTATATCCCATAGCTTATTGACGCTATAACTTTCGCACAAACCAATTAATACACAATTATTGGAATTTTATTTACCAAAGACATGTAGCAAAATACATTTCGGGCTAAATGTATGAAGAAATTTGATTTGTTTTTGTTATTGGATATGTTCTTTTTTTTAACCACTTTAAGGCCAGGCCTTTTTCTGACACTTGTTGCTAGAAAATTACCCCCAAACAATATATATATATATTTTCGCATAGACCCTAGAGAATAAAAAAAGCAGTCATTGCAATATTTTGTCACACTGTATTTGCGCAGCAGTGTTTCAAACACTCAAATCATG
Organism: Lithobates sylvaticus; assembly: GCA_028564925.1. Lineage (NCBI taxonomy): Eukaryota > Metazoa > Chordata > Amphibia > Anura > Ranidae > Lithobates > Lithobates sylvaticus. Next base: position 408,565,283 of record CM053030.1, read on the forward strand.
AATTAAACAGTAAAGTTAGCTTAATTGTTTTCTATAATGTGAAAGATGATGTTACGTAGAGTAAATAGATACCTAACATGCTTTAAAATTGCTCACACTCTTGGAATATACTTAAAAATTTCCATGGGCGATGCTTTAAAATTTGTTAACAGTTATCAGTTTAGAGTTATTGCCCTCGCTCTAACGATCACGGTGATACCTCACATGTGTGGTTTGAACACTGTTTACATTTGCGGGCAGGACTGACGTATGCTTTCGCTTATGAGGGATCTTAGATCCGAGCAAAGCCGATTCCAGCTTTTTTTCGGTTCTCCGGCCAGCAGGCGGATGTTCTGGCTGGTCGCTCGGGCCTTCCAGTGGGACGGGAGAGCCTGGATGGAGCAGCAGAATGCGGCAGGGGGGATATCCCCTCCTGATGTTTGTGCATCAACCCGGTTAAACCACTTGAAGCAGAATGACATACAGGTACGTGATTTTGCGGCAAGTGGTTAAGCAGAAAATAAAAAACCCAGTGGTGATCAAATATTACAAAAGAAAGCTCTGTTTGTGTGAAAAATAAATATATAGCGTATTTTTCACTCCATGAGACACACTTTCCTATAACCCCCCCCCAAAAAAAATACATCTTATAGAGCGAATAATGATGCTTATTTTTGGCACAGGTCAGGCTGCATTTTATGGGCACAGGTCAGGCTGCATTTTATTGGCACAGGTCAGGCTGCATTTTATGGGCACAGGTCAGGCTGCATTTTATTGGCACAGGTCAGGCTGCATTTTATGGCACAGGTCAGGCTGCATTTCATTGGCACAGGTCAGGCTGCATTTCATGGGCACTGGTAAATATTTTAGTACACTATTTGGTTCACAATATTATTTTTCTTATTTTCCTCCTCTAAAACCTAGGTGCGTCTTATGGAGCGAAAAAAATACAGGTAAATGTAATTTTTTTTTTAGTTCTCTTTTTTTTTTTTTTATATTTTTTTAATTAATACATTTTTGATCCAAGCGCAGTTTTCCTCCTTCTTTTTAAATTTAATTTGGGCACAGTTAGATGACCTTGCAATTGCCAGTGTTAAATAGACAAAAATGCCCTGGTCATGAAGGGGGTAAAACCTTCCAGACTTCACGTGGTTAAAGAGTTATTATCTAGAGATGAGCAAACCAGTCTGGGTTCAATTTGAAGGATGTTCGCTAAACTTCGCTAAAGTTATTGCAAATTCTGGAAACCAGTGCACTTTTTGCGATTCGGCACTGCATCGCTTTTACTGACTATTGCGTGGTTGTGCGACGTTGCACCCGATCAAAATTGACGTCATTTTTTTCTCACAAATAGAGCTTTTTTTTGGTGGTATTTGATCACCTCTGCAATTTAAATTTTTTGCGATATAAACAAAAAAATAGCGACAATTTTGAAAAAAAAGCAATATTTTTTAACTTTTTGCTATAATAAATATCCCCCAAAAATATATAAAAAAAAAAATTTTTTTTCCTCAGTTTAGGCCGATATATATTTCTCTTCATATTTTTGGTAAAAAAAAAACGAAATAAGCATATATTGATTGGTTTGCGCAAAAGTTATAGCGTCTACAAAATAGGGGATTGTTTTATGGCATTTTTATTATTACTTTTTTGTATTAGTAATGGCGGCGATCTGCGATTTTTATCGTGACTGCGACATTATGGCAGACACATCAGACATTTTGACACTATTTTGGGACCATTGTCATTTATACAGCGATCAGTGCTATAAAAATGAACTGATTACTGTGTAAATGACACTGGCAGGGAAGGTGTTTAACACTAGGGGGTAATTAAGGGGTTAAGTGTGTCCTAGGGAGTGATTCTAACTGTGGGGGGTGGGCTTCAATTCCCGATGACAGGGAGCAGTGATCTCTGTAATGTCACAAGGCAGAATGGGGAAATGCCTTGTTTACATAGGCACTTCCCCATTCTGCGTCTCCGTGACAAGATTGCTGAGAGACCAGCGGGTCCCGCGGGCACGGTCACACTGTACGTGGCGTGCGCACACACCTGCTAACCCCACCAATTAAAGGGAACGTACAGGTATAAAAAATAAAATATTGCTGCGCTAAAAATATTGGTGCTATGAACACTGAAATCCAAGTAAATATATAAATCCAATGCAAAATTCATACACCGTGCTACACTGAAATCAATAAAGTCCAATAAATTAAATGTCCAAAGTGAAAAAGAACATCCAAAATATCCGTGATTCACTAGAAAATATAGAGGAATGGCCACATAGATGTACAATCCAGTTCCTAAATTTGAATCATGGAGTCACTCTTATTCCCTGACGGTGAAGTGTCCCAGTGTCTAAAGTGAGTGTGGGTCCTTACCGAATCAGGTGGACTCCCTGAAGAGCGGAGTACAGGTATGCCCATTTGCCCACCGCTGCCATTGTGCCGACGTATATCGGCGTGCATCGGTCGGCAAGTGGTTAATCTGAACCCCACTGAAGTCAATGGGGAACAAATTTTAATAATGAATTCTGGTCATTGTTAAGACTAATGGCGGAAGGCATGGGGAGCTGGGCACTGCCATGGGTACCAATGCATAAATACCAGGGAGAGGACCCTCCTTTTTTATGTAACTGTGAAGGTAACAAGAGAAAACACTGGCTGCGGATTAGGCCTGTGCTTTCAACTCACACTGGAATAAATACCATTGTAAATACCATTGTAGGTCCAGTTCACTACTGGATTGTTCACTTGGTTGCTAGTCAAGCCCTGATGAAGGGGGCACTTAGACCTCCGAAATGCATTGGCTATTTCTTGATCTGTACCCCTGAACTTTAACAGAATAAAGTTGTATCTGGACCTCTTAACAGTGGGGTAGCTTTTAAAAAAACAAAAAGAAAAATGCTGTCCTGACAGACTCCATGGCAGCAGATAATCCATTGTTTATAAATCAATAAGATATTATTTATAACTTTAAAAAAAAATCTACAAATCTTTCCTGACAGACTCCATGGCAGCCTTAACCCCGCCTCCTCTCCAATGCTATAGGACCCCCTTCAAATAAAAGAGAGCTCACCGCTAGGTACTGTGTTCCTTTTTTGTCCTCCTCCATGGACCTACATCACGTCTGTTCCTGTTGGCGTCCGGTCGGAATATTCAAGATTTCAAGCATTTCAGGCGGTGCAGCAAGGAAGCCCAGCTGAGAGTGGGCAAAATAGCCTTTGCAAATGGCTCTGGATACCCCAGTAGTGGGGGGAAGATGGTCTCGTATGCTGCAGGTGGACGCTTCAATGGCTGGCAAGGTCTGAAATTTTTTCCTATTTTGAAGATCATCTCCATGGCAGTCATTTCTGTTTATTTTTGTTTGTATGTGTGTCCCTCCGTTTCCCCGGTTCCCCCGGTGCTCTCTGTACTCTAGGGTACCCTCCGGTACCTCCGTTGTCCCCCATGGCGTCTGGAACGCTTCTGCGTTCCAGGCAAACACGGTGCTTCCGGGTCGCGGCCGCTGCCGTCATTCTGCGCATGCGCGAGGCCTCCGCGAATGCGAGGCTTGGTTCGCGCATGCGCGGAGGGTCGGATGGTCCGGCGGCCGCGCGGGCGCCGTTCGGCTGTCCCCCTCAGCGCAGGCGCACTGTAGGGGGGGCGGTGACGTCACTCAGGCGGGGGATTTGAAAGGCTACCATCTCCTGTCGGTAGGGGAGTTCCCGCAGACAGTGAGTGGTGGCCTTCCCCCGCCTGGTCTGCAGTTGTCCCAAGTATTTCCCCTTAAAGGGGAAAAGACATAACAAGACATTATGATGATTAATGTCGTTTTTAAAAAAAAATAAGAAGAATAGAAATATATAGAAATATATAAATATTAAATACATTTAAAATAAATAAATAAATAAATAAATAAAAATGTTGAAGAAGAAAGAAGAAAATGTGTTCATAAAATATAATGATTATTTTTTGGATAACTATATAGGGAATTTCTATGGATATTTGGAATTACTATGTGGCATTCTGCAGGGATATTATTATTAAAAAAAAAAAAAAAAAAAAAAAAACTTTTTTGGTTCAGCATGTGTCTTTTTGGGTCATCTGCAGACTACCCGTGTTATGTGACGTTTTTTGTCCAGAGGTTATGGACAGGTCACTGCTTTTGGCAGCCCGCCCTCACGCACAGGGTTTGTGTTGCTGAGTGGTGGGGGCTGAGGTTTGCAGTCTCAGCGGTTGAGATTGCGTTTTGTGTTCTCCCCCCCCCCCCCCCCATCTTTTTCAGCCTTTTCAGATCGGACCCACAAGTTGTGGTCCAGATTGACAGGGACCTTGCCATGCCACAACATTTACAAGGGGAGATGTTGCCATTCCTCCTCCAACAAGGAGAGGTTCCATTCCTCCTTTAAACAGAGGAGACGTTCCATTCCTCCTCCAACAAGGAGATGTTGCATTCCTCCTTCAGACAGAGGAGATGATCCCATTCCTCCTCCGATAAGGAGATGTTGCATTCCTCCTTTTAAATAGAGGAGACGTTCCATTCCTCCTCCAACAAGGAGATGTTGCATTCCTCCTTCAGACAGAGGAGATGATCCCATTCCTCCTCCGATAAGGAGATGTTGCATTCCTCCTTTTAAATAGGGGAGACGTTCCATTCCTCCTCCAACAAGGAGATGTTGCATTCCTCCTTTTAGACAGAGGAGATGATCCCATTCCTCCTCCAACAAGGAGATGTTCCATTCCTCCTTCAGACAGAGGAGATGATCCCATTCCTCCTCCAACAAGGAGATGTTGCATTCCTCCTTTTAAACAGAGGAGATGATTCCATTCCTCCTCCAACAAGGAGACGTTCCATTCCTCCTTCAGACTGAGGAGATGATCCCATTCCTCCTCCAACAAGGAGATGTTGCATTCCTCCTTTTAGACAGAGGAGATGATCCCATTCCTCCTCCAACAAGGAGACGTTCCATTCCTCCTTCAGACAGAGGAGATGATCCCATTCCTCCTCCAACAAGGAGATGTTCCATTCCTCCTTTAGACAGAGGAGAATTTGCCGTTCCTCCTCCAACTAGAGGAGAAGTTACCATTCCTCCTCCGACTAGAGGAGAAGTTACCATTCCTCCTCCGACTAGAGGAGACGTTTCCATTCCTCCTCCGACTAGAGGAGACGTTGCCATTCCTCCTCCGACTAGAGGAGACGTTGCCATTCCTCCTCCGACTAGAGGAGACGTTGCCATTCCTCCTCCGACTAGAAGAGACGTTGCCATTCCTCCTCTGACTAGAGGAGACGTTGCCATTCTTCCTCCGACTAGAGGAGACGTTGCCATTCCTCCTCCGACTAGAGGAGACGTTGCCATTCCTCCTCCGACTAGAGGAGACGTTGCCATTCCTCCTCCGACCAGAGGAGACGGTGCCATTCCTCCTCCGACTAGAGGAGACGTTGCCATTCCTCCTCCGACTAGAGGAGACGTTGCCATTCCTCCTCCGACTAGAGGAGACGTTGCCATTCCTCCTCCGATTAGAGGAGACGTTGCCATTCTTCCTCCGACTAGAGGAGACGTTGCCATTCCTCCTCCGACTAGAGGAGATGTTTCCATTCCTCCTCTAGTCACCGCACCCACCGCTATGTCAGCTGCTCGGAGCGCAGAGCCTGCCGGAGTTGTGGGACCAAAGTCCAGGAGAGCAAGTCCGTATATGATCCTTGTCATGCCCGGGCGGTTGGGGGTAGAAATAGGTGTCGGGTTATATGAATGTGGAGTCTCTCGCGAAAGGTGTGATGCTGGAATTCCTAAAGGTAATGGGTATATCCTACACATGGAGCCTGTTCTATGTCTTCTTGGCTGATGTGGCCCAAAGGATTCAGGCTCTTCCCAGCTCTAAGCTGCTTCTCTGGATTCCTCGGTCAGCGAGTTGGAAGGTGACAAGTATGTCGGAGGCCTCGTTGTTCTCTGGTTCCTCCACGAGTCAAATCGGTTATGGAAGCCGAGAGTTCAAGATAAACGTACGGGTTGGCTGGTATGGCTTGTGAACCTGCCCTGGCTCTAGCAGCTATGTCTAGCAAGATGGAAACCTGAACAGAGTACAGAGTCTCGTACTCAGAGGGGTTCTCCAAAAATTCAGCAGTTAAGGTGCTGGAGCTGGTGTCAATTCGATCCGCCGGTTGGCTTGGTCTAATTGGTCTTTGGTCGCGGTTCAACGGGCCTTATGGTTACGCCCTCTCCAGGACGAAGAATCTCAGGGGGTATATTTCCCCTCTTCTTGGCACAATAAGAGAACAGTTTATGGTGTTCAGTCAAGCGATCAATTAATCTCAATAGACCTAAAGATGCTTACCTCCATGCTCAGGTAGCGAAGGAGTTTCCCAAATACCTCCGGTTCCATCTGCAGTTCTTTGTAAAAATTCCTCTGCCCATAATGGCCCTCATCGGAACAAGAAGAGTGTCTTTATCGCTGTTTCGACTTCCTTCTGTTGCTGCCTTAGGACAAAATCCAGCTGCTAGTTCGCAAGGAATAGAATTTTCTCCATCTCGACCAACTTTGGGTGACTCTTGAAAAAAAAAAAAAAAAAAAAAAAAAAACACACCTAGAACCAGTCTGGCTGATGTTCTTTTTGGGCCCAGTTCGTTTCAGTGGAAAGCACCATCTCTCTTCCAGTGGGGAAGACTGCAGTCATCCGGGAGGGAATTTATGGTACCTGATTCCATTGGTTCGATGATCTCCACGACCCCTATGGTCAAGCAGTCCCTGCAGGAGTTTTTTCCCTGTCCCATCAGGTTTATGCAGGTAATGGATGTCAAGGGGCAATAGTCAACCTATTCACATGTCATCAACGACTAAGAACGGCCTCTTTTGGGGGCTTCAGCATAAGCCGGCCCAGATTACCACTTCATTGTCCCATATCTTGGGTAAGGACATGACCTATGACAAGCAGTAACGGTTGGGGAATCCGCTGCACATTGGAGCTTGTTCAAGGATACAAGTCTTTTTCGGCCTGGGCTAGTACGTCTTGGAACTTCCGGAAGCCTTGTGTGCCTTCTTCAGTCCTTCTATTTGCGGAAGGGAAAGTCAGAAGTTCATTGCTGTCGTCCATTCTCATGTGGTGAATTGGAGGTTCTCGGAGCACCACATTACTCCGGGAGGTCGAACCTATCATGTCTTGGGTCCAGGCAACTTTTCATCGGCTTACTTCCTCAGAGTCCAGAATATCCGAGTGGATTTCCTGTCACGCACTCAGTTGAGTCGCTAACGAGTGGTCGCTTTGTGTGCAATCATTCATGTAGATTACGTCTCCGGAAGTCAATACTGGGTTAGATCCATTATCCCCCCAGGTAATGTTAAGCTGGTGAGGTATTACACTTAAGGAGCAGTCCTGCTTCCTTGTCCATCTCGGGTGTACTTCTAGGGGTGATTTCACTCTCATGAGCTCTATGGGGACGAGCACTAATGAGGTTGATAGAAGAGGATGGGTCAAGTCTGTGGTGTTCTCTTATTCTTCAGGTAGAAATCCAAAAAGTTCAGCTTTCTTTATTCAGGCCTAGGTTTAGCTCTATCCGTTGGCTCTTTTAGAGTCTAAAGTCTCAGCCTTGATGGTTTTCTCCGGAGCTTAGCGAGTTGTTCACCTTTAATTCGGTGGTTGTTCTGTAAGGAGTTAAAACTCAGCCCTCAAAGAAGACATCGATTCCCCATTCGGGATCTTTCCCTTGTCCTCAACTCACTGGGTGGGTTCAGTAATACGGGGTCCTCCCCGCTTGCTATCTCGACCTTTTTAGCTATTCTTTTTTCCTTATAGCCGTTACTCTCGCCAGGAGAGTCTTGGAAGTCACGTTCCTATGTTACGGGGAACCTCTTGTATCCTTCTTTCCAATTCGGATGGTCCTTATTCCTATGTTCAGTTCGATTCTGGTAATTACCTTAATGATCTATAAGAGCCGGGAGATCGTCTTACCTACATTTAGGTCCAAGAGTCCACTAAAAGTCAATTCTCTGGATATAGGTGAATTCGGAAGGTATACCTGCGAGCTATTTTCAGCTTCGACTAGAACAATGGGAGCCCGGATCATCTAGTTCATCCTTCAGCCTTTTAAAAAAAAAAAAAAAAAAAAAAAAAAAATATATATAAGGGCCTGGCCCCTCTGGAAGCAGTGATGGCACGTTCTGCCAAGGGATATAACGGCTTGCGGGCAGCAGCCCAGCATGTGGCTCCAGATGTGATCTGCAAAGCGGCCTCATGGGCCTCTATTAATACTTTATAGTCACTATACTGAGCTTGCTTCGCTATCTTCTATGAAACTTTAGTATTAGATGCTGTTGGTTGACGGGTCAAATGTAATTTATGGCTGTTCAGCATACCCACCCGTGTGGATTGGCTAGTTATTTCCCACACGTAGGCTGCCATGGAGTCTGTCAGGAAAAAGGAAAATTTATTATCAAATACTTACCGTAATTTTCCTTTCCTGATGGACTCCATGGCAGACGGAGTTCCCACCCATCGGTTATTGAGTCGGCTAGTTACGGAACACAGTACCTAGCGGTGAGCTCTCTTTTATTTGAAGGGGGTCCTATAGCATTGGAGAGGAGGCGGGGTTAACCCACACGTAGGCTGCCATGGAGTCCATCAGGAAAGGAAAATTACGGTAAGTATTTGATAATAAATTTTCCTTTTTTTTCAGTTCACATAAAAGTATAAAAAAGGGAATTTGAAACACAGAAGATTGTGTGCTATTACATAGTCCTGTATTGGCAGGCTGATTGTACCCAAGTTGATCCATCGACCGGCTTTGGTACAACCAGCAAGTCAGATATTTAGGATGCGATTATTAGATGTGATTATTGCCAATGGCTATAGCCCCTAGCATAAATCACTGTGTTCTCCCGGCAGGGAAGGCTCCCGAGCACCTCCCCACACCTCACTGATACAATAGCTCTACGGGAGAGATTCCCCTATCAACACTGACCCATGGCTGCAGGAAAGAGAGTCGTATAATCTATGGCCTGCCTTAGGCCCCTTTCACACAAGGCGGACTCCACTTGCACAGAGTCCGCCTCTGTCCGCCGGCTCAGCGGGAGATCTCTCCGTTGATCTCCGCTGAGCCGGCGAATGACAAGTCCCTCTCTGCTCACTGAGCGGGGAGGGGCTTGTCCAGCGCCGCTGGTCTCTATGGAGCGATTGGATGAAAACAGACAGCGTGTCTGTTTTCATCAGATCTCACCCGATCCGATTCGCCAGCGACGGATCTGGACGTAGGGCCATCCATCTGCTTTTGGTGGATCGGACCAGTTACTCAGGAAGAGTCAATCAATGTCATCTACAAAATAATAAGTCATAATAATAATACTTTCATAACCAATCAGCTGTAACAAATACACAATAATAGGGAATGAGAAGAAAAGCAAACATGATTTAATAAATAGCAGATAGATTGGGTTTTTTTTAGGACCATGCATTGCTTATCTGAATAACCCAATGGGTGATGATGGCAGCACGGCAGGGCTTTTTTTAGCTAGAAAATTACTTAGAACCTCCAAACACGGGGGACACTAACAAGCGCTCAAATCTAAAATTCTGAAAATTATACACGATAAACAAATATTCCTGTGAGAATTGAGAGAAAAAGAAGAAAAAGAGAAAAAAAAAAAAAAAAAAGAGAGAGAAAAAGAAGAGGGTGGGTGGGGGAAGAAAGAGGGGGAGGGGAAAAAAAAAGAGGGGGGAGAGGGAGGGAGAGAAAAAGGGTGGGGGGGTGGGAAGGGAGAGGGGGAGGGTAAAGCAAGGAAAAAGGAGGGGAAAATAAATTAGAAAGGGAAAAAAAGGATGGGGGAGGCAATAAGTGTGAAAAAATAAAGTGTATTAAGTGTAAAAATTGATATATTGATATAGTTATCTGTGTATCGAGAACCAACCTAATGTGTTTAGACATCCAGTATAGCAAGAGGCTCAATTCATGGTCACCTTGCTGATATTGGTGTATTGCTTGTATGTTATGTTATGTCTAGAAGTACATTGACAATATTCACAGTGTATTTCTTGATAATATATATAAAGCATTCTTGACTGATTTGATTGACAAATGTACAACAAAGTTATCAGATGATTGAGCATTCCCACATTCTATCATTTGCCAATATTACACCAGAATTTGCTCCAAAAGTATAAATAAACTCACTGATGACTATTTAAAACCAGATGTTATCTCTAAAATCTCACACATTAAAGATATTATCAAATTGCTGAAGGTAATTGAGGCAATGACTATACTCTCAGAGGACATGCTGGTTGTAATTGATACTGAATATGTATACTGTAGCCATCCCCATAGTAAGGAACCAAGGAATATACAGACAGTGAATACCGTATGAGGGAAAGGGAACAAAAGTTTTGGCTTTATATTGAGTTTGTTTTGTTACTATTACAAAAAATGATAAAATATATTTACATTCTGAGAGTCCCAATAACTCTTGGTGCAGGGGTGTGTAATGGGAATTTGTATGCCAACCTGTACCTGGTGGGTGGGAACACCCACTGTTTTTTTATAATGCCTTATTTATGTGTCTGTGCCATATTTTGGCATTGTATAGGTACAGAGACATACATTTTCATCATATGGACATATGAAAAAATAATTTACTAAACTTTAGCTTTATGCTACACTGGCAGCTTCTAAACTTGAGTTTAGGAGCTTTTGGCGTTTTTTTTTTTTGCCAAAGCTCATAAACTCAACTCCATAAAAGCCTATGGGGTTTGTTTACTAAAGGCAAATAGACTGTACAGGCATACCCCACTTTTAAGTACACAATAGGGTTTATTTACTAAAGCTGGAAAGTGCAAAATCAGGCTTCTGCATAGAAACCAATGAGCTTCTAACCCCAGCTTGTTCAATTAAGGTTTGGTAATTAAACCTGGAAGCTCATTGGTTTCTATGCAGAAGTGAGCCTGATTTTGGACTTTCCAGCTTTACTAAATAAACCCCATTGTGTACTTAAAAGTGGGGTATGCCTGTACACTCTACAAGTGCAGTTGCTCCAGAGCTTAGTAAATGACCAGAAGCTCTGCTGCCTTTCATCATCCAATCATGTGCAAGCAAAAATGCTGTTTTTTTTTTTTTTTCCTTGCATGTGATTGGGTATTCTTTGCAAAGTGAAGGTTTGCCTCATTTACTATAGATTTAGGGCTCTTTCACACAGACGGTCCGTATGTCCGTTTTTCATCCTTCCGTTTTCGGATGAAAAACAGACATACATGTATCCCTATGGGATAGCGGGTGTCAGCGGATGAGCATCCGCTGACACCCGATCTCGTCCGTGTCCGCTATGCTCCGTTTCTGCAGACGGAGGAAAACCCTATTTTTTCATCCGTCTGCAGAGCGGATCGGATGACGGCGGACTCTACGGTCCGTCGTCACCCGATCTCCCATAGGGGAGAGCGGCGCTCTGACAGGTCCGTCCCTGCGCTGTGTGCAGAGATGGACCTGTCATCTTCCTGCTCAGTGGAGATCGCTCCGTCGATCCCTGCTGAGCAAGCGGATATCCACGGGGCGGATCAGCACTGATCCGCCCCGTGTGAAAGAGCCTATAGGAAGGTTTCAAGCCTTGGTTATTAATTGCTAGGAATTTCTCGTAATAGTAGTGAGAATTGACCCTTCTAATGACTTCCGATATATTTAATGCATTAGATGACTTCTATGTAGAGGTAATAGTCAACCTTGCTGCAAAAAGAGGTCTACATATGTTTTCATATAATATGGGTTACCAGTGTGATAAGTGATGTTTTGCATATATTGATATCTATGCTCATGTGGTTGTATAGATTTATTACCTAATTTTTCTTTTAAAAAAACAGACCTAATATTTGGGAAACGTGTTGAGAAGCAGCCTCCTCCCTCTGCAAGTATTATCTTCATGTTAGCACAGTGCTAGTGAGTATTATATAGATAATTATCATAGGTAAACTTGGATGAAGAGGGATGAAGAAGTATGAAGAACTTTGAGTCCACTGTATTTTGATAAATAAAACTGTAGATTTTGAAATGTTATAAAGTATTTTTGTTGATTTATATACGATTTTCAGTACATTTAAAGCCCCATGGAATTATGTCTACAAAAAGAAAAATGAATAATAGTTTAATCAAAGGATTAAATATTCCATTACCCTCTAAATAATCATTTAAAATTCCTTTTTTTTTTTTGGTAGGCTAAAAAGTAGTAGTCTAACTATTTAAAATAATCTATTAATATTCTCAATATACTTTCACATTTCCATTCACCGTCAAGGGTGTAATTAGCCTTATTCAGTCCTGATATTTTAGTTCATTCCGCATTACGTATATACTTTTCTGTATAATACAGTGTGTCAAAATAAAATAATAGCACGTTTAACATGAACCATGGCATATTTCCATATTTGAAAGGAAATGAACAGCAAGGAACACTGCATCAATCTTTAATGGTTTGTGTGGCTGCAAAGCTTTATTCATATTCACATGCTCTGTTTCCACCTGCCTGCAGATCGTTAACCCTTTCTCAACAACCTATTATAAGCAGCCCAATATATTGAATTAAACCAGTGGCGGTCGGTGGTAATTTTTTTTGGGGAGGTGGCAAACAGTAACACACACCCCCCCTCCCCGTTGGTCGGTCGGTGGACGAGTCTGGCGCACTTACCCCATCTATGCAGCGCTTCACTGGCAGCTTCCCTTGCTTAGTGGCGACAGCTTTCTCTTCCTCTGAACTCCACAGGCATCAGTGGCTTCCGTTTCCTCCCTCCTTCCCAATTGGGAGTCTTCTCTTTTGGCCAATCGCAGAAAAAGGGTCTCACACTCGCTTCTGATTGGCTGGATAAAGGGTCAGTGTTTCAACAGCGAATATTCATTTGCTGTTGTAACACACCTGGGTGGGCTCTGGACGCATCCTCTGTGACCCAAGCCCACCCAATTTTGAAGCCTCTGGCTCTAATCAGGTGCTTCAAAAAAAAAAAAAGCCTCTGTAATTTATGTACCCGGTGCCCTGAAAGGGGCCGGATGCATGAATAGGGGGTGGCCGCAGCGCCCATGGATAGATTCATGCTGTGCATGAATCTATCCATTGCATATAAGGGGTAGAGTGAAGAGAAGGGGCGGTGCCCCTAATGGATGGGCTGCCACTGGAGTACATGAAGGCTGGTTCAACTCTGGCAAAAAGCCAGACCTAAAGTGAACCTGTAGTTTTAAGGATATGGAGCAGCAAGCGACTCAATCCCCTTCATCTAATGTGACAGTGCTGGTGACTGGCTGCTCAGGAACTTGACACAGTGATATGAGGATGAAAAAATAAAATCCCAGCTCCCCTATGTACTAATATACCATTAGAAAAATAAAAGCTTTCTATGATTTTTAAAGCAAGGCCCTATCTCAGCCCTGGTGTGTTCCATGTAAAAGTTCATGTATTCCTGGTATGTAGATTTGGGACATGAAAACTGTTAAGACACAGGAAGGAGTTCACCAGCTGACCTCATTAGCACACACACCCTGCACTCATCAATTATGTTTTAACGGCACCCCCAGAATTCCCTTCAGGCATGCATTTTCTTGTCAATGTAGGCTGCGATGGCTGCTATGGTAGCACAGCATCCTCTGCGTCTGCTCAGATGGGCTAGCCGCATTCTAAACTCTCTGGGGCTGTATGCATCCCGCTGGCTGCAGGTTGGACAACCCTGATGTAGTGCAAGTGCCTGCCTGATTGGATACAGAGTGAATGGATAGATAGGTGGGTCCTCCTATTCCATATGGAAACAAAATGTGAAGCGCTAAAACACTAAAAATTGTGCAAACAATGTAGTAAAAATATAATTATGTATGTATAAAGTATGAAAGTGCAAAGTGGTATGTGCAACAGTGCTAAAATATAATAAAATATATTAAATAGTGGTAAAACTAGTGATGAAAAAGTCTCTCTAACACGAGATAGACTAATGAGGTAGATGGATGGAGATTTATTTTCCAAACGTGAACATGGATAAATTCTGGTATTGTGAAGGAAATGTGCACATCAAAATGTGTGAATGTAATCCAAGAGAAATATTGGCACTTGATAAGGTACTTCTTACCGGATGAGATGGACGCACATACCATACGGCAGTGAGTCAACAGAGCTTGTGTGTTTCTCCCTTTGGATGGTGGAAGGTGGTTCCGGGTCCTGTAGGCACACCTTGTGGATATGGACACGCAGCCTTAGGGTCTCGCCAAAACTTCCAGGAGTGGACATACGATGGGTCATCCAGTATCTTCAAAACTTCCAGGGGTAGACATACGATGGGTCATCCAGTAAACGTACAAACAATCTTCCAGATGGTTGGCACACAGTAGTAAAAAAAACTGTAACTCCGGCTCACCAGAGATCACAAGTGGTGGGACATAATGTGAGAAACAGGAAAAAAATGCTCCATATGGTGCAAATTAACCAATATCGTTTTATTGGAATAAAAAGTCTCACAATGAAGGAACAAATGAAAAATAGTCCAGTTAAAAGATACAAGCATAAAAACAGTAAAGGGCAATGTGGAAAGTATCAAATAAAAATCCCTACGCGTTTCGACGCTAGTGGTCATCAACAGGGGCCCCTGGATACTGGATGACCCATCGTATGTCCACTCCTGGAAGTTTTGGCGAGACCCTAAGGCTGCGTGGCCATTTCCACAAGGCGTGCCTACAGGACCCAGAACCACCTTCCACCATCCAAAGGGAGAAACACACAAGCTCTGTTGACATTTTGTTTCCATGTTTGCCTAACTTTGTTTGTTTAAGTGTAAGCAGCTTTAGAAAAGCAATTTTCTTATCACTTTTATTTTTGGGTATAGCGCAGTGATATTCCCCCTACATTAGCACATCTCCTATTCCATAGTTTTGGTAAATCTAAAGGAAATTGTGAAGAGTTTGTACAATCAGATTGTATAGTGTATGGCCACCTTTATACACCTGAAATGAATTAGTCATGATTGTTAATGGCACCCCAAATGCGGAAGCAAACACACATTTTTTGTAAAAGTTTTTTTTTTTCTGCAACAGAGGTACAATATTTGTATATTGGCACATAGAGGAGCTGGAATTTAGAAAAAAAAAAAGGAGAACTTATCCTTTAAGATCCATACAGGGAGCACAGCCTATAGAAAGTGTCCACATCACTCAGACAGTGACATGGACATCGGGAGAAGGACCTCACCTCCAGTAAAGAGAAGGAGAGAAGACATGGGACTGGATTGTCTTATGAACATGGCATTAGGTGAGTAAAAAGGGGTAACGATCAGTTAGAGGGGTATGAAGGGGGTGTAAGGGATTCCCAGAGTTCAGCTTTAATGTTTTAAACATCTTGTTAGTGCGTAAATAGATATCTACATTAAGACTACCGTAATTGCTCATGACATGTAAAAACTCCCTGGATTTCAGCGCTATACAATGGTCAAGCTTAACTGTCCCTTTCATAATTCAAGTCTGTTAGCCAACTCTTTGAAAACAATGTAGAATTCATAAAATATGAAATTTGATTGCTTGTGGACAACACCTCTGGTTTTGTTTCCGTACTCTGATGCGGGTTAATATATGGTTTCCCTAAAAATAATGGCAGTTCTAGTAGCTTCCAATGCAAGATGTGCGTCTTGGCTGTGACTAGCATAAGCCAGTCTGGTATTTTCCCATTGTGATTCATAACGATCATGAGGCAAGACACTGCAAGTCAAGTCATAGTCCTGGAACTTTGAGGTGGATGGCACAGGTAAGCAGAAACTTAGAGAAGAACTAAAGAATATCTATAGTCAAAAGTCTATTTTTTAATTTTGGATAGCGTAAGGGAGGGTTATAACACCTGTCAGCCTTTTTTAGTCATCTGTGTCCCATTACGGAGCTTTACCTTCACTTCCTGTCCCATAGCCAAACAGGAAGTGAGAGGAAATTCCTGCAAAATAAGGGAATCCATTAGGGCCCCCAGGTCACCGGAAGTAACACCCCCATTGGGAGATTTACCAACTATTACTTTTCTGGGGAACAACCAAAAATTTGGGATTTTCTTTTACTTTCACGTTCCAGGGTTATGGTAAACAGGACAAATAGAGAGAGTGAATCTCCCTAATGGGGACACAGACAGCAAAAAATAACCTAATAGGTGTTCTAATCCATCTCCGTTTTATCCAAATCTTTAAAAAAAAAATTGCCTTTAGTTATACTTCAACATTTTAAAAATGGCTTTCCATTGGTAAAATATGTTGAAGTGATCAGAAAAACAGCTCTGAAGATGCTTACACTCTCATAAGTTTGTTACAGTGAATACGACCACCTACATAAGAACATTTTGTATAAGCCATCAGCCATGCAAGAAATAGGCTGGCATGTTCTCATTGGGTCATGGAAATGACTCAGACTGGTGATTATCATTACTTTACTTCAAGAATTCTTTCTATATCACAGTGAGAGTTTAGGAGGTTTCTAAAGGCCCCCGCAAACCACTTAAATTTCAGACTTTTCCTGCTCAATCAGCTGAAATGTGAGCCATTAGTGACCCTGAAAACATCACAACAAAAGCTGATTTAAAAATCGACTGAGCCAGGTGGAAAATTATCAGCCGAACAATGACTGCATCCTATCAGGTGTGGTCACTGTTCAGCAGTGCCATCATAATCAGGAAGCTGTGGGTGATTCCTGTTAGTGTGAATGGGGAAAACACAGGCTGGACAAGAGAAAATTGAGCTGTGTATAGCAGCCTAAAGCCTCGTACACACGATCGGATTTTTCAACGGGAATTGCGTGATTACAGGCTGTTGGTGGAAAATCTGACTGTTTGTATGCTCCATCGGACAATTGTTGTTGGATTTTTCACGGACAAATGTTGGATAGCAGGCTTTCAAATTTTCTGCGGACAAATGTCTGTTGTCGGATTTTCCGAGCGTGTGTACACAAGTCCGTCAGACAAAAGTCCAAAGTACAAACACGCATGCTCGGAAGCAAGGACGAGCCAGAAGCGGTCGGTCTTGTAAACTAGCGTTCATAATGGAGAATTAATATTCGTGACGCGGCAAATTATCAAATCTCGAAATGCAGCGCACATTCTCTTCTTCTTTAATGGGATAATAAAATAATGAAGCTGCTTTGCTGGTGATGGAGTTATGGCAAACTGATTTTCAAAGACTTTTTTTTTCTAGTGATATCAAGAATAATATTATTATGCTTGTTACTTTTTTACTTTTATTTTTTTGGCGCAAGTTACCACAACACCATTATCCCCTAGTTTTTTAAGATCAAAGATACAACTATGTTGGTGTCCCTTGTTAATTTTACATTGTATTTTTTACAATGTAACTGCCTACTCCGAGACTGTCATTTGAATTAAAACACATAGCCAAGTATTATTCTCCACAATTTTTTTTATTGTGCATTAAAAAAAGAAAACAAATACAATTAGACATGCTATCTGCCAATAGAACTTAACCAAAAAGTGCATTCTATGCATCCAAAAATATAGAAAATATAAGTAATCAAATCATTATTATTTAACCAAAAAATTTAATAAAAGCCTCATGCGTGTGTGTCCTGCTTCTAAATATAGGGGGTCAACAATGCCAAGAGTTGGTGAAAGCAGGGGTCCGTCATCCAGAGATAATTCCGAAAATCATCTGGATTATTTTCCTGGAGCTCCCGCAGCAAAGGCATATGACATAATTGGTCACGATTAATAAAGCAACCCATTTTTGGTCCAAAAAATCCTCCTGTTGCTAGACTGGACTTGGGTCAAAGCAATAACTCCAAGGCCAATAATAAATAACACGTTATCTCCTCTGATTCCGCAACATGGCTGGTTGACGAACGGCCGTTCAGAAAACGAACTGAAAAGCGAAATGAAAAGTGCGAAATAAAAAGCGTGAATCAACACAAACTTCTACTAACACTAAATTAGCAAAAGGAGCCCAAAGGGTGGCGTTAAAGAGCTGAAAAAACACATAGTACATCACTATGTTCATGTTTGTTGGCTGACAATTCCTTGCCGTTTGTATGCAAGACAAGTTCCTGACCAACGCCCTTTGGACAAAAGTCAGAGGTTTTGTCTGCAGAAAATCTGATCGTGTGTACAAGGCTTTAAGCAACTTTCATGAGTTGAAAAAAGACTGTAATAGTTTGAAAGCCTATCTCCACTGTTCCTAATGGTAACCCCAGTGGGAGGAGTTACCCTCACTTCCAGACTCTGTGATACCTGGGCAGTCCTGTAGTCACCAACCCAGGAAATCACAGCCAATAAAGAATTGTCAGAAGTTCTAGCTCATTCCTCACACTACTGAAATATGGTTTTGTCTATATCTCCCTTGGCTAGACTTCCTATTACATCTTGTCCTAAGAGGTGCACAGTTAAAAAAAAATGCCCGACAGAGGTTATAACACCTCTTTGCTTTATCAAAACAAACTCTTTTGCACTAGAGTTTGGTTTACATTTTTGCATTAATTTGGTAGTTATAACTGATTTGGCCCATACCATAACCCCACTGCCACCATGGGCCACTCGATCCACAACGTTGACATCAGTAAACCGCTCACCCACACAACGCCATACACGCTGTCTGCCATCTGCCCTGTACAGTGCAAACTGGGATTCATCCATCAAGAGAACACCTCTCCAAAGTGCCAGGCACCATCGAATGTGAGCATTTGCCCACTCAAGCCGGTTACGACGATGAACTGCATTCAGGTCGAGACCCCGATGAGGACGACGAGCATGCAGATTAGCTTTCCTGAGACGGTTTCTGACAGTTTGTGCAGAAATTCTTTGGTTATGCAATCCAATTGTTGCAGCAGCTGTCCGGGTGGCTGGTCTCAGACGATCTTGGAGGTGAAGATGCTGGATGTGGAGGTCCTGGGCTGGTGTGGTTACAGGTGGTCTGTGGTTGTGAGGCTGGTTGGATGCACTGCCAAATTCTCTGAAACGCCTTTGGAGACGGCTTATGGTAGAGAAATGAACATTCAATTCAAGGGCAACAGCTCTGGTGGACATTCCTGCAGTCAGCATGCCAATTGCACGCTCGCTCCCTCAAAACTTGCGACATCTGTGACATTGTGCTGTGTGATAAAACTGCACATTTTAGAGTGGCCTTTTTATGTGGCCAGCCTAAGGCACACCTGTGCAATACTCATGCTATCTAATCAGCATCTTGATATGCCACAGCTGTAAGGTGGATGGATTATCCTGGCAAAGGAGAAGTGCTCACTAAGGCCCCTTTCACACTGTTGGACCATTCAGGTCCGCCTGTCAGTTTTTTTGGCGGACCTGAATGGGCGCTCCATGTTAGTCTATGGAGCGACGGATGTCAGCGATGACATGTCCGCTGACATCCGACCCGGTCCAGTCAGCTAAAATCAGATGGATGGCCCTAAGTTCGCATCCAGCCATTGCAAGCAGAGGCGCTCGACAAGCTCCTCCCTGCTCAGTGAGCAGAGAGGAACCTGTCATCCGCCGGCTCAGCAGAGATCAACGGAGAGATCTCCCGCTGAGCTGGCGGACTCTGTGTACTAGGTGTGAATGAGACCTAGTACAGATTTAGGTCAGATTTGTGAACAATATTTGAGAGAAATAGGCCTTTTGTGTACATAGAAAAAGTTGTAGATCTTTGAGTTCAACTCATGATAAATAGGGGCATTTATCATTTTGTTTAGTGTATATGAACTTTGGAGTAATTTATCAATCTCACCTTTTGAATTTATCAAGAGCACCGAGAGCACTTTATAATATTTATTTATAATATAGTTTTTATTTATTTATATTATCTGAATGTAAAATGTTATTTGGCTTGAATATTGATACATTTAGCGTTTAGACACAATATTCTTCATTCACTTGGATTTTTATTTTTATTTTGATTACACATCAAATTATATTGCAACTATTGCGTACAAGCAAAGCGCCACATCATTTAGTATTTTCAGCACATAATGATACCAAATTTGTATAAAAAAATCAATAAAAAAGTGTGGCGCTAAATCAATAATCCATCATTTAAAAAAATCCATAAACCTAATGTGCATAAAAACGAAAATTAAATGAATAAAGTCCAAATTCGTAAAGTGAAAAAATTGTAAATGTTCATAATTCATATGCAATCTCCAACATGAGAAGTATATAATCCAATATCCAAGTAAAAAAGACTGTTATCCCAAAGCAAGGTTCATATAAAGCTTGATAGGTGTAAACACAGTGTTCAATCGAAAAAGATCCTTCCGGTGCATGTCACCACCGTGATATTACTCCATGCTAAATTATTAAATTGGCTTTTTACCAGACAATAAGGACCATAATAAAATGGTCAACAGCACTTTAAATAATCAGGATGTCCTCATGGCACTCGTCATTCCCTTGCTCCGAGACAAACCTCATAGCGCAATATGTTTAAAAATCTGTGTCTTTAATAGTAGAAATACACTTACATATTCTCCATTGTAAAGTCGCATTGAAAAGCACACAAAACATTTTTTCAAAGCAGGCGATCTCCAAGCGCTGATGTTCCGGCAAGCTGATAGCGTAATGACTTCACGTATAGGCCGCACCCAGCACGCTTTTTATCAGAAGATGACGTCTTCAGGGGGATTGAACAAAAAGAATATATATAAGAATAATGAATATATATGAATACCAAATATATTTCTGAAAATGAATCATTCTAACATAACGATTATGACGAAATGAAATGATTTACTTAACAAATGAAACTGAAACAAAACTAATTTTTCATCGTGTACACCTATTTTTATTCATTTATGTTTCAAAACAAAGAGAGCTAAAGAGAATAAAGAAATAATGCTAGGATTTGGAGGGCGTCAAGGATTCATGGGCCACATGGGAGGCAGTTTCAAACTAACAAATGAACAATTATCACTAATCTAATGCCCTTCGGTAAAAATTTACAAGAAGGGCTATTACTTTTACTGTTCCGTTTATATTCACTACGCATAAAATCAATAAACAGTTCCAGTTCTCCATTAGTTGACGTTCTTTACTAGGATGTATTAGGTTTGCTTATTTGTACATACTGTTTCTTTATTTGGAAGTATCTAAGTACCTAATTGGACATGTAATCTCAATTATATAAGTTCATCCTTATGTGTCTATGATCAGATTTATTAATTCTCTTCTTTTTATTTCTGCATCTATCCCCCCCCACTAATGTACCTAATTATCTTAAATATCACCAGGAATTGTTATTCCAGAAATGTACAGCTCTAGACAATTGTACAATGGCTGTGCTCCAAAAGCTAAGCAGATATATAACACGTTCCCTTAAAGCCAGTTAAAACCCACATTGCCGCTCAGAATGCTTCCAGTACTGTAATGCATTTTTTACATTCTGTAGTGTTTTAGACTGAATGTATAATTTGAAAGTGAAATGTCAGGGGAATAAGATGTTTACAGCTTCTAGGTTTATTCAAAGTTCCTCAATGCTGTTACAGCACCTTGCTGTCCACCTGGGGTTATACTTATAAAGCAGTAAATCGCGCGTTTTCATGTCTTATTCCATCTGCATCTATTTGATTTACACAGGAAAAGTCTGTGAAAATGGCAGAATTTTCTTTGATCTGTGAATGGTGACTGTTTTGACAGCCACAGACATGAAGAATTGTTTTCTCCTGTCCTTTGGGCATTTGTCCATTGCTGAAGGCTTTCAAGCACTTCCTTCCCCTTGCTATTATTGAGAGATTAAATCCTATGGCTAAGCAGCATGCAGCCCCACGTTTACTTGGAAAAGGTACAAGTCAATCTGACATTTTGCATGTTTTGATAACCGTATGGAGCCAAAATTTACATTGGAGGAATCATTCATATACATATTGTGTGGAATGTTCTCTACTTTTAAAATATTAGAACGTGTCATGTATAAATCATAAGAGTTGTTTCAGTCTTATATTATCTTTTCTTATATCTACCACTGGAAAGGTTATAAAACAGCATACAATATGGCGCCGCCCTCCTAAAAACAATGTTAGTATCCCTTTAAGACTACATAGTCATAGAAAACAATTTTTTATTTTCAATAGTTTTTTATTAATTTCATCAAAATCAACAAATAAACATAGGTACAGGTAAAATATACTTTTAAAGGACCAAAGTTTAGGAGGTAAAAACACTATACACTAGAAAGGCAACAATATATAGTGGTCAGCCGCCTGGCTCTGGCCCAGAGCCCATCCGTCTCCCAGTCTTGTGTGAGAGAGGAGGCGCTTTCCTCCACGGCACCCCTAATGGGATCTAACTGTGCCGGGGAAGAGAGCCACCCCCCCCCCCCCCAAGAAAGTATATTGAGGAGGAAAAAAGATGGGGATCGGGGCCAGGCCTAAGACGTAGAAGATCAACAATCATTTGCACTGTGTGTTGAAAAAAAAATTGTGCAGACGGTCGTCCCAGGATCAGACAGAGAGATCCTATAGGCATCAAATACCGCTCCTGTGGTGTAAACAATGAGTGTGTCGGCGACCGTGCCTACGTGGAAAGGACATATATGCACCATGGTTGGTGTCAAAGACTAGAGGCCCCAATTGTCCGCTGCGAACCATGGGAGGTCATATGCATGGATGACAGCGGATAAAAATAAAAAGTACAAAAATATAAGTGAAAAGAAAAACGTCAGTCAGAATAAAACCAGTGTGATTGTTAGTTAACGGTCAAATCAATCAATCCTGCCTAGGTACCTCCAGTGCTCCCAACAGACAGGAGATTTGACCTAGTCCCTTAAAAGTAAGACAAATTTCAAAAAAGGGAAAGGGTGTTTTGCCTGTTTCGCAAGCATGAAATGCATATGAAAGAAAACCAAAACTAAACCTAAAAAAAAAAAAAAAAAAAACGAATGAAAGATCCTGTGGATCTGGGAGCCAAACTCCTCTATCTAGGAGTTTGGCTCCCAGATCCACAGGATCTTTCATTCTATTACTAGGGTTGCAGAAAGTGACAAGAACACTGGCAAAATCAACAGGCCTCCTCATATCCTTTTTCCTTGAATCTGGTCCCTATACTTCACCATTGGAAGCATTCTTTTCTCCCCCTTCTCCCCGGTGATCATATATGGGTTCGGAGACTTGGCTATTGTCCCATATTTAGTTATATGCTGGCCTAACGGCGCGGAGAGCACAGTGGTCCCAACGTGAAGGCACATCCCCGTTTCCACTGAGTGGTGACAAGCTACTGAAAAGGAAGAGAAGCACTCGGGTGGTGGAGAAGGACTACAATATTTCCATATCATACGCGCTACCAAAGAGTATATGAGGTGAGAGGTTAGGGAAACCGTTTAAGGATTGCACCAACCTACCCTGCTGACAGTTGTGGAATAACCTTACTCTATGGAAAAACACTCAGCTTATATATGTGTGGATTTAATTTGAAATAGTTGTTTCTAAATTACTTATTTATCTGATGTTATCAAGAACTATCGCCTAATGATGCTAACAAGAGCTATCCCCTAATTTGAACTTTTTTACTTTTTACCTATCGGACGTTTTATTATTATCAGACATTCAGACCACCTTCTCTAATATTTAGTCCATTTGTGTCATTGATTACGTGCATCTATATATATTTATATTACTTATTGATCTTATATTGGATTGTATTTTTATATGTGTGTTTTTATTTTTATTTTAGCGCTAAATCACTTTAATTATTATTCTGTTGTTGTGTACTGTGAACACGTTCAGGTTTGGCTGCTAGTAATCAATTCATGTAAGATATTTCATCTACATTGAATCACACTTATCACCATTTATTGGAGTTATTCTTTCACTTATACTAGACTTATATTTATAAGCGTTCATTGCACATTTGCACTTATTCAATTAATTTATTTACTTACACATGTGGATCAATTAGATCCACTATCCATTAGTAAAGCGCGAAGGTCACTTTCCATTTTAATCTTTGAAAATAGTTTTCTATGACTATGCAGTCTTAAAGGGATACTAACATTGTTTTTAG
Organism: Lithobates sylvaticus; assembly: GCA_028564925.1. Taxonomy (NCBI): domain Eukaryota; kingdom Metazoa; phylum Chordata; class Amphibia; order Anura; family Ranidae; genus Lithobates; species Lithobates sylvaticus. Next base: position 408,589,195 of record CM053030.1, read on the forward strand.
GAGCGCGGCACCATTTATGTTTATAATTTTACACATTGGTACACTTTTGATGAGAGTGTGTATAGGTGTGAGTGATCCGTCTATAAGCATATTGATGCTAGATTGTTCATATTCAACACAAACGAGTATACCATAGCAGCACGCAAGTACACACACTGTTTATTTTAGCATACAATATGGCCCAAATGCCCAATAGCTGTTTCTCTGTCTCTCCTAGACGCCTTTCCTCCTGGCAAAGGCATTTTGGCAGAAAAAACACTTGATGCTTGTAAATGCGTTTAATGCATTTAGCCATGTTTTGCCTCTCATTAAACTGAATGGCTTATTTTACAAGGGGAGAGTTTATAATCACTTTAAGGGCTAGTTTACACTTGCTTCAGGTCAGGTCATTGATCTTAGTTTCCAAATTAGTAATTTTCTTATTTTTCCTTTGTAAGATCAACTCCTGCAGCTTAAACCCCACTTCATTAAAGAAGTCCAACCATTCCTTCATGGAATCTGGATCGCCAAGTCCATCTTGAGGTACTACTTTCCCTTCTTAGACTCCTTATTATAATTTTCTCTTTAATATAATGTTCCAGAGTACATACAGTGGTGTGAAAAAGTGTTTGCCCCCTTCCTCATTTCCTGTTCCTTTGCATGTTTGTCACACTTAAGTGTTTCGGAACATCAAACCAATTTAAACAATAGTCAAGGACGACACAAGTAAACACAAAATGCAATTTGTAAATGAAGGTGTTTATTATTAAAGGTGAAAAAAAATCCAAACCATCATGGCCCTGTGTGAAAAAGTGATTGCCCCCCTTGTTAAAACATACTATAACTGTGGTTGTCCACACCTGAGTTCAATTTCTCTAGCCACACCCAGGCCTGATTATTGCCACACCTGTTCACAATCAAGGCATCACTTAAATAGGAGCTGCTTGACACAGTAAGGTCCACCAGAAGATCCTTAAAAACTACACATCATGCCGAGACCCAAAGAAATTCAGGAACAATTGAGAAAGAAAGTAATTGAGATCTATCAGTCTGGAAAGGGTTATAAAGCCATTTCCAAAGCTTTGGGAATCCAGCGAACCACAGTGAGAGCCATTATCCACAAATGGCGAAGACATGGAACAGTGGTGAACCTTCCCAGGAGTGGCCGGCCGCCCAAAATTACCCCAAGAGCGCAGCGACGACTCATCCAAGAGGTCACAAAAGACCCCACAACAACGTCCAAGGAACTGCAGGCCTCACTTGCCTCAGTTAAGGTCAGCGTTCATGCCTCCACCATCAGGAAAAGACTGGGCAAAAATGGCCTGCATGGCAGAGTTCCAAGGAGAAAACCACTGCTGAGCAAAAAGAACATCAAAGCTCGTCTCAATTTCTCCACAACACATCTTGATGATCCCCAAGACTTTTGGGACAACATTCTGTGGACCGATGAGACAAAAGTGGAACTCTTTGGAAGGTGTGTGTCCAAGTATATCTGGCGTAGAAGGAACACTGCATTTCAGAAAAAGAACATTATACCAACAGTAAAATATGGTGGTGGTAGTGTGATGGTCTGGGGCTGTTTTGCTGCTACAGGACCTGGAAGACTTGCCGTGATAAAAGGAACTATGAATTCTGCTGTCTACCAAGAGATCTTGAAGGAGAATGTCCGACCATCTGTTCGTGTACTCAAGCTGAAACGAACTTGGGTTCTGCAGCAGGACAATGATCCTAAACACACCAGCAAGTCCACCACCGAATGGCTGAAGAAAAACAAAATTAAGACTTTGGAGTGGCCTAGCCAAAGTCCTGACCTGAATCCTATTGAGATGTTGTGGTATGACCTTAAAAAGGCCGTTCATGCTCGAAAACCCTCTAATGTAACTGAATTAGGACAATTCTGCAAAGATGAGTGGGCCAAAATTCCTCCAGGACGCTGTAAAAGCCTCATTGCACGTTATCGCAAACGCTTGGTTGCAGTTGTTGCTGCTAAGGGTGGCCCAACCAGCTATTAGGTTTAGGGGGCAATCACTTTTTCACACAGGGCCATGATGGTTTGGATTTTTTTTCACCTTTAATAATAAACACCTTCATTTACAAATTGCATTTTGTGTTTACTTGTGTTGTCCTTGACTATTGTTTAAATTGGTTTGATGTTCCGAAACACTTAAGTGTGACAAACATGCAAAGGAACAGGAAATGAGGAAGGGGGCAAACACTTTTTCACACCACTGTATATCCCACCAAGTTTTTACTTGTTTCTCTAATACATTACCTAAAGCAGTAATTATCCCATAATAATTAGCTTGTGCAGTGGTTAGTTCATTGACAGCAAATACTTTATTAATATCAATATTCCTGTTATTTAAAAACATTAAAGTGTCCATGGCTGCTGAGAAATAGTTAAAAAATGTATGAAAACCCCCCGCGAGCGGCCGAAAAAGGGTTAAACACCCCCCGCAGAGCGCCGCCGTAGCCGCGGTAAAACATGGCCTATCTACACTGCTCAGCGCCATTTTTAGCGCTGCACCGCATGAAAAACGCCCCGGTTAAAACATAAGTTATTAAAAAGATGGAAAATGTTCAAGCACAATTGTGGAAATCCCCTTAATTACTATTAATAATCAAACGGATATAGAAAAGCTGCTGTTATGAAATCAATGGAAATACAAAACAGTAACGTAAGAATCTGCCCAATCCCAAATTTATATATAGGAAGGTACCTAATTTTGGAGTCAAAATAGGGAAAAAAGTATTAGACCCACCTACTAGACCACCTTCATTTTGGGATAGGGATGGGTTCTTTGCATTCAGGAAATGCAAGACATGCAGAGAAGTAAACAGACCGATTAGGTGTTTGGGAAGTTTTATATCTACCTCAAATAATAAAGATTTCTCTATTAAAGAATGAATTACATGTATCACCACACATGTGGTATAAGCGCTGGAATGCCCTTGTGGGCTTATGTACTGTACATAGGCCGCACCAAGAGATGTTTAAAAGTTAGGATAGCAGAACATGTCAATAATATTAATATCGGGTTTAAAGACCATAATGTGTCTCTACATTTTTAATTGTTCCACAACCAGGATCACATTTTTGGGGTGTGGATCACGTAAAACCAGCATGGAGAGGCTCCAATATCGTTAGGGAATTGTCCAAACGCGAAACGCAATGAGGGACAGGTTTTTGGGTTCTAATAAATGTGTGAAAAAGGATTAAGATGTTGGAATCTTTTTGTTTTTTATGACTGTATCTAACTGGAGCGATTCACACTTTCCAAACCCACCTGCAATGCCGATGACTCTTTTTTTAAAGTATTATAAGGATTTACTTTAACGCCTGAGATATTGTGAGCTCTGGTGAGTGTAACCCCTTGGGGGAGTGTGCCTCACGTGGTGAAGATCTTGGTGTTTGGTGCACGCTTTCACAACCATTTAGGATCACCTGCAATTTCCAGAGTGGAACTCACTAACTATCATCATATCAAGTTACATGTCTAGGAACATATTTAAGTTGGTCTGAAATCTGGTGAACCAACATAAGCGCTGTTATAACATAGGATTGATGCAGCGATCCAATTGAACTTTCTTATGTTACTGTTTTGTATTTCCATTGATTTTATAACAGCAGCTTTTCTATATTCGTTTGATTATTAATAATAATTAAGGGGGTTTGCACAATTGTGCTTGAACATTTTCCATCTTTTTATTAACTTACAAGTAACTTGGCGCTGAGCAGTGTAGGTAGGCCGTGTGTTACACTTAGTTTTTATACAGGACTGTAAGGCTAACCATTTTATTTAGTGACAGGAGCTTTGACTAGCATTCAGAGAGCTTTAACAAAGCCTGTCCGAAGCCTTGTTGGAGCCTTGTTAAAGCCAAAGCAAGTGTAAATGAGCCCTTATGCATTCTCTGCACTAAGGTAAAAAACCTTCAGTATGCAGCTCCCCTCCCACGCCCCCCCCCCCCCATATACTTACCTAAGCCCGATCTCAATTCAGCGATGTGCACCAGAGCAGAGGCTCTCTCTGCTCTCTCCCTCCTCATTGGTTCAGACACAGCAGTGGAAGCCTTTGGCTCCTGCTGCTGTCACGCACAGCTATTGGGTCGGGGGGGGGGCAAGCCGAGCACTGTGTGCCTTTTGGACACAGAGAACCGGTTTGGTAGATGCACGCACAAGTGCCTCCATAGCAAGTGGTTTGCTATTGGGGCACTCAATGGGGGGGGGGGAGCCAGGAGCGCTGGTGGGGGACCTGATAAGAGGAGGATTTTGGGGCTGCTCTGTTCAAAACCACTGCACAAAACAGGTAAGTATGTCATGGTTCCCAAGTCTAATTACACAATTTAAATCTTTATTTTTAATTGAAAATACTATTTATACAAGTAAATAGAGTTCATATGACAGTTGTGATTGAAACAGAAAATTGCCATCATGTAACGCAGTTTCCTGAAGTGCACAGAATGTGGAACGAAGCCAGAATAAATGGTGAATCAAAAATTACTGTTTACCAATCTTAACTGCAGCATTATTCTTCTCTTCCCAGGATTATGTAATCATGTGAGCCCAGTAAATGACATGCGATATGAGTAGTGTAAAAAACAGGGCTAATTAAATTATTAACCCCCCAAACAAAACTGTAATCAATTGAAGCTCAATAATCCTTAAATGCACTATCTGCAATGGTTTTCTTTTTTAAGCCTTTTTTCCTTTTTTCTTTTTTATACCTGGTGATCCAGTCAGTAACACACTCCCTGCCTAAAGCCCCATACACACGGTCGGACTTTTTCATGGATTCTGTCCGATCGGACAATGTTGTTGAAAAATCAGACCGTGTGTATGCACCATCGGACAGTGTTCGTCGGTTTGTCCGACGGACAAAGTCTTATCTCCTGCTGGAAAGATTTGCCGTCAACCCGGTCCGATCACACCAAACCCGATCGTGTGTACGGTTGTCCGACCGGACAAAGTGCTACGCATGCTCAGATCACATTACAAGACCAAAGCTATTGGCTACTAGCCTCTACGTAGTCCCGTCGTAGGCAACAAACGTCACCACGTTCAGAATGATCGGATTTTCCGACAACTTTGTCCGACCGTGTGTACGCAAAACCAACATCGGACAAAGTACGACGGACATGATCCGACGGACCTGGTCCGCGGATTGTCCGACCGTGTGTATGGGGCTTTAGGGTGTCTCCACTCTGGATGGAGGAGCAACAGAGACACCTTTGGATAGCAGGATTGTCAGTCTGGGGGGAGGTAGTGTTAATTTCAAGGGGGATTTTGCATTACAATACAGCACTACAACTGCATGTCAGGCAGTTAGAATGAGGTTAAAGCATGGTCTCATTGACTTTAAGGCTAGGTTCACATCTACGTGGTTATGGTTGATGTGGTTTTCCGGCACGTTTTACAGTGCGTTTTAGAACACTCAATATTGATGCGTTTGCTTTTTTCCTCTTTAAAAAACTGTGAATAGCTGGTTTTTAAAGAGTGGCCCAGGAAGCCCCCCACCGCGTGCTTAACAACCAATGAGTCATCAGCTGTCAGCGGGGTTCCCATAAAAACAAGAACTACCGGCAATAAAAAGTAAAAAAAACATTGAAAAAAATGGCATGGGGTCCCTTACAATCCATACCAGGCCCTTCACTCATCTCCTCCCTTTCCTGACCTGCCAGGCTGCATGCTTGGATAAGAGTCTGGTATGGATTTTGGGGATACCCCACGCCATTTTTTTTTTTTTTTTCAATTTTGGTGTGGGGGTTCCTCTCAAAATCTATACCAGATCTGAAAGGCCTGGTATGGATTAGCAGAACCCCACGCCGCTTTTTTTTCAGATTTTTTTATTGCCGGCAACACTTGTTTTTACATTCAGATGTCAGCTGGAACCCCGCTGACAGCTGATGACTTATCAGTTGTTAAGGATGCAGCGGTCAGCTTCCCGACATGCTCCTTAACAACCAGCTATTCACAGTTTGTTATGAAGAAAAAAAATTGCAAAACGCATCAAAAACCTAACTCTTGTGTTTTTGGTGCAGGTCTATTGAAGTTTATTACATGCAAAACGCAATCTGCTTCAGGAAAAAAAGACCCTGACCCTTTCCAAAAATGCACTGGCTGAAAAACACATAGATGTGAACTTGTACCATGGTAGACCATGTTAAATGGACTGCAGTGTGTTCCTAAAACTGCAAAATGCACTAAAAAACTTATAAGCGTGAACCTACCCTAAGTGGGACATCACAACTGCAATAATGTGAACAGACATGGGTGTCTACTTTGTTATTTTGTAGGTGGGAGGGAACAGCAAACAACCCCAGTTTTTACCACCGTTTGCTGCCCGTGTGGCACATGTAGATGTAGGAAAGGCTTTGCAATATATCAAATGTTCTAGGGTGACCTGCACCTCTCCAATAGCCAAAAACTATTGAGGCATGCAGAGAAAATATGTCATATGAGACTTTATGATGCAGACTGAGGATAACAACTGGCACAATAGACTTGTGCTTTTGTTTTCCATGCAGTCTTCCAGTGTACTGTTTTCTAGACTTGGCACAGTGAATGTAACAGGTGTGGAAGAAATGCAGATTACCAAAAACAGCATTCAGCTCCCTTAGATTCTCCCTGCTGTTAATTATGACTCATTAAAATGATTTGATGAATTACAATTTTTACATATATTGGCTTTATTGCATTTGACAAAATAAAAACCTGTGATGGAATATAGTTACCAATGAAATGTAATCCCTGGCTATGATTCCATGTGTCAGAAAGGAAACTATTTTTTTTTTTTTGTTAAATCAATCATCCACTTTACATTTTACTTGCACGTCGGTGAGGGGATTCCCGGATTTGACGGATGAAGAAATCATTCCAGTTTATCTATCCTTAAAGCGGTATTAAACCCAAAAGCAAACATTTATTATGTTGCAGCTTACCAATTCTTAGATGTGATGGCTGTATTAGTTTTCTTTTTTAGGCTTTCTTTCTTTTATTTTCATCTGGTGATCCAGCCAGTAAGTCTGTTTTTCAAAAGAACAAGCTCTCTTGCAGTTACAGGAATGAGATAAACCATTTACCACGGACAAGAGTGCTTACAATGATCAGCCTTTATTTATTTATGTAAAACCTTTATCCCAGCAGAAAAAAAACAGTTTGCTGTAACTTATTATATATTATTAGCTGGAGTTTGGCTTCAATTTGTCAATATATATCTAACACTCCCCTCCCCCCAGACTGACAATGCTGCAGTCTGAATGTGTCCTCCATCCACTTTAAGGTTCGATTTACATCTATGCATGTTGTTTTTGAGCGTTTCTGAAGTGCTTTTTGCTGTGCTTTCTGCGTTTTTGCAATCACATTTTGCGGTTGCACGGTTTGCGGTTTGCCATTTGTGTTGCTTTTTTTATTTATTTTTTTACATTCACCGTATATAGCTGGTTGCTAAGGAGCGGGTCGGGAAGCCGGCCGCTGCATCCTTAACAACCGACGAGAAAAAATTCATGAAAAAAATGGCATGCCCCCCAAGACCCTTCGGTCTGGTATGAATTAGGAGGGGATACCCCCACGGCAAAATTTAAAAAAATGGCGTAGGGCCCCCCGCCAAAATACAGACCAGACCCTTATCCGAGCATGCACCCCGGTAGGTCAGGAAAGGGAGGGGACGAGCGAGTGCCCCCCCCCTCCTGAACCATACCAGGCCACATGCCCTCAACATGGGGGCAAAGCCTCTTACCCCCCATGGGGACAAGGGCCTCTCCTTGCCCGTTTTTGTTGGGGTCTGCGGGCGGGGGGCTTATTGGAACCTGGAAGCCCCCTTTGACAAGGGGACCTCCATATCCCGGTCGCCCCACTATGTGAATGGGTAGGGATACATCATACCCCTACCCAATCTCCAAAAAAGCAGTAAAAAAGAAAAACAAGAGCTATTTTTTGACAAGTCCTTTATTAAAAAAATAGATCCGATCTGTCTTCTTCCACCGTCGTCCCTCCCGGTGCCGCCTTCGCCCGCCACCATCTCTCCCGGTGCCGTCTTCTGCCACTGACATCTCTCCCGATGCTGCCTTCTCCCTGAGCTGGGTATGATGTACCTGATACCCATTCACATGGGGGGGCCGGAATGTGGGGGTCAACTTGTTAAAGGGGGCCTTCACAGATTCCGATAAGCCCCCTGACCGCAGACCCCGAAAACCACCGGACAGGGTTGTCGGGAAGAGGCCCTTGTCCCCATCAAAGCACCCACCCCCCTATATTGAGGACATGTGGCCTGGTATGGTTCAGGAGGGGGGGGGGGGGGCGCTCACTCGTCCCCTTCCTTTCTTGACCTACCGGGCTGCATGCTCGGATAAGGGTCTGGTATGGATTTTGGGGGGGGCCCGATGCCATTTTTTTTTCGGCGTGGGGGTATCCCCTCCTAATCCATACCAGACCCATAGGGTCTGGTATGGTCTTGGGGGGGACCCATGCTATTTTTTTCATGAATTTTTTTAGCCGGCAATTTTAAATACATTTTTACATTCAGCTGTCAGCCGGTTAGCCCGCTGACAGCTGATGACTCATCGGTTGCTAAGGACGTGGCGGCCGGTTTCCGGGCCTGCTCCTTAGCAACCAGCTGTATACAGTGAATGTAAAATGCTCTAATCGCTGCAAAATTGCTGTAAAACCGATGTAAAAACGCAGTAACTTGCATTTGGATGCAAGTCCATTTAAAGGGGTGTTTCAGTTGAAAAATTTTTTTTTTCAAAGTCAGCAGTTAAAAAAAAAAAGTAGCTACTGACTGTTAATAAGTATAATTACCCTCCCAGGGCACCTGCGATGTCGGCCGCAGAGGCCGACATGTCCCTAGGCGCTCCGGTCCCATCGCCGCCATCCTCAGTAAGGGAAACAGGCAGTGTAGCCTTTGCGGCTTCACTGCCCGTTTCCTACTGCGCAGTGCGCGAGTCGCGCTGCGCTTTGTGAATAGGACGCGCTGTGTTAGGGAACACACAGTTCCCAGAACACAGCGCGCCCCATTACCCAGAAGACAACGCGGAGGAGGACAGAAGATCAACGAAGATCACCGCGGAGTAGGAAGGAGGCAGATTAGGTAGACTGCCTAGCAACAGGGATTTCGGATCAGGTAAAAAATTTTTTTTTCAAGAATATTAATGCTCTTTTTTATTTTAGGGTGGCCCTCCACTTTAAGTTTATTACATGCAAAACGTTGCATTTTGCGGGACAAAAAGTCCTTGAACCTTTCTAAAAACGCAGAGGCACAAAAATGCATTGATGTGAACGCATGTTCAAAAAATTCCCTGCATTTCTGCAAAATACAAAAAGCATCAGAAAACGTATTGGTGCGAATGGGGCATAATACAGGAGATTAAAAAGAGGGGAAAAGTGGAAACTGCGACTTTGAATGACGCATGCGGGTGCAAATAAGTAAATAATTAGATTGGTAAAATGTATATTTATTGGTTCATAAACGTGATATATATATTATGGTAATAATGTATATCAGAATCCAAATCAATTCATATATGATAATAATACATAATCCAATAAATTTCATATATAAACACAGCTTTATTTGCAAAATAAAATCCATATGACCTGGGGCCTCTGATCCCCGTCGTTGATGGTGAAACAGATTGTACATGATAATGATACATAGTCCAATACATTTTATATCTATACACAACTGTATTGCAAGATAGTACCCAATTGACCTAGGGCCACTCTAATTCCTATTGTTAATGATAGAAAATTACATGGCATGCCACAAGAATTCATATAAAAACCCATGGTTTACGAAAGCAGATTCCATAAACTTCTTGACTGCACATAAATTATCTAAGAAACAACTTCTGTAGTTCGACGTGTTTCGTGGCTTAAAAACCACTCTTCAGGAGCAAGCACGTGATACAAATCTATAATAAATCTATATAGAATATATATATATATATATATATATGAATATATGAATTCCTAAATGATCTAACATGGTTGATTAATACCAGCAAGGGATTAGATGTAAGGAAGCGTGTTACTTACAAGGCATCTGTGTGTTGATGGTATGGTACTGGGGGCCGTGACCGTGAGTCACCTGGGGACATCATTTACGGGAACTGTCCCCAGAGAGCCCCCCCCTGTGCACCCCCCCTTACACCAGGTCCCCAGAGAGCCCCCCCCCCTTACACCAGGGTCCCAATATCAACCAACACAGGACAGCATCCAAGGTGGATATATGTCAATAATGTAATCCTTATGTGTGGTCAGGTTAGTGGAAAGACCAACCATGTGGGGCCTCTGTGAAAAATAATATAATATACGTAGGAATCCATGGTGTGTAAAGTGGCCCAAACACATGATAAGGCAAAGATAGATATGCAGCTAATGGCAAGGTAAAGCCCAGTTGCTAGAAGATAGAGAGAGTGAACAATTATAACAACAGGAGAAATTCAATAATCCAAAAAGTGAATAAGAAAGAACAAAACTAATAAGTGACTGTTGTAAATGAGATAGTACCTCATTCTGGGTCATGAAAGCCAGGATCCAGAGTGGTGCTTGTGTCCAGTGTGGAAAGAAAACAACAGTGAGTGCCAGAACCACCTTGGAATGATGCCTATAAAGGTGCCGCTGCAGCACACCCCCCCATGTCACGCAAACGTGCAGAGTGAGAGGGGAGGTGCCATCACCTCACCAATTATATTGTCCGGCGATTGGCGCCAACCCAGCTCTCATGGTGCTCGCAGGAGTAATAACACCACCGGCGTAGCAGCGCCACAAGGACGCCACATGTCTGGCGTGTAATACGTGAAGTCGATGCGCAGTGCTTGCGCACCCACCCATCCTGCATCAAAAAGAACGTAGGAGAAGGGGAAGCCCGCAGTGCTCCTCACAGCTCCCAGGTTTGATGAAAACCCAGATGGCCACAACCACCCAGACCACAATCCGCCAAGCATCACAACCCAAATGCCTGCAATAAAGCTGCTGAGTAAAAAAGGGAGAAACAGAAATAAACTGTAAATGCTCCATGATAAAATCCTAAACCCTGTTGATAAACAACAAGGGGGGAGGTTACATGAATAGGCAACTATAGGCCAACTGGGGCATGATGGATTAATATACATAGGCTGATCTATTGGACTAAAAACTAACTAGAGAATTGATTAAAAATTAAACACAACCGCATACTTCCATCCCAGAATTAAATACTACAAAAAGGGTAAGATAAGGATAAGGTTTGGGACTTTAAATAAGACCATGGCCTGGTAAGGTCAGATGCCTCCATCCCTATCAATTTGAAAAAGAGGGGAAAAGGGGGAACTGGGACTTTGAGAGAAGCATGCAGGTGCAAATAAGTAAATAGTTAGATTGGTAAAATTTATATTTATTCATATATTATGGTAATAATGTATATCAGAATCCAAATCAATTCATACATGATAATAGTACATAATCCAATAAATTTCATATATATATTACTCCTACGAGCAACATGATAGCTGGGTTGGTGCCAATCACCGGACGATTCAATTTGCGAGGTGATGGTGCCTATATAAGCATCATTCCAAGGTGGTTCTGGCACTCACTGTTGTTTTCTTTGCACACTGGACCCTATCACCACTCTGGATCCTGGCTTTCATGTCCCAGAATGAGGTACTCTGATTTACAACAGTCACTTATTAGTTTTGTTTTTTTTCTTATTCACTTTTTGGATTATTTAGGTTCTCCTGTTATTATAATTATGGTCTAGAGCCCTACGGACGACATGAGTAACGATGACACATAGGAACAACACAAAACTTACCAACATGAAATAGACCTGAAAGTGTGCCTTGGTCTACCGTATGGTACACCAAAATAAGGGGGCATACCCTAGATGAGGAATGATAAGAAGTAGTTATGGAATAATGTGAAGTGAGTATTCAGTCTGGGGTAAGAATACTTGGAAGAGGCTTTTAGAAGGGGAGGGTGGGTTGGTATCTCACACAGGAAACCGACAAAGACCGGCGGCCTTTGGGCTGCTTAAATACCCTCCGGGCTCCTCCCATAACTTCAGGCCGGTACCCGGTCTTCCAATTTATGGTCTAGAGCCCTACGGACGATATGAGTAACGATGACACACAGGAACAACACAAAACTTACCAACATGAAATAGACCTGAAAGCGTGCCTTGGTCTACCGTATGGTACACCAAAATAAGGGGGCAAACCTGGTGGCGGCAGAGGTTACTTTTATGCAAGACTGGACCAGCTGGGTGGCTGCGAGTGAACTCGCTGGGCCGTAGAAACCCATAAAATGCCATGTGTATCGCAGCCTGCAGGACGGTGCTGAGGAGGAGACCAAAAGGGGACCTATCCAGGATGTCAGACATCCCCTTAAAGATCTCCCCAGTGATAGGCAGCCGCTTCGGGCTGACTGGCGGCTGGTGTTTCTGAACCCCACGCAGTAGAGCCCTCATTGCGTGGCAGGAGAACACCGAAGGCCTCGCGGGGTCTTGAAGTGACAAGAAGTGCTGCACCCCGGCCACGTACTGGCGTATCGTGCTGTGTGACAGTGCCAGGTGAGAATGGCAATAAGCGATAAACGCCAGAACCTGCTTGACGCTGGAAGATTCACGGGGGCGATGGGGTAAGAACTTATTAAACCCCTTCCAGGCCATCCGGTAGGCCCGACGGGTGTTGCGGGCGAGCGAAGCGTTGATGATGTTAGTAGCTGAGCGTAGATGTGGGGCTAGTCCAAGGTCAGTTGTGACCAATCCGGGATAGTGGCTGAAAGATGGTAGGCTCCTGGCATCTGTTCAAAGAAATAAATAAAGTTAAAACGGGAGAGTGCGTCCGCTGCTGAGTTAAACTTCCCTGGAATGAATGAGCAGTAAACATTGAACTGATGTTGTAGGGATAGCTGGACCAGTCTGCGGAGGAAGGACATGACGGGCCTGGATTTAGACCTGCCCTTGCTGATGATCTCGGCTGTGGCTTGATTGTCTGTCGTGAAAGCCACAGTCTGTCCAGACCAATGGTGACCCCATAGGTGAGCGGCTGCTACGATGGGGAACAGCTCAAAGAGGGCTGACGTGGTAGTGAAGCCCGGTGTAGCTAGTGCTTGAGGAGGCCAAGGGGCGGCGAACCACAAATGGCCAAAAATGGCGGCGCATCCTGTGTATGCCGCCGCATCGGTCACCACCTGAGGTGACTGCGTGGACACTACTGGGATGAACAGGGACACACCGTTCCAATTACTAAGAAAGTGTTCCCACATGGCCAGATCTGCCCTGGCTGCTGAATCCAGCCTGACGACCTGGTCTGGGTCCTGAGTGTAGGACAGGAAGACCAGCAACCGGGACACAAAGGAGCGGCCCTGGGGGATGATCCTCATAGCGAAATTCAGCATCCCGAGGAGAGACTGAAGTTGCTTCTGAGTACATCCCCCCACCCGGGTGAACTCTCGCAGAACCGTCCTGATACGGTCCAACTTATCTGCGGGAAGGCTGGCCTGCATGGCAAGCGTGTCAAGGTCGATGCCCAAGAACGTGATCTTGTGCGCCGGGCCGTCAACCTTGTGTTCCGCTATGGGGACGTTCAGATTGTTGAAAACCGTCCTCAACTTTCCAAGGTCCCCTGGGGGAGCCCCGGGTGGTTCTATCAGAAGGAAGTCATCCAAATAATGGATGACCTCGTGGCACTGTGCCTCGCGGAGAAGGATCCACGCCAGGGTCCCCGCGAACTTGTCAAATAACCAAGGACTACTCTTAGACCCGAAGGTCAATTTGGTCGCGAAATAATATCACTCCCTCCACTTGATGCCGTGCCAGCACCACAGGGAAGGATGAATGGGCAGCAGCTTGAAGGCGTCGGATATGTCCGCCTTCGAGAGCCAAGCACCCACCCCCGCCCTGAGAATGGCCTGGATAGCCATGTCTACCGAAGCGTACTTCAGTGAGAACTCCTCGGAGGGGATGAGCGAGTTGAGACTGGGAACGACGGAAGAATGAGGCGCTGACAGATCATACACCAGACGTTTTTTATTTGAAAATTTTCCCTGTACAAGCCCGATAGGGCTAACCCTCCAGATACTAAAGGGAGACTGACTGAACGGGCCTATCATAAAGTCCCGATCCAACTCCGTCTGCAGAAGGATGTCAATCGCTGGCTCATCTGTTGCTGCTGAGCGTAGGTTCGGACATTCGTGGGTGGAGTGGGGCAGGGTGATGAGCCCGGTATGAAACCCATCGGTGAAACCTCGGATGAGGTAGCTGGCGAGTGACGGAGTGGGGTGTGAGGTCAAGTAAACATCGAGCCAAAGGACATTGACCCGGCTTAGTCACGGTTTCTTCTGCTTGACCTCACACAGGACCCTGGGGTGCGCCCTCTGGCATAGGGTGCAAACGTGGCTGACATTGCAGGAGCCGTAGTTGAAGTTGTTGCAAATGGCGGCTCCCCCAACCATCCGCACCGGACGTCCCAACTTGTCCACCTTCTGCCCTTGCGCCGGGGCCTGCTGAGCCTGGCTCGTGCTGGTAGAGGCCGTGCTAGCTATCGGATGGACAGAGGCTATGTTGGCACACCAGACCGTGGTGTGGGACGCTGACTGACAGACAGCACATAGCGGGGAGCGTAGACCCGCGAAGTGGCGGCAGAACAACTCCGTGTCCACTGCGCTCCAGTACGTTGTCAAATGGAACTGTAAGAATCTGGCCGCGGCTTTGGCCGAGAAGGACCGATGATAATCGTAGAACGCTGAGCCACCGTATTTGTGACCCAGGTCTACGATCAAATGGAGGTAGAGGTCCAGTTCCTTCCGCCTGCCGGGGGAGGCTGAGCACAGCACGTCCCTGAACATGCCGAAAGCGAGCGTGAACTCGGGCACCGTGAGCTTTCTGTTGAGCCTCGGATCCTTTGCTTTCAAAACCACCGAGACGTCCCCCCAGGTGTAGGCCTTGTTCTCGGACAAGTCATGGACCAAGATCATGAGTGAGGCCAGGTTAACGTCTCTGCCCTCTAAAATGTCCTTCCTTACGCTGGGTGGCACCAGGTGGGAGGGGTGAACGGTAGTCGTGGCAAGCTCACTACCTGCGGCCGGTGCACTGATGGCTGGGACCACCGCAGGGTCCGGAACCGTGGCAGCCGGGCTGGTCTCTAGACGAGACACCCTGTCCTGGACTTCAACGATCGAGGAAGACAGGGAAGACACGAGGGTGTGTAGCTGAGCGACGGCGGCTGAAATAGATTCCAGAGACGCCTGCTGGCTGCTGGGGCCTGCTGCGGCCGGTGGTGGGAAGAGGAGCCTGAATAGCTCCGCCTTCCTGGCCGCGGACGAGAAGGGTATCCCTCTGCGCCTCAGCTCGGCGGACAGCCTGGGAATTGTCCATGCCCTAAGAGACTGGACACTGCCAGCCTCGGAGGCTGACGCCGGAGATAGCGGGGTGGTGAGGTCATCGCTGCCGACTGATGACATGGCGGCTGCCAAGACCCGTTGCTTAGTAGACTGGTCACGTGTCTGCAGGCTGGGCCTATAAAGAGGTGACAAGAAATGAGTTTGGACGTGTCACCTACGGTATACGTACCTGCCATGAGAAAGCAGGAGCCCCCCCGTGCCCCTGCGTTTTTTTTTTTTTTTTTTTTACCTGCTGGAACCCTGATCAAGCTGGTGCAGGTGGACCTACTGAATCCGACTGACCTGAGAGAGTGTGAGAGAAAGTACCTATTTAAGAGCCTGAAACTGCTGCCGTCCAGAGCGACGGAACCCAACGTGGATGATAACAACAGGCGATAGTGACTTAAGTCGACTGCCGAGACAGCTGTGGAATCAAATGACAGATAACAACACGAATGACTGACATGACATGTTGCCTTAACTGAAATGAACTTCCCGTGACAGGGCCCGGCCCGTTCGTACCGTATGGGGGTGACTGTGAGCCGGACTCTGGAGCACGTACAGAAATGAGGCAACCGTGAAATGAGGCCAACTGCCTGGGTACGCTGAGGCCGAACTGTGACATCCAGCTGCCACCGGGTCCGACTCCAAGTGCTACAGTATGCATTTGGAATGCAAGCACTCGTGTGCCAGCGACCTCGATCGTCATGCCACTGTCTAGTGACTGAACCCCTTTCTCTCTTTTTTTTTTTTTTGTAGAAATGCGGCCGGCCTAGGGCACGCCGGCGCGAATTCGTACAGGGAGGTGACCAATTAACGCCGGGGCGTGGTAAGGTGACATAGAAATGATATAACATGACAAGGACAAGAATCAAAGTCTCTTATTTTTTTTTTTTTGCAAATCCGTCCCTGGCGCATGTATTGAAATGAGGCCGGCCTAGGGCACGCCGACACGAATTAGTGCGGGGAAGTGACTGCATTCCTGCCGGGCATGGTAAGATGACAGAAATTACATACCATGACAGGGGCAAGAATCAAGAATGCACGCAACCTGTGATGCGATTCCGCCCTTGGCGCATGTATCGAAATGAGGCCGGGTAGTCGTGCGTCTGGATCGCCCCGATCGGAGCATCTATGGATGCGACCGGACCTACCCAGAGGTATGGTGACCGAAATGAAACCATGACAAAGACTAGATTACAACAAACCGAGCAACTTGTAACCGAATCTAATCTCTGGAGCATGTATAGAAAGGAGGCCGAGCGGCTAGGCGAATCAGTGCGAATCGATGCATCCCGGATGCGACCGGATTCAGACCGATACGTGGCCAATGACCGATATCATGCCAAAGGCTGGAGCCCGCATCCGTACGAGCGGTGGGCCAATCTCTGAAACATGTATGGTAATACGGCCGTAACCTGGGTACCCCGAGACAAATCCGTGCCTAAGTGCGACATGACTTGAATCTGAGTGCGGCCAGGATCGAAATGATGGCATGAACGCCCTGTTTAACTGATGCAAAATGACTTAGCATGACCGAATGGCCTGATACGTTAGCCATGTTTGAAATGATGAAATGATTGCCATGCTAATACATGAAATGATTTGACACGGTCGAAGTGATTCGTACAATTAACATGCCAACAGCGATTCGGAATGCAAATAGCGATTCGGCACGCTTGCTGGCATAACCGATTTGAATAATATGACAGTGCATGTACGATGCGTGTGAGTGCGTACGGCACCCGTGCGTGAGCCATGTTTGAACGATTCAAAGACTACGTAATACGACCGCGTAAGGGGAACCCTTGAGTGCCGGATGCGGCATCGGTCGGAGTGTCATGGCGGGCGGCCCTGAATGTGCGTGCCGCTAGGTGGCTCCCGATCGTGTACAAGCAAAAACGTGCGTGTGACTGTTTAGGTTTTTCGAGACAAGCGGTGCGTGGTTCGTGAGCTACGCAGACCACAGTTTAGTGACATGATAAGCAGTGCATGAGAACGTAAAACATGGGAGCCGAAGCCCTACCTGCGACAGCCGAACCAGACTCTTTGTACGGAACTGCGACTCGGCGACACGAGTGCGACACGAAGGGACAACACGACTTACGAACACGGAACGCGGGACTGCAACAAAGGAGGCGGACAGACGAAACGGAGCTTACGAACCGGCACCAACAGCGCTTGTCTCGAACGAGTCGGTCCTAGATGTCTGACGTATCAGATATCTCGCACAGGAAACCGACAAAGACCGGCGGCCTTTGGGCTGCTTAAATACCCTCCGGGCTCCTCCCATAACTTCAGGCCGGTACCCGGCCTTCCAATTTGTTCACTCTCTGCACTCTTTCTTCTAGCAACTGGGCTTTGCCTTGCCATTAGTTACATATTTATCTTTGCCTTATCATGTGTTTGGGCCACTTTACACACCATGGATAGCTACCTATATTATATTATTTTTCACAGAGGCCCCACATGGTTGGTCTATGCACTAACCTGACCACACATAAGAATTACATTATTGACATATATCCACCTTGGATGCTGGCCTGTGTTGGTTGATATCGCTGAGCGTGCCACCACAGTTCCAGGAAATGATGTTCCGGGGTGACTCACGGCCCCCAGTACCATACCAGCAACACACAGATGCCTTGTAAGTAACACGCTTCCTTACATCTATTCCCTTGCTGTTTTTAGGAATTCATATATTTATATATATATATATATATATATATATATATATATATATATATATATATATATATATATATATATATATATATATATATATATATATATATATATATATATATATATATATATATATATATATATATATATATATATATATATTCTATATATTTTTATTATAGATTTGCATAACGTGCTTGCTCCTGAAGAGTGGTTTTAAGCCACGTAACACGTCGAGCTACAGATGACATTTCTTAGATCATTTATGTGCAGTCAAGAAGTTTATGGAATCTACCTATGGAACCAGATTTTAAGGGTTTTTATACGAATTATTGTAGCATGCCATGTCATTTTCTATCATTAACCATAGGGATTAGAGAGGCCCTAGGTCAATTGGGTACTATCTTGCAATACAGTTGTGTATAGATATAAAGTTTATTGGACTATGTATCATTATCATGTACAAACTGTTTCACCATCAACGACGGGGATCAGAGGCCCCAGGTCATATGAATATTTTTTTTTTGCAAATACAGCAGTGTTTATATATGAAATTTACAGTACGTCAGGTTGGAGCAGCTAAGGATACCTAGGGGGAAACCCAGAGGTTTCAGGGGACCCCTCCTCACTATAGACATATAGACGAACCACTTGAGCTGTAAATCTCATCCCTACCATATCCGCAATGATAAGTATATACCTGTTACATTTGGATGTTGTATTTCATGTTTCTGTGTCCTTTATATAAATAAAGAATTTGAAAAAAAAATTTTTACAGTACAGTTATATTACAATTCAATACAAGAGGAATCAGAGGGTCCTGCTAGTCAGAATTTACAATCTAAGGGCTCATACACACTGCATCTCAAGGAAGCGGCTCCTACAGTCTTTTGAGTTTTTTTAAGCTCTCATTTTTTTCTGCCTGGAAACTCCCCTCCAGGTTAGTCAATGTGTCCATGCACACTATGGCTACTTCAGGCAGGTTTTGAGAGGAGCTTTCGAGCAGAAAAGATGCACAAAGACATGCAAAAAAGCACGAAAAGGCCCAAAAAAGCACAAAAAGCTCAAAGACACACACAAAAAAAGAAAAATTAGCTGAGGAGAGGGTTTGTGAAAAAAAACGCTTATGCTCAAGAAAGCTCAAAGAAGCTCAATAAAATCGTGCAAAGAGCAAAAAAAAGCACAAGGTTCTTCAAGCTTTTAGGCAGAGAAATAAAAGCTCAAATGTCTGTAAAAGCAGCTTTTTTGTTTTTGAGCCCTAAGAGGGAGGGTCAAGTGATACAAAACGTAATAACTGTAATGGATGAGCTGATGGAGAAAATAAAAAAATATCTGTTAGGTGGAGGCAGGATAGGCTTCTCTAAAAGGATTGGTTTTCAGGGATCACCTAAAGGTGAATAGAGTAGGAGGTGGTCAGACAGATTGGGGTAAGGAGTTCCAGGGGATGGGAGAGGCTCTAGAGGAGTCCTGGAGGAGAGCATGGGGGAGGTGAAGAGGGAGCTAGAGAACAGGAGGTTTTGGGAGGAGCGAAAAGAATGGTTTGGTTAATATTTTGAGACAAGGTTAGTGATGTAGTTGGGGGCACAGTTGTGGATGGTTTTGTACTATAAATTGTTAATATTTTAATTTTTTTTTCATTAGGTGAGTGGAAGCCAGTGCAATGGTTAACTGAGAGGGGTGGCAGACAATGAACAGTCGGTAAGATGGAGAAGTCTGGCAGCAGCAGCATTCTTGATGGACTGCTGCCAGTCCAACATAGCCTATGTAAAGATAAGCTAATGAGGAGGGAGTTGTAGTAGTTGAGGCGAGAGATAACAAGGAAGTGAATTACAAGCTTTGTGGTGTCATTGGTTAGGAATGGGCGTATTTTAAAGTTGTTGCAAAGGTTGAGGCAGCGAGAGTTCCGAGTCCAGGATTACACCTATCACCCTGACATATAGTAATCTTGTGACTTGTATCAGTTCCTGGTAAAGCTTGTAGGAGGAGTTTTCATTCTCCTCTCACCCTCTGTCTGGACATGTCTGGACAGTGCTGATTGGCAATTATTATGATAACACAGAGTCCATAAAATATGTAAATAGATTAAAAACATGTAGGCAGCTGATACGTAGCCGCTACACATAGTCATTATGGTTAAACATAACCCTGATTATACATGCAAGCTACAGAGACATCTGACACGTTTCAAGAGTTTTATGCTCTTCAGGGATGCTCATGTCTGGACTCAAGGATGTTCTATGATGTAAAGAAAACAGTAATGCCCCATACACGCGGTCAGAAATTCAGATCGGATTATGTTGTCGGAAAATCTGATCGTGTGTGGGCTCTAGCGGACTTTTTCCGTTGGAATGTCCGCCGGAAAAAGTTTGAGAGCAGGACCTAAAATTTTCCTACAACAAAATCCGATCGGACTTTCTCCGATTGTGTGTATAGAATTCCGACGCACAAAGTGCCACGCATGCTTAGAATAAATTTGGGGACGAAAGCTATTGGCTACTGGCCTCTTCGTAGTCCCGTCGTACGTGTTGTACGTCAGCTCGTTCTGAACGATCAGATTTTCCGACAACTTTGTGCGACCGTGTGTATGCAAGACAAGTTTCGGCCAAAATCCGTCAGAATAAATCTGATGGATTTTGTGGTCGGAAAGTCCGACCGTGTGTATGGGGCATTAGTCTCATACAGTATCTCACAAAAGAGAGTACATCCCTTACACTTTTGTAAATATTTTATTCTATCTTTTCATGTGACAACACTGAGGAAATGACACTTTGCTACAATGTAAAGTAGTGAGTGTACAGCTTGTAAACTTGTAAATTTGCTGTCCCCTCAAAATAACTCAACACACAGCCATTAATGTCTAAACTGCTGGCAACAAAAGTGAGTACATCCCTAAGTGAAAATGTCCAAATTGGGCCCAAAGTGACAATATTTTGTGTGGCCACCACCATTATTTTCCAGCACTGCCTTAACCCTCTTGGTGTCGGTGTCTTCTTGGGCCGCTCCGCGCAATGGGAGGCTCCCGCTGTGTGAGGCTCCGCTCCATCTGACAGGTCTTTTAAAACGGAGGGCACCTGGTCACCAAAGCTTCACATGTTGCCACTGGAGTCCTTTTCCACTCCTCCATGACGACATCACGGAGCTGGTGGATGTTAGAGACCTTCCGCTCCTCCACCTTCTGTTTGAGGATGCCCCACAGATGCTCAATAGGGTTTAGGTCTGGAGACATGCTTGGCCAGTCCATCACCTTTACCCTCAGCTTCTTTAGCAAGGCAGTGGTTGTCTTAGAGGCATGTTTGGGGTCATTATCATGTTGGAATACTGCCCTCCATCCCAGTCTCCAAAGGGACACTGTGAGTGAAACATAATATGCGAGGCCGCCGCCGCGGCGGCCTCTTATACCGTGGGGCGTGTATTAAAGCCCCTGAGCTATAATTGGCTACAGGCATCCTGCCTGTAGCCAATTATGGCTCTCCTCGCTGCCGGCGCTGTGATTGGCCAAGCATGCGGGGTCACAGTGCATGCTTGGCCAATCATCAGCCAGCATTGCACTGCGCGGGCCGCAATGCATTGCGGGGCCGCTCGCATCACACGAATTTGATGCGAGCGGTCCCAATAGTTTTGGGCTCGCCGAGCGAGCGAACACCCGGTGCTCGATTCGAACATGGGTTCGAATCGAACACCGGGCTCATCCTTACTGCCCTCCATCCCAGTCTCCAAAGGGAGGAGATCATGCTCTGCTTCTGTATGTCACAGTACATGTTGGCATTCATGGTTCCCTCAATGAACTGTAGCTCCCCAGTGCCGGCAGCACTCATGCAGCACCAGACCATGACAATCCCACCACTATGCTTGACTGTAGGCAAGACACACTTACTTTGTACTCCTCACCTGGTTGCTGCCACACACACTTGACACCATCTGAACCAAATAAGTTTATCTTGGGCTCATCAGACCACAGGACATGATTCCAGTAATCCATGTCCTTAGTCTGCTTGTCTTCAACAAACTGTTTGCAGGCTTTCTTGTTCATCATCTTTAAAAGAGGCTTCCTTCTGGAATGACAGCCATGCAAACCAATTTGATGCAGTGTGTGGCGTATAGCTGAGCACTGACAGGCTGACCCCCCACCTCTTCAACCTCTGCAGCAATGCTGGCAGCACTCATACATCTATTTCCCAAAGACAACCTCTGGATATGATGCTGAGCACGTGCACTTATCCTCTTTGGTCGACCATGGCAAAGCCTGTTCTGAGTGGAACCTGTCCTGTTATACCGCTGTATGGGCTTGGTCACCTTGCCGAAGCACAGTTTTTTGCCTGCCGCAAGCACCGTGACCGTGCACGCGGGACCCGCGGACTCGATGTCCGTTGGGTGCCCTCGATCGTGTCACGGAGCTGAAGAACGGGGAGATGCCGATGTAAACACAGCATCTCCCCGTTCTGCCTAGTGACAGGACACTGATCGTCTGCTCCCTGTCATCGGGAGCAGCGATCAGTGTCGTGTCACTGCTAGCCCATCCCCCCACAGTTAGAATCACTCCCCAAGACCACTTAACCCCTCCCCCGCCCCCTAGTGGTTAACCCCTTCAGTGCCAGTGACATTTTTACAGTAATGAATGCAATTTTATAGCATTGATCGCTGTATTAATCCCAATGGTTCCAAAAATGGGTCAAAATTTTCCGATGTGTCCGCCATAATGTCGCAGTCACGATAAAAATCGCAGATCACCGCCATTACTAGTAAAAAAAAAAAATATTAATATAAATGCCATAAAACTATCCCCTATTTTGTAGACGCTATAACTTTTGCGCAAACCAATCAATAAACGCTTATTGTGATTTTTATTACCAAAAATATGTCGAAGAATATGTATCGGCCTAAACTGCGGAAAGAAAAAAAATTTTGGGGATATTTATTATAGCAAAAAGTAAAAAATAATGCGTTTTTTTTTTTTCAAAATTGTCGCTCTTTTTTGTTTATAGCGCAAAAAATAAAAACCGCAGAGGTGATCAAATACCACCAAAAAATTTGTGGGGAAAAAAGGACGTCAATCTTATTTAGGAGCCATGCCGCACGACAGCGCAATTGTCAGTTTAAGCGAAGCAAGTGCCGAATAGCAAAAAGTGCTCTGGTCTTTGGCCAGCAAAATGGTCCGGGGCTTAAAGTGGAGGGCCAACCTTAAAAAAAATAAAATAGCAATAATATTCTTTAATATTCTTTTTTACTTACCAGAAACTACTGTTACTAGGCAGTCTTCCTAATCTGCCTCTTCCTATTCCGCGGCGCTTCCTCCTCTTTGGCGAGCAGCCCAGTTGCCTTCTGGGACAGGTGTGTGTCCCAGAACACAACAAGCCATTCACAAAGTGCTGCACAACTCGCGCATGTGCAGTAGGAAACATGTAATGAAGCCGCAAGGCTCCACTGCCTGTTTTCCTTCGTTAAGATGGCGACGCCGGCAGCGGATCCGGTGGACGGATCGGCCTCGGGGCGGCTGACATCGCGGGATCGCTGGACAGGTAAGTGTCCTTATTAAAAGTCAGCAATTACAGTGTTTGTAGCTGCTGACTTAAAAAAAAAAAACACATTGCGGCCGGAACGCCACTTTAAGTGATTAAAGAGGTAGTAAACTGCTGAAAAAAAAAGGGTCCCCTGCAGGTTTAAACCATGAAGTGCTAGTATGCATCCCGGCTCTTTCATCTTCACCCAGTCTTCCTTCTGGGTTTGTGGTCTCTGGCTTTCTAAATGGCCGGGTCCATGATGGCATCACTCCCACGCATGCACGGCGCTCTTCATTCAT
Source organism: Lithobates sylvaticus (assembly GCA_028564925.1). Classification (NCBI taxonomy): domain Eukaryota; kingdom Metazoa; phylum Chordata; class Amphibia; order Anura; family Ranidae; genus Lithobates; species Lithobates sylvaticus. Next base: position 408,613,017 of record CM053030.1, read on the forward strand.
TGACATACAGAGTGCTCTGAATGCAGAGCGTCATTGCGCATGCATGGGTGACATCATCGGCTATTGCCCATGTCAATATCTATTAAATGGTGCTCATTTAGGGGATCTTTATTGTACCTACAGTTAAGCTTAGTTGTAAGCTTACCTGTAGGTACAAGTTAAAATAGGGACTTTACTACCACTTTAAAGTGATTGTAAGGCTTTGTTTTTTTATTTTTATTAAATAACAAACATGTCATACTTACCTCCACTGTGCAGTTCGTTTTGCACAGAGTGGCCCCGATCCTCGACTTCTGGGGTCCCCCGGCGGCACTGGTATCTCCTTCCCGCATCATATAACCCCCTAGGAGAAGCGCTCTCCCGGGGGGGTTACCTTGCGTGCGTGCTCCCGAGTCCAGCATTTGTGTCCATAGACGCAGAATGCCGGACTCGCCCCCGCTCCCTGCTCCCCGGCGCCCATGTCATTGGATTTGATTGACAGCAGTGTGAGCCAATGGCTGCGCTGCTATCAATCTATCCAATCAAGAGCCAAGAACACGGGCAGAGAGGAATTAAATCGTGCTCACTGTTAAGCCAAAAAAACACTGAGGGTTTAATACATCTTTAATAGAGAAATTACAGGAAAGAGCCCCCACCCAAAAAATAGGAAAAAGAAACAAACCCCTTGCATACTCTTATGCCGTGGTTTTGCCATCGGAATTAAGTCCGAAAGTTTTTTAAACGGAATTCCGAAGGAATTCAGCTCAATCTGTCTTGCATACACACGGTCACACCAAATTCCAACGGTCAATAACGCGGCGACGTACAACACGTACGACGGCACTACAAAAAGGAAGTTTAATGCTTCCGAGCATGAGTCAAATTGTTTCCGAGCATGCGTCGGAATTTTGCACGTCGGAATTGCATATACACAAACGGAATTTCCGATAGAAACTTTTTCCGTATGAAAAATTGAAAACATGCTCTCAATCTTTTACTGGCCAAAATTCCGCCAGCAAAAGTCTGATGGAGCATACACACGGTTGCATTTTCCGATGAAAAGCTCTCATATGTCTTTTGCTGGCCGAAATTTTGATCGTGTGTACGCGGCATTAGGTTTACATACTATAAATAGTGTATTGGGCAATACAAGGTCCTGTTTGTTCTCTGGAGCCTTGGACCTGTCTTAGTTGGCTCTGTTCCATCCATGTGGCTTCATTTGTCCAGCAACATATGTTCTACAGCTATAAAAGTCATTTCATCCACCATACTGACTGATCAGTGGTCTTCCAGATGTTACATTACACAACAGATGTAAAGATATCTGCCTTGTAATTCTCTGCATTTTCTAAAACAGCTCCCCACGGCTCCCCCACCAGGAGAACACAATAGCTCTGCGGGAGAAATCCCCCCATCAACACTGACTGCATTGATGGGGGAATCAAGCGATTTTCTTTCCTGCAGCTCGTGGTTGCAGGAAAGAAAATCGCACCATCTATGGCCTGCTGAAATATAAAAATATAAATTTTGGCTTCACAGCTGATTCCCTACTGCGCATTTGCGAAGCGCGCTGCGCTTTCTAATTGGCCCAGCGGTGGGGGAAGGAGGAGGGGGGCCAAATTTCTGAGAGATCGGGCCGCGGCCCTGTCTCCAGAAGTGGCGAAGGGGACCTGTCAAAAACAGGTCCCCGTTCCCCCCTCCCCCCTGAAAGGTGCCAAATGGGAGGGGGGGGGGAGTGTATAAGCGGAAGTTCCACTTTTGGGTGGAACACCGCTTTAAAGTAGTTGTAAAGGGACAAGGTTTTTTTCAAGGCTTAGGGGGCCAAGTCCAAGCCCCACACTATGTAAGGCTGCTTACACGGTGGCCCTACATTCTAAAGGAAAAAATGTAATTTAAAACTGCTCGCGGCTGTAATGTATTGTCGGATCCCGCAATATACATAAAAATACCCTGCGCCAAAATGTAAAAAAAAAATTAACGATGACAGTGACGTAAACGGGTGAACCCGCCCCCCTCTGACATCATGTGACGCCAGAAGGGGGCGGGTCACCAGGTTACGTCACTGGAAAGCCCCGCTCTTGCTTATATAACAGCGGTCAAAGCAAAAAGACGGCAGTCGCGGGGACGTCTCCCATAGAGGCAACGTTTTTGCTTTTTTTTCGGGAACGTTGGACCCCAAAGCACCTTCCCCATGTTGAGGGCATGTGGCCTGGTACGGTTCAGGAGGGGGGGCGCTCTCTCGTGCCATTTTTTTTTTTTTCATTTTGGCGTGGGGTTCCCCTTAATATCCATATCAGACCTGAAGGGCCTGGTGTGGATTTTGGGGGGGACCCCCACGCCATTTTTTTTTTTTGGGCACAGGGTTCCCCTTAATATCCATACCAGACCTAGAGGGCCTGGTATGGATTTTGGGGAGGACTCCCACACCAGTTTATTTTTAAATTTTGTAGCAGGGTTCCCTTTAATATTCATACCAGACCCAAAGGGCCTGGTAATGGACTGGGGGGAAACCACGCCTTTTTTAGCATTTTTTTTATGTATATTGCCGGGATCCGACAACACATTACAGTCGCAAGCAGTTTTAAATGAAAATTTTTCCTTTAGAAATGTAATTTTGCTCTGGTACTGTAATAAACACTGGAAAGATGCGCTACTTTAAAGGCATACTAAGGACACCCCCCAGGCAGGAATATTTCATTTTTATTGTTTCACTTTAAGTATTATTAAAATCACTGCTCCTGAAAAAAACATCAGTTTTTTTAAACTTGTTTTTGCATTGCTACATGTCTCCTGGGGCAGGACCCAGGTCCCCAAACACTTTTTATGGCAATAACTTGCATACAAGCCTTTAAAATTAACACTTTTGATTTTTCACGTTCGTGTCCCATATACCAGTGTTCGCATGAATTTTTTGCCTGTTCGCATGTTCTGCTGCGAACCGAACCAGGGGGTAATCTGCTCATCCCTACATAGGAGTTACAACATCAATGGGTGCCCAAAGACCTAAAACTCATCACACACCTTACAATTTAGATTGTACAACCTACTTTAAATCTATCAACAACTGTGTAGTACAAGTAACTTCCTGAGCGGATACTAATTGATTGGATAGGGAGGTCTTCATATTTCATAAACCTAACGTTGCTTGTAGAAAGATTGTATGGTCAGATTGTAGTGTGTATGGTGACAGAGAAGATGGTAATGGCAACAACGGAGTGCTGATGGGGGGGGGGGGGGGGTTCACCTTACAGTTAAGAGTACAGAACTATAGGCAACTTGGATAACCAGATATTGCAATAAGTACAGTATAGGTATACAGAATATGGAATGATACAAACTCAATTACCATCAAGCCAATTGGGGTGCAATAAACAAGTGCTCATCCATAGTGGTTGCAAACCCTTATCTATACCCAGTGAAGTGACAAGCCTCAGCTGATACACAGAGATGACACAAATCCTCCTACATACATTGTACCTGTTTATCTGCAGTTTCTCTTCTCTGCATCCAAGTGCACAATTTATTATGTTTGTCTGAGCTTTCAGAAAGCAGGGGCAGAGAGCTGAAGTTACACTCTGCAGAGCTCAGTGTGGTTAATTTACACAAACTGAAGAGTGGAAAATATGGTGCAGCTGTCCATTGTAACCAATCAGCTTCTAACTTCTGCTTGTTCAATTACGCTTTAACAAAATAACTTGTTTGGTTTCTATGCAGAGCTGCACCAAATTTTGCACTTTCCAGGTTTAGTAAATCAACCCAAGTTAGAGCTGATTGGGACCACTGGAGCACACACCTCCACACCTCCCCCCCCACACGCACACCTTTTTTTTTCATTTGATGTCAAGGAAAACTTGTCAGAAGTGATTCATGTTAATGACAGAGGAACAAAGCGCCAGACAGAAATTACACTTAGTGCTCTTAATTGAGACAAGTACACACTATAGAGGGATGTGCTTTGTTCATATTTCTTGTTTAAGGTTTACAACCACTTTTATCGTAAATTTCTCACAGCAGACAATTCAAATTCATTCTATAAATGCCAACTTGGCCTTTACAAGAGGTAGTTAGGAGTGACGATAAGCTAACAACTCACAGTATATCATTGCTGCAAAAAAACGACAGAAAAAGTGAGTGAGCGAGGAAAGAGAAGAGCTGAAGCGGGGTGCAGCAGCGGGTCCCTACACAACACTGCTGAGGTGCTGGGCATGCAAGCCATTATTTTCTGCATAACCCATAAAAAAAAAAAAGGTAAAAGGGCGGGGGGGGGGGGGGGGTGGAAGGAGGTAAATGAAGGGAGCAGTAATGGAGGGTAAGAGGAGGGAAAATGTGGGGGGGGGGGGGGTAAAGGTAAGAGAGGGTGCCTGTATTATGGTTGGAGTAAAAGGTAAGAGGGGTGGAGTAAGGTTTAACTTTACTACAGAAAATAATAAGTCATTAAAAGCACATTCCTTTTATTTCCTTTGCCTATATTGTTCTAGTATTGGACAATGTGTAAAGCCGCGCTCCCAGGCGAACACCAATGCCTCCCCCCACATCAGCCAACTCTGTATTCTCCACACAGCCAACTCTCAGCGTTCTCTGCGCTCACTCTCCTACACAATCTTCCCCCTCACCACGCATGCGCAGGCAAGTCTCGCGTCGACAGCAATTACTGGTGAAGCGAGAGTAAGCTGCGCATGCGCCGTTGGCAGCTGGGGATGCGCCGGGAAGTCTTGCCTCCCCAGCAGTGAACGGCGGTGAGCACGGTGAGTTCCCGAGAGGTAGCCGGGCACGGTGCCCCTGAATGAGCCTAGCACAGCCGGGCACACCGAGCTCTGTGTACAGGCTGTGCGGTGCCCGAGGTGCCGGCCGATTCCGTAGATCGGTGTGGGGGGGTTGCTCGATGTCACGTCCGATAGACAGAAGTGGGAGCTGATCGGAGGAGTGTGGGGGAGAGGAGTGTGTGTCCTCCTATGGAGGAGGGCTGATGTGATCGGAGAGTGACGATCGGGGCAACTTCACCTCACACACATCCGATCTGTCACACTATGGGGCTCCATTGTGATCAATCAGATGACAGGGAGACCCATCTGCGCTGTCATCGGCTCTGAGCTCAGGGTGACCAGGGTTGCTTGTGATGCTCAATGTATCATTCATGACTAGACAGTTGATTGGCCCCCCTGTAATGGGATGGGGAAGGTGATCCTATCTGCATGATGGACATTATGGATTACATGGGGCTCCCATTTAAAGGGCTACTTCATTTTTCATAACATTCTTTGAAAATTGCATCTACATATCAGCGCTGTGTGCCCCATTCACACCGCGTGCGCTCATCTGCGCTATTCTATGCTGGATCAATACGAATCATCACAGCTGGGGTACATAGGAAGCAATGGTTGTCTGTGTGCCCCATTCACACCGCGTGCGCTCATCTGCGCTATTCTATGCTGGATCAACACAGCCGGGGTACATAGGAAGCAATGGTTGTCTGTGTGCCCCATTCACACCGCGTGCGCTCATCTGTGCTATTCTATGCTGGATCAACACAGCCGGGGTACATAGGAAGCAATGGTTGTCTGTGTGCCCCATTCACACCGCGTGCGCTCATCTGCGCTATTCTATGCTGGATCAACACAGCCGGGGTACATAGGAAGCAATGGTTGTCTGTGTGCCCCATTCACACCGCGTGCGCTCATCTGCGCTATTCTATGCTGGATCAACACAGCCGGGGTACATAGGAAGCAATGGTTGTCTGTGTGCCCCATTCACACTGCAAGGCCTCTGTCCCTGGGTGGCCGGGGATGGTAAAAACAGATGGATGAGCCACAGTTTTACCCACCTTAATTGTCAAATACCACCGGAGGTCTCAGCAGATTTAACCTCGGCATGCTGAGCTGACGGGCACCTGTCAATCTTGGCCATTCTAGTCGATGGGGTGGTGCTGCAATCGTGGGTCAGGCTTGCAGTTGGGGCCCATTACCCCCCCATTATAAACTGATATTCAGCCAAAACAAAACAGGATTGCCTCCTGAATGCTTGACAGTGCAGATCACTTTTCAGAGCATTGGCCAGTGTGACCGTCGCCCGGCACAGCCAAGAGGCGCGGTGATCTGCGGCAAAGTGCAGAACACTGAGAAGCATCATTTGTCACACTGCTGTGCAGAGACATGAATGAGGTGTTACTTGTGATGCTTCAAATAATGTTTAAGAGGGAAAATAATAGTGTACTGAACATGCATCAAACCGCCACCGAACACGCATCAAACCATCACCTGGCCGCTGAACACGCGTCAAACCGCCACCTGGCCACTGAACACGCGTCAAACCGCCACCTGGCCGCTGAACACGCGTCAAACCGCCACCTGGCCACTGAACACGCCTCAAACCGCCACCTCGCCACTGAACACGCGTCAAACTGTCACCTCACCACTGAACACGCGTCAAACCACCACCTTGCCACTGAACAAGCATAAAACCGCCACCAAACACGCATTAAATCGGCGCCTCCCCACTGAACATGCATCAAACCGTCTTCTCGCCACTGAACACGCATCAAACCATCTTCTCGCCACTGAACACGCATCAAACTGCCACCGCGCCACTGAACACGTATCAAACCATCACCTCACCACTGAACACGCATCAAACCGCCACGAACACGCATCAAACTGTCGCCTCGCCACTGATCACGCATCAAACTGTCGCCTCGCCACTGAACACGCATCAAACCATCACCTCGCCACTGAACACGCATCAAATGTCACCTCGTCGCTGAACACGCATCAAATGTCACCTCGTCGCTGAACACGCATCAAACGTCACCTCGTCGCTGAACACGCATCAAACGTCACCTCGCCACTGAACACGCATCAAATGTCACCTCGTCGCTGAACACGCATCAAATGTCACCTCGCCACTGAACACGCATCAAACTGTCGCCTCGCCACTCACGCATCAAATGTCACCTCGCCACTGAACACGCATCAAACCGCCACGAACACGCATCAAACTGTCGCCTCGCCACTGATCACGCATCAAACTGTCGCCTCGCCACTGAGCACGCATCAAACCATCACCTTGCCACTGAACATGCATCAAATGTCACCTCGTCGCTGAACACGCATCAAATGTCACCTCGTCGCTGACCATCAAACGTCACCTCGCCACTGAACACGCATCAAATGTCACCTCGTCACTGAACACGCATCAAATGTCACCTCGTCGCTGAACACGCATCAAACGTCACCTCGTCACTGAACACGCATCAAACGTCACCTCGCCACTGAACACGCATCAAATGTCACCTCGTCACTGAACACGCATCAAATGTCACCTCGCCACTGAACACGCATCAAACGTCACCTCGCCACTGAACACGCTTCAAACGTCACCTTTTCACTGAACACGCATCAAATGTCACCTCGTCGCTGAACACGCATCAAATGTCACCTCGCCACTGAACACGCATCGAACGTCACCTCGCCACTGAACACGCATCAAACGTCACCTCGCCACTGAACACGCATCAAACGTCACCTCGCCACTGAACACGCATCAAACGTCACCTCGCCGCTGAACACACATCAAACGTCACCTCACCACTGAACACGCTTCAAACGTCACCTTTTCACTGAACACGCATCAAATGTCACCTCGTCGCTGAACACGCATCAAATGTCACCTCGCCACTGAACACGCATCAAACGTCACCTCGCCGCTGAACACACATCAAACGTCACCTCGCCACTGAACACGCTTCAAACGTCACCTTTTCACTGAACACGCATCAAATGTCACCTCGTCGCTGAACACGCATCGAACGTCACCTCGCCACTGAACACGCATCAAACGTCACCTCGCCACTGAACACGCATCAAACGTCACCTCGCCACTGAACACGCATCAAACGTCACCTCGCCGCTGAACACACATCAAACGTCACCTCGCCACTGAACACGCTTCAAACGTCACCTCGCCACTGAACACGCATCAAATGTCACCTCGCGCTGAACTGATCAAATGTCACCTCGTCGCTGAACACCTCGCCTCTGAACACACATCAAACATCAAACGTCAACTGAACACGCATCAAACCTCGCCGCTGAACACGCATCAAACCATCACCTCGCACCGCTGAACACGCATCAAACCGTCACCTCGCCGCTGAACACACATCACGCATTCAAACCTCGCCACTGAACACGCATCAAACGTCACCTCAACACTGAAACACGCATCGAAACCTCGCCACTGAACACACATCAAACGTCACATCGCCACTGAACACGCATCGCCACTGAACACGCATCAAACGTCACCTCGCCACTGAACACGCTTCAAAAACGTCCACTGAACAACACGCATCAAACCTCGTGAACACGCATCAAACGTCACCTCGCCACTCGCCACTGCCACTGAACACGCATCAAACGTCACCTCGCCACTGAACACGCATCAAACGTCACCTCGCCACTGAACACGCATCGATCACGCATCTCGCCACTGAACACGCATCAAACGTCACCTCGCCTCTGAACACGCATCAAACGTCACCTCGCCGCTGAACACGCATCAAACGTCACCTCGCCTGAACACTGATCACACACATCAAACTGCCACTGAACACGCATCAAACCACCCTCGCCACTGAACACGCATCAAACGTCACCTCGCCACTGAACACGCATCAAACCATCACCTCGCCACTGAACACGCATCAAACACGTCACGTCAACACGCATCAAACGTCACCTCGCCACTGAACACGCATCAAACTGTCGCCTCGCCACTGAACACGCATCAAACTCAAACCACCTCGCCACTCACGCATCAAACGTCACCTCGCCACTGAACACGCATCAAACGTCACCTCGCTGAACACACATCAAACGTCACCTCGCCACTGAACACGCATCAAACGTCATCTCCCCGCACGCATCAAACGTCACCTCGCCACTGAACACGCATCAAACGTCAACCACTGAACACACGCATCAAATATCACCTTGCCACTGAACACGCATCAAATGTCACCTCGTCGCTGAACATGCATCAAACGTCACCTCGCCGCTGCATCAAACGTCACCTCGCCACTGAACACGCTTCAAACGTCACCTTTTCACTGAACACGCATCAAATGTCACCTCGCCACTGAACACGCATCGAATGTCACCGCTGAACACGCATCAAACGTCACCTCGCCACTGAACACGCATCAAACGTCACCTTTTCACTGAACACGCATCAAACGGTCATCATCAAATGTCACCTCGTCGCTGAACACGCATCAAACGTCACCTTTTCACTGATCACGCATCAAATGTCACCTCGTCACTGAACACGCATCAAATGTCACCTCGCCACTGAACACGCATCGAACGTCACCTCGCCACTGAACACGCATCAAACGTCACCTCGCCACTGAACACGCATCAAACGTCAACACACATCAAACGTCACCTCGCCGCTGAACACACATCCAACGTCACCTCGCCACTGAACACGCATCAAACGTCACCTCGCCACTGAACACGCTTCAAACGTCACCTTTTCACTGAACACGCATCAAATGTCACCTCGTCGCTGAACACGCATCAAATGTCACCTCGTCGCTGAACACGCATCAAACGTCACCTCGCCTCTGAACACACATCAAACGTCACCTCGCCACTGAACACGCATCAAACGTCACCTCGCCACTGAACACGCATCAAACGTCACCTCGCCACTGAACACGTATCAAACCATCACCTCGCCGCTGAACACGCATCAAACCATCACCTCGCCGCTGAACACGCATCAAACCGTCACCTCGCTGCTGAACACGCATCAAACCATCACCTCGCCACTGAACACGCATCAAACGTCATCTCGCCACTGAACACGCATCAAATGTCACCTCGCCACTGAACACGCATCAAACGTCACCTCGCCACTGAACACGCATCAAACGTCACCTCAACACTGAACACGCATCGAACGTCACCTCGCCACTGAACACGCATCAAACGTCACCTCGCCACTGAACACGCATCAAACGTCACCTCGCCGCTGAACACACATCAAACGTCACCTCGCCACTGAACACGCATCAAACGTCACCTCGCCACTGAACACGCTTCAAACGTCACCTTTTCACTGAACACGCATCAAATGTCACCTCGCCACTGAACACGTATCAAACCATTACCTCGCCGCTGAACACGCATCAAACGTCACCTCGCCACTGAACACGCATCAAACATCACCTCGCCACTGAACACGCATCAAACGTCACCTCGCCACTGAACACGCATCAAACGTCACCTCGCCACTGAACACGCATCGAACGTCACCTCGCCACTGAACACGCATCAAACGTCACCTCGCCACTGAACACGCATCAAACGTCATCTCCCCGCTGAACACGCATCAAACATCACCTCGCCACTGAACACGCATCAAACGTCATCTCCCCGCTGAACACGCATCAAACATCACCTCGCCACTGAACACGCATCAAACGTCACCTCGCCACTGAACACGCATCAAACGTCACCTCGCCACTGAACACGCATCAAACGTCACCTCAACACTGAACACGCATCGAACGTCACCTCGCCACTGAACACACATCAAACGTCACCTCGCCACTGAACACGCATCAAACGTCACCTCGCCGCTGAACACACATCAAACGTCACCTCGCCACTGAACACGCATCAAACGTCACCTCGCCACTGAACACGCTTCAAACGTCACCTTTTCACTGAACACGCATCAAATGTCACCTCGTCGCTGAACACGTATCAAACCATTACCTCGCCGCTGAACACGCATCAAACGTCACCTCGCCACTGAACACGCATCAAACATCACCTCGCCACTGAACACGCATCAAACGTCACCTCGCCACTGAACACGCATCAAACGTCACCTCAACACTGAACACGCATCGAACGTCACCTCGCCACTGAACACGCATCAAACGTCACCTCGCCACTGAACACGCATCAAACGTCATCTCCCCGCTGAACACGCATCAAACATCACCTCGCCACTGAACACGCATCAAACATCACCTCGCCACTGAACACGTATCAAACCATTACCTCGCCACTGAACACGCATCAAACATCACCTCGCCACTGAACACGTATCAAACCATTACCTCGCCGCTGAACACGCATCAAACGTCACCTCGCCACTGAACACGCATCAAACATCACCTCGCCACTGAACACGTATCAAACCATTATCTCGCCACTGAACACGCATCAAACCATCACCTCGCCGCTGAACACGCATCAAACCGTCACCTCGCTGCTGAACAAGCATCAAACCGTCACCTCGCCACTGAACACGCATCAAACCATCACCTCACCACTGAACACGCATCAAACGTCATCTCGCCACTGAGCACGCATCAAACGTCACCTCGCCGTTGAACACGCATAAAACCGTCACTTCGCCACTGAACGCTTATCAAACTCACCTCGCCAATGAACAAATAAAACAGTGTGGTGATTGTAGAAAGTTCTGCACCCCACACACATCTGATGTGATGCCAGTATGGGCTCCATTGTGATCAGTCACCGGGGAGAAGACATCGTAGTCACCAGCAAATAAAACTGACAGATGCCGCACGCTTAAATGCTGCAATTAGTGTGCAGACAGTGTGATCTGTACATGATGCCGGTTTCTTTCCTTCAACCACGGCTTGATGGAAACAAAATCACTAAATTCCCCCAATCAACACATTCATTGTTAATGGGGGAATCCCTCTCACTGGAGGTTTCCAGGCCATCAGAATACAATGAGGAATGCTGGTGGCTGTAGCTGCCGGCAGTGTTTGCATGAGAAAAACGTAACAGGCTGGTTGTAATGGAGTCGATCAATAGATTGACTTCCAGTCCATAGATGGATCAGAATTTATCCAATCCGTCTGTGGCTGGCCTAAGTGAACCCATCCTTTTTGTTTTGTTTTTATTGATTTTAAAGAAGTAAGTGGTATAAAACAGAGTTTCTTGGCATTCCCTGGCTTGCCCCGTCCTTTGTTTATACAAAATGATCTAAGCTGCTTCTACCATCAGCTCCCCTCTCTAGAGAAAACTTTAAAGTGGTATTAAACCCAAAAGCAAACATATTATATTGCAGCTTATTCTTAAAGGTGATTGCTGCATTAGTTTTCTTTTTTAGACTTTCTTTCCTTTATTTTCACCTGGTAATTTGGTCAGTTAGGCTACTTTCACATCGCTCCATTCCAAAAACGTGGTAAAAATACATGTGTTTTTACTGCGTATTTGCCGTGTTTCTGGTGCATTTTGCAACTGTGAAACAAAGGATACGTGACTCAAAAACCGCACCAAAACCGCAGCAAGCGGGGTTTTACAAAATGCAACTGATCAGTGTGAGGAGTTCCATAGGATTTCATGGCTATACGTTTTTCTTCCGCTTTTTTTAAAACATAAATATGGAAGAAAAACAGATCAGTGTGAAATATGTAAGCGCTACGTAAACTGTTGGCGCTATATAAATCCTGTATAATAAGAATAATATATGTCTGTTTGTTCAAAAAAAAAAAAACAAGATCTCCAGTAGAGATGCACGATTAATCGTTAAAGAATTAGATTGCGATTCTTTCCCCTCCATCGCGATCTTAATAAAGCCTTTTCCTGATTCTATGCAGAGTTCTCTGCTCACACCTAACAGCTGTCTTGAAAAACAAAACAAAAAACAGACAGCCTACCACGTTTATGACTACATCGCTTAGATCAGTGTCATCTGGACCCACTAACAGGCCGGGTTTGCAACTGAAATACATCACAGGTGATATAATTTGCCACTCAGTGATTGCAGTATTCTAGTCTGCATCTCCCCAAGGTAATACTTAAAATCTGACCTGTTAGGCTCGATTCACATCTATGCATTTTGCTTTTGAGCGTTTTTGCAGTGCTTTTTGCGGTGCTTGCCGCGTTTTTGGACCCGCGTTTTTACTGCGATTTGCGTTTTGCGTTTTTGTCTTTTTTTTTTTACACTGTGGTTGCTTAGCAACCAGCTATATACAGTGTAAAAAAATTAAAAAAAACGCAAATCGCGGTAAAAACGCGGCACTTGCGTTTTGGATGCGGGTCCATTGACTTCTATTACATGCAAAACGCTGCATTTTGCATGAAAAAAAGTCCCCCACCCTTTCCAAAAACGCAGAGGCCCAAAAAGGCATTTATGTGAACATGTTCCATAGGAACCCATGTTAAAAAAATGTCCCTGCATTTCTGCAAAATGCATCAAAAAACGCGCTAGTGTGAATGGAGCCTTAGTGGGTCCTGAGGACAGGAGTTGAGAACCACTGGCTTAGATGGAGTTAAGGAGAAACATTGTAACACTTCATCCTTTTAGATCAAAGGGATGAACTTCGGTCTGTAAGTGAGAGATTAACCACTTAAAGACTAAACCTTTTTCTGATAATTGGTTACAAGTTAAAATCAGTATTTTTTGCTAGAAAACTACTTGTGTGTATATATATATATATATATATATATATATATATATATATATATATAATCTTCTTTTTTTTTCTTTTTTAGCAGAGACCCTAGATAATAAAATGGCAGCTGTTGCAATGTTTTATGTCACACTATTTTTGTGCAGCAGTCTTTTCAAACACAATTTTTTTTTTGGAAAAAAAACACTTTAATGAATTAATAAAAAAACGAAACAGTAAAGTTAGCCAATTTTTTTTTTTTTTTTGCATAATGTAAAAGATGTTACGCCACAAGAATCGCAATCTTTATTCTAAGCAAAAAAAATGGTGATTCTCATTTTGGCCAGAATCGTGCAGCTCTACTCTCCAGCAAATGTATCAGTTATGAGTGTTGAGACAAACCATTTACCACTGACAAAGGTGCTTATAATGATGAGTTTTATTTATGTAAAACCCTTTATCCCAAAAGAAAAAAAAAAAAAAAAACATTGCTGTGTTACTGCAGTGTGTGCTGGAGGTCAGCTTCAATTAGTAATGGCCCGTACACACGATCAGAATATCGTACGACCGTTTTCGCTTAATAGTCGCAAGTAGAAATTGAATAGGTAAATACGAAATAGGTAATTTATGAAAATTTTCGGAAGTGATGTCATGTGTTGTAATGTATTTGTATTGAATTTTCAGACGACAACTATACTGACTAAGGCCCCTTTCACACTTATGCGACTTCAAAGTCGCGCAATTTTACCGCGATTTCAAGGAATGCCTGTGTAAGTGGCATCAAAATCGGACCTGCACTACTTTAAAGTCGGAACAACTTGAAGTCGTACTAATATGAATGGCTGTCATTGGAAATCATGGGGATTGACTTGTCATGCTACTTTGCAGTCCCAAATCGTGGGACAAGTCGTATAAATGTGAAAGGGGACTAACCGAAAATCGTACGATATGGAATCGTACGAGGAAAATTTTCGTGCATGCCCGATTGAATAAGATTGGATGAACGGTCTCGATCGGCTGTCGAAAGTAGCGTACACACGATCCGGAAATCGTATGATCCTTCCTCGGACGACCGTTTTTGTACGATATTCGTATCTTGTGTACGGGCCATTTAGTGTATCCAAATCTGCTAGTACATTTACCACTCCCCTCCCCCCAGACTGACAATGCTGCTGGCCAAAGGTGCTTCTTTATCTAGAGTGGGGGCACTCTAATACACGCGGTGTGTTACTTTGAAAAGAAAAAGAAGACTAAGGCAGCCACTACAGCTGATTGGTAATCTGCAATATATAAAAAAAATCGTTTTGGGTTTAACCCCACTTTAGTGTAGTGTTGAAGCTGTAGTGCATATGGAACAAAAGTGAACTAACCCTTTAAAGAGACCTTGTCGTATCACTTTATACATAAGTAAATGGACTCGCATGCAGATGTCTTGTGTGATTGGCAGAAGATGGTCAATGCAGATGACACATGGCATCCCCAGCCACTACCAGAACCATAGCTGATGTCGGGGGAGGGGAGTAGATGTGGCCCTCTAGCAAACCCCCCCCCCATCCCCCCTTGTACAAGCTGTAGTCAGAATCTGATTGGCTACCATGCACAGTTGCACCAGATTTTGCACTCTCCAGTGTTAGTAAATGAACCCCAGTGACTTGTATGTATGAGTACATCTACCTCCTATGGGTTACCTTCGTGTACAGGAGTTGGTGACAGAGTCTCTTTATTCACTGCATCAAACCAAATGCTGTCTGAGAGATTCAAGTCTTTCATTGTCATTTGCAAACAATGTGACCATTTTCAGTTCACAAGCGGTCAGCAGGATGTGTTTGGAAGCAGCCAGAAGAATGACTGCTAGCCATTTGTCTCTAATTGCCCCCATCTGACATTAGCCTGGGGGGGGGGGGGGGGGGCTTGCTCACACCAGGGGCCAAAAGGAAATTGTAGTGTCACAAAGTTTCATTCAAATGCATGGGCTGCAGCACATTGCGACACCTTAGTGCAGCATTACTGTAACAAACTGAAAGGCGCCCGCTGATGACATCACGTCTTTGTAAAACAAACGCTGAGAGTCCTCTTCTTAGAATAGCCCCACTGATGCATTTCACCTTCATGGGGATCAGGATACAAACCCACATGTGTGAGCCTACCAGGAAGCTGTCACTTTTATGGGCCAATCATCTGCTTAGGAGCATTTTCCCCCCTGCATCTGCAGATGTACCCGCCTCTTCTATGTATGCAGATGTACACACCCCTTCTATGTATGCAGATGTACACACCCCTTCTATATATGCAGATGTACACACCCCTTCTATATATGCAGATGTACACACCCCTTCTATATATGCAGATGTACACACCCCTTCTATAGATGCAGATGTGCACGCCCCTTCTATAGATGCAGATGTGCACGCCCCTTCTATAGATGCAGATGTGCACGCCCCTTCTATAGATGCAGATGTGCACGCCCCTTCTATAGATGCAGATGTGCACGCCCCTTCTATAGATGCAGATGTACCCGCCCCTTCTATACATACAGCTGCAGATGTACACGCCCCTTCTATATATACAGCTGCAGATGTACCCGCCCCTTCAACATATGCAGCTGCAGATATACACGCCCCCTTCTATATATGCAGCCGCAGATGCATCTGCCCCTTCTATATATATATATATATATATATATATATATGCATCTGCAGATGTACACGCCCCTTCTATATATGCAGATGTACACGCCCCTTATATATATATATATATATATATATATATGCAGCTGTACAAGCCCCTTATATGCAGCTGCAGATGTACACGCCCCTTCTATATATACAGCTGCAGATGTACCCGCCCCTTCTATATATACAGCTGCAGATGTACCCGCCCCTTCTATATATACAACTGCAGATGTACCCGCCCCTTCTATATTTTCAGTTGCAGATGTACCTGCCCCTTCTGTATATACAGCTGCAGATGTACCCGCCCCTTCTATATACACAGCTGCAGATGTACCCGCCCCTTCTATATATATATATGCAGATGTACCCGCCCCTTCTATATATGCAGATGTACCCGCCCCTTCTCTATATGCAGATGTACCCACCCCTTCTATATATGCATATGTACACGCCCCTTCTATATATGCAGATGTACCCGCCCCTTCTCTATATGCAGATGTACCCACCCCTTCTATATATGCATATGTACACGCCCCTTCTATATATGCAGATGTACCCGCCCCTTCTATATATGCAGATGTACCCGCCCC
Organism: Lithobates sylvaticus; assembly: GCA_028564925.1. Taxonomy (NCBI): domain Eukaryota; kingdom Metazoa; phylum Chordata; class Amphibia; order Anura; family Ranidae; genus Lithobates; species Lithobates sylvaticus. The sequence goes on from CM053030.1 coordinate 408,629,702, forward strand.
TTCTATATATGCAGATGTACCCGCCCCTTCTATATATGCAGATGTACACGCCCCTTCTATATATGCACATGTACACGCCCCTTCTATATATGCACATGTACCCGCCCCTTCTATATATGCACATGTACCCGCCCCTTCTATATATGCACATGTACCCGCCCCTTCTATATATTCACATGTACCCGCCCCTTCTATATATGCACATGTACACGCCCCTTCTATATATGCACATGTACCCGCCCCTTCTATATATGCACATGTACCCGCCCCTTCTATATATGCACATGTACCCGCCCCTTCTATATATGCACATGTACACGCCCCTTCTATATATGCACATGTACACGCCCCTTCTATATATGCAGCTGCAGATGAATGTCCTATATAGGTGACAAGTACCTGGGGGCTCACACACTTGTCTTCACATTCTAGTCCCTTCTTGACCAAGCTCATCACTAGTAGAGATCACACGTCTCATTGCAACATAAACAGTAATTGCTTTCTACATAAAAAGTAATTGCTTTCTATGTGTCCTTGTGTTGAACCTGCCTTGATCAATGCAGATGAATGCAGCTTACCAGACACGGTGTGAACGAGTCCTAAAAGTCTGTAGCAGCACTTACTAAAATCTAAAAGTCTGTGTTTTGAGAGCTGAGTTCAGAGGGTTTGGTTTAAATACTGATGAGGGAAATGTGTAAATTGAAGGAGACTGTGCTATGTCAGTGTGTGTGTCATACTGTGCAATATGAGCTGTCTGTGTTCCCTATCTTGTGCTGTAGGATGTGCCCTCATTGAAGGTGATAGGTGGGTAATGCCTTTGCTTCTATTCCCTTTCCCTGACAATGCCAATGATCAGGGAGCCACTTTGTGTAAGTAGGAATACACGTGACTTTAGAAAAGACTTCAGTTGTCAATAACCAGTTGTTGCCCATAGCAACCAATCAGCTTCTAACTGTCTTGCCGGCATTCCAGGTTTGAAAGTAAAAAAGTGACATTGGTCCTCCCATGTGAGTGCATTGAGGCACACATGCTTTCATGTATGAAGTGTGCTACATTAACCACTTCACCTCTGATAGATTTACCCCCTTCATGACCAGGTCATTTTTTGAAATAGGGCACTGCGTTACTTTAACTGACGATTGCGCAGTCATGGGACACTGTACCCAAATAAAATTAGTCATTTTTCTCCCCACAAATAGTGCTTTCTTTTGGTGGTATTTGGTCATTGCTACGTTTTTTCTTTTTTTGCGCTATAAACAAAAAAAAGAAAGACAATTCAGAAAAAACAAACAATATTTTATACTTTCTGCTATAAAACGCATCCAAAAAAAAAAACAAATTTCTTCATAAATTTAGGCCAATATGTATTCTGCTACATATTTTTGGTTAGAAAATTTCCAATAAGTGTATATTGATTGGTTTGCACAAAAGTTACAAACTAGAGGTCGACCTATATGAGTTTTTCTCTGGCCGATTCCGATATTTAGAAATCAGCGTGGCCGATATATGTTGCCGATTTTTGCGGCCGATATTTTAGACTGATTTTTATTTTTTTCCCCCTTCATCTCATAAAATCTAGGGTGGGGAGGAGGTTATTGTTTAGAGTGGAGAGGTGGGGTGCAGCCTATCGGTGCCCACCAGTGCAGCCTATCAGTTCCCAAAAGTGCAGCCCATCAGTGACACCTCATCAGTGTCCATCAGTGCCCACCAGTGCAGCTCATTAGTGCCAACCAGTGTAGTCCATTAGTGCCACCTCATTAGTGTCCATAAGTGCCCACCAGTTCAGCCTATCAATGTCCTTCACTGCCACCTCATCAGTGCCCACCAGCAGAGCGCTCCCGGCTCTGTTCCAGCCCCACAGACAAAATACAGAGCTCCATTCGTCCTCTGATGCATGGCACACCCTGCCTTGGCCTCCGGGCTACAACTGCCAGAATGCAGCGCGGCCTTCCTCTACAAAAAATAAAAACGCCAGCAGACAGCGGCCGTGATAGTGGTCATTTTGAATAGAAGGTAGGTGGCCTGGGGGTTAAACTTCCACCCTGTCCCCCGACCCAGCCTGCCCCTGCCTCCGACCCCCGCACCCTCTGGCCACTGTGTTAATTGTCCTAATTTGCATGATAATCGGCCGATGCCGATTTCTTAAAAAAGGTATTTTTTAGCAGGCTGATATATATCTGTCGACTTGTACTACAAACTATGGGATATTTTTATGTATTTTTTTTACTAGTAATGGCAGCAATCAGCAACTTATAGCGGGACTGCCATATTACAGCGGACAATCGAACACTAATTGACACTTTTGCCATTTTTTGGGAACCAGTAACACTAATACAGTGATCAGTACTAAAAATATGCACTGTCACTGTACTAATGGCATTGGTTGGGTAGGGGTTAAACATCAGGGGCGATCAAAGAGTTAAATGTGTGCCTAGCTGGTGTTTTCTTACTGTGGGGGAGGTGCTTGTACTATGGGAAGACTTGGATCCATGTCCCTGCTTTGCAGGAACACAGGATCCATGCCTTCACTTCTGACAGAATGGCAATCTGTCTTTTTAACATAGGCAGACTGCCGTTCTGCTTGTGTACTGAATGATCGACGGGTGCCGACAGACATGGAGTCCACGGTACCTGCCCATTGGCTCACAGTGGGATCAAGCCGGCACGCACTCGTACCCACTACCTGGAAGTGCAGGATTACGTATATATACCTGATCCTGCACACAGCGGCCGCCCTATGGCAGTAAAACTGCTATAGGGCAGTCACTAAGTGGTTAAAGTGGAACTAAACCTATCAATATAAAACAGAACTAAACCTAACTTGTAGATCACTGCCAGCAAGCAACTCTTTATTGCAGAAGGGACATGCTTTGCCTCTTCTGCAGTAATACAGACTTACTTGCCTGCTCGTTTTCTACTGAATGTACATGCTCAGCACACACTGGCTGTGCCAGAATGACTGACTCCCGTGCGCATGCACAGGATGACGTCACCCCCCACCGGCCAATCAAGAAGCCAAAAATCCAGCACCAAGAAGAGAAGATGGCAGCGGCCAGCAGGGGATATAACCGACATGTTGTTGGAAGGATACGATGAGTATATTTTGGAGTTTTAAAGAGGACGTAAACTCTCCTACTCTGATGCTTCTTTTCATTTAGTCCATTATAATAAGTAATTATTAAACTATAGCCACTGTAATACAGCACAAATCGCATATTACTTACTGTTTAAAGAAACTTTAAAAAAACTTGTTTCCAGGGGTTAGGCAACGCCATCTTAAGTATTGTTTTCTGAGTCCACAGTGGAGTATATTTCCACCCTTACATTGAGCACTTCCTGTACTGTTAACCAAGCCTCCTTCTCAATCCAACGTTTCTATGGCATCCCTGCTTTCCTGTTTATAGCGGACTTGTTTTATTTCATAGTATTTACTTGTGCCGATTATCTAGTGCAGCCTTTCTCAACCTTTTCAACACAGAGGAACCCTTGAAATTGTTCTCCAGTCTCGGGAAACCCCTGCTAAAAATGAGAAATCTACAACTCATGATACATTAGTGTGATGGTCAGTGGGAAGAATGGTCCTTACACTTGTGGTCATTGGGAAGAATTACCTCCTTAGGCTGCTTTCACACTGGGGCGGTTTGCAGGCGCTATTGCGCTAAAAATAGCGCCTGCAAACCGACCCGAAACAGCTGCTGCTGTGTCTCCAGTGTGAAAGCCCTGAGGGCTTTCACACTGGAGCGGTGCGCTAGCAGGACGGTAAAAAAAAGTCCTGCTAGCAGCATCTTTGGAGCGGTGAAGGAGCGGTGTATTCACCGCTCCTACCCATTGAAATCAATGGGACACCGCGGGGATACCGCCGGCAAAGCGCCGCTGCAGCGGCGCTTTGCGGAGGTTTTTAACCCTTTTGCGGCTGCTAGCGGGGGTTAAAACCACCCCGCTAGCGGCCGCATACCGCGGCTAAAACGATGGTAAAGCAGCGCTAAATATAGCGCTGCCTTACCGTCGCCGCCCGCACCGCCCCAGTGTGAAGCCGGCCTTACAGATCGCAAAAAAGATCAATGGTGTCAGTGGGAACTTATCCGAGAGGCAGAAATGGCCCAATGCTAGGGGAACCCTGGTTGAGAATCACTGATCTAGTGTTTGCCTATGTCAGTCTTATCAGCTTCAGCTGATAAGACTGCAGTAATGCTGTCCGACGCCCTGGTTTACACTGCATGAAATGTCACATGGTCACATGGTCACATGGGGTGTAGGAGGAAGCTCTGAGTGATTATGCAGTCTCTTGGGATTTCAGTGTTGTGTGCCGAGGAAGTCCTGATAATAGATAGACAAGTACACAGAGTGTGCCGTAAATCAGGGGAGATCTGGGCATGCTCAGTGACGTCATTCTAAAGAACAAAAAGGATTACAACAATACTAAGCAAGTAAGGAGCTATCTACAAGCAGTGTTCATTAGGGTTTTTTTATGCTGATTTACATGGGACAAAGTTGTGGGGGGAGAGTTTACAACCACTTTAAGTAGTTGTTATCCTCAGAGCAGTGGCTCTCTCTTCAATGGAATGGAGGCAGCATCAAATCAGGAGACATTGGCTGCTGCTTCTGTCAAGCACAGTCTGTGAGGAGGGAGCAGGGGACATTGCCTAGCTGCGCTGTGTGTGACAATAGGCACGCAGAGCCTGGCTCAGAATTGTACCTGCGCTAGTACCTTCCCTAATAAGCAGCTTGCTATGTTGGGTACTCAGAAGAGGGGAGGAGCTGGGATCGTTGGCGGGGGACTCCAGAAGAGGAGGATCGGGGCTGCTCTGTGCAAAATCACTGCACAGAGCAGGTACTTATCACTTTAACATCTGGTTCACACCAGTGCGGCTTTGAAATCATGCTACTTCAGTGTGAATTTAATTGTGGCTTGTGACTTAATTTAGCAGAAGTCAATTCAAGTCGCAGTGAAATCGCAGAATAATAGTACAGGAACCTTTTTTTTAAAGCCGCTGCAAGTTGAGTTGCAACGATTTGAATGGGGGTGCAACTTGTCACACGATTTTGAACTGTCAAATCGCATTGGTGTGAACCAAGGCTAACAGATATTCACTGTGCAGTTGATTACTGAATTTTTCCTGAAGTTCTTTTATAGTTTGTGGTATATATAATCAGTGGATGTAACCCTTCTATTATTTGATAAATAACACTTATAATTCTATAATTTATTATTTCATAAATAACTTTTTGGCTGTAAGCACAGCGTTAGTAGACTTGGCAATCCCCATAAATTCTTGCACAGATAAACTAAAAAAAGAAGGGATTTATTTTAAGTCGTGGGCTTTTATGTTTTCCAGTAACACTTATGTCATTTATTCCTAATGTACTGTATTAATATACGGCTCGGTACACTTTTTGCAGCATCCATTACATTTTTACCATAGTAGCTGGCTATTGTATTGCAGAAGGTTGTGTGTGGTTCGGACTTTTGGTAAATGTCTTTTTTTTATGTGAAAGCATTAAAAACAGACCTTGCATTTAAGCTGAAGTTTAGCTTAAAAAAAAAAAAAAAAAAATCCCTTCAGCTTTAGTCACATCACTTTCCTGTAATGAAGGATCTCTCATGTTGTGCAGGCAGCTGGTTCCTGGAGGCCGCATTCATACCTGAGCGTCTTGTAGCTTCAAGCTCCAAAATGCTCAGGGAGAAAAGAAATCAATTCTCTATGGAGATGGTTGACGTCTCCGCTGCAAGTCGCCTGGAGCTCGAAAAAGTTTTGGAGCTACTTTTGTAGTTATGCCGCGTACACACGATCGGACTTTACGACGGACTAAGTCCAGACAATTCGATCGTGTGTGGGCTCCAGCGGACTTTTCTTTCCCAAAAGTTTGACGGACCTAGAAATAAAACATGTTAGTGTGCTAGTCCAGCAGACGAAAACCGACGCTAGGGCAGCTATTGGCTACTGGCTATGAACTTCCTTATTCTAGTCCGGTCGTACGTCATCACGTTCGAATCCGTAGGACTTTTGGAGTGATCGTGTGTGGTAGAGCTGCCACGACGCATCGACTAAGAAAATATGTCGACGTGCGTGAAAGGCGTCACACGTTGCGAGTTGCAGGTAAATACACCCCCACCGCGGGATTTAAGCACGGTGCTTTTCTCCCACACACATCACCGCTGACTGTCCCCTATCCTCCTCTAGTCCCCATCCGTCCTTCTCCGTGTCCCCCTCTCTCCTCTGCGCATCTGTCCCCCTCTCTTCTCCGTGTCCCCCTCCATGCTGCTGTCCCCCTCCATGCTGCTCCGTGTCTCCCTCTCTTCTCCGTGGGTTTCCCCCTCCATGCTGCTGTCCCCCTCTCTCTTCTCCGTGTCCCCCTCCATGCATCTGTCCCCCTCTCTCCTCCCCCAGTGCTGCCGCCCCCCTCGGTATCTCAGGATGGAGAGCGGAGGTAGGAGCTGGTAAACCCGGCTCCTTCGTTTTCTGAATGGACAGAATCAGTGACTGACTCTGTCCATTCACATGAATGAAGAGAAGCCTCTGTCTTCTCTTCATTCATTATCAGTGCAGCGGAGGCTACAGAGAAAGGGACTGGGGAATCTGTGTCCCTACTCCCTTTCCCTGTCTCAAATGGGAGATGTCAGAGGTCTGTTAAGACCCCTGATATCTCACCATAGCCCCCCAACAGGGCTGATAAAAAAAAAAAAAATTGCAAGAAATAATAAAAAAAAATAATAATAAAAAAAACACACTGACACTGTATCCCAACCCCACCCCCCCTTAAAAAAAAAAGCATTGTAAAAAATAAAAATTAATTATAAACAGAAAAGAAAAACAAAACATTCAAAAAAAAGGTAAGATAAAAGAATATAACTACATACATTATATATATATATGTATATATATATATATATATATATGTAGTTATATTATTTTATCTTAACTTTACAAAAAATAAGTACATAAAAAAAAGGCAAGATAAAAGAATATAACTACATACATATATTTAATATATACATATGTATGTAGTTAATTATTTTATCTTACCTTTTTTTTTTTTTTTATATACTTATTTTTTGTAAAGTTATCCAAAGGATTTATTGGCTAATCAAAAAAAAACCACTAGATTAAGTAAAAAAATAAAATAATCGTTAGTCGATGATTAATCAAAAAATAATCGCTAGATTAGTCGACAGACAAAATAATCGTTAGTTGCAGCTCTAGTGTGTGGGCAAGTCCGTTCGTTTGAAAGTCCAGCGGACCCCCGCTGCAAAGTCCATCGAAAAGACTGTCGGACCTAGTCCGTCGAAAAGTCCGATCGTGTGTACGCGGCATAAGATTCTGGCAGATTGAAGCAGATAAATACAGAAACACATAACAACAAATGATGTAACAGATGATGAGTTTCTCTCTCTTGACGAATACAAAAATGGCAAAGCGCTGCAATGGTTTACAGCTTTGGGTCTTCATGCAATATTGATGGCCCCAAACCCCCCTTCATTGAGAGCAAAGTTCTTTTACTGATTACACTACTTGTAACACAATCTGTGAATGGAGGAGAGATGAAAGACAATCACTCCTGTGCACAAGTGAGTTACCAGGTGGACTAGAGTTCATAGTGGATAGTGCCTCAGGCCTTGCTGACCTATAGGATAGGGGTATCCTAACAGTCAAAGAAAAATCAAGAAAAAGAGGGCGCACCAGCCTTGTGCATTATCCTTGGACATATTTTTATGATTAAAAATGAAGTAAAAAAATACTCACAAACATGTGGGAAAAGATTCGGAATACAAATCATCTCCAGATGACAGCAATTGGTCTACTAACAACAGACTCCGGATGGTAACTGGAGAGGCTGATGCGTTTCGAAGGGATGCCTTCTTCCTCTAGGTCCTAGCTTGGCTCTGAGGAAGAAGGCATCCCTTCGAAACGTGTCACCCAGTAGTGGCCCTTGATATCTGCCCTGTTACAATCTGGAGTCTGTCGTTAGTAGACCAATTGCTGTCATCTGGAGATCATTTGTATTGTGAATCTTTTCCCACATATTTGTGAGTAATTTTTCACTTCATTTTTAATAATAAACATATAAGTCTGGTGCGCCCTCTTTTTCTTCTTTTTTTCAATGGAGGAGACACTCCTGTGACTGATCAGACTCTACCCAATTGACAGATCATGTGATCAGTGAAAGAACTGTTCTAAATGGAGAAAGAGGGAGTAGGGGTCGTGTCCCTGTGGACCATCCCTGCTGTTCTGCAGGAAGACCTGAAGCTGTTAACCATTGCAGCATCGGAAGTTCAAAGACAGGAAGAGGACAGGGCATCCCTCCCTTCAGCGAAGATTTTTTCAGGTTCTAGCTGCCTTCCAATGTAGGACATACAGTTCTTCATTACCGGTTAGGGATGTGACCAAAGCTGTAGGGGATTTTTTTTTGGTAAACTTAGCTTAAAAGCGGAAACGCCATTCTGCGCATGCGTGTCCGGATTACGAACAAATCCGACTTCAGTACAAGCAGGCAGTCCCTAACCTGTTCGTAATTCGGGGACTGCCTGTAGTGGAGAGTCCTGCTGTTGGAATACAATGTCCTAGCAGGAAGGATTTGGTGTGGATAGAGAAATCTATGGTCAGCTTTTATGTGTTCAGCCAATCCGGTGGCATTTGCAGGGTAGTAGGGAACATTATAAATGACAAGTGGGTAGCCTTACACAGAAGTATAGGTATATTCTCACTAAAAGACTTGTGACTGCTGAACTAAGAGATAAATACTGCACGTATTTTTATTTTTAAAATACCGTATATACTCGAGTATAGGCCGACCCGAATATAAGCCGAGGCACCTAATTTTACCACAAACAACTGGGAAAACTTATTGACTCGAGTATAAGCCTAGGGTGAGAAATGCGCAGCTACTGTAAGTGGAAAAGAGGGTCAATGATGCCCATTTGCAGCCTCACTGTGCCCATGCAGATGGACACAGTTGACCGATTTGGGGCTCTGTATCTCAGGGTCACTTAGTGCTAGGAACCCCATCTTTAGATATGTTGTAGTGCAAATTCCACTGGGTTGGAATACAACATTTGGGATTCCTAGCACCAAGTGTCCCCGAGATATGGGGCCCCAAATTCGGGTCAGAAAATCTCAAGCACTTTTCTGCAGCAGAGAATGACATTTTCTGAACCAAATTTGGGGCCCTGTATCTCGGGGCCACTTAGTGCTAGGAACCCCATCTTTGGATATGTTGTAGTGCTAGTTCAACTGGGTTTGAATGCCAAATTTGGGGTTCCTAGCTCCAAGTTTCCCCGAGATATGGGGCCCCAAATTCGGGTCAGAAAATGTCAAGCACTTTTCTGCAGCAGAGAATGACATTTTCCGAACCGACTTTGGGGCCCCGTATCTCGGGGCCACTTAGTGCTAGGAACCCCATATTTGAATATGTTATAGTGATAGGTCCACTGGGTTGGCACACCAAATTTGACCCAAGTGGCCCCGAGATACGGGGCCCCAAAGTCGGGTCGGAAATTTTTTTTTTTTGCTGCACAAAAGTGCTTGACTCGAGTATAAGCCGAGGGGGGCACTTTCAGCACAAAAAAATGTGCTGAAAAACTCGGCTTATACTCGAGTATATACGGTAACTCATGCAGTATTTGTCTCAAATTAGTAATTTCACAAAAAAGCATGCGTTATTTATCAAATGGGTTAAGTATTTATGTTTTGCATTATTTAGCACAGGGGTGTCAAACTCAATTTCATTGTGGGCCGCATCAGCATTATGGTTGCCCTCAAAGGGCCAGCTGTATCTGTAACACTATATAAATTTATGCAGGGCTTTTTTTCTCAGAGAATAGGTGCAAGAACTCAACCACGCCCCCCGAACCGCATCGAACTGTGGGTGTGGCCAAATTGCACTAACAGTGGGAGGATCTTAAATTGGGTAATAAATACCAGGATCCCTTCTAGCAGTTATTAGAAAAGTCTCCTGGATAATGTCACAGGAAAAGCTATCCAACATAATCTCAGACACAGTCAACAGATTTGAATCAACCTGGGAGCCCTGGGCCATTTATGTAGGATCCCCGTTGACCACTAACTCGATGCCTCCCTGAGATATTCCGTATACTCCAATTGATGTTCCATCCTTTCCTCCCCCCCCCCCTCCCCATATACTACTCCTTCTCCTTTTCCCTCCTTTCACCCGTCCCTCTTCTCTTTTCCACTCTCTTTTCTCTTTATCTGTTAATATTTAGCTGGAAAATGACAGGTTTCTATACACGGAGGCCTCCCTGAGTTTTAGCTATCCAAAGGAAGGGGACCTCTGCGTGTTTCTACAAACAGGAGGCTCGGGGTTGGGGCGATTGGGTTCCTCCTATCGGGCACATATTGATCCCAATTGGGGTGCCGGGTGGAGGGGAGCCCTCCTGCCAGACCACTGGACAGCCTTACAACTACTATAACCCTCTTGTATGCCTTCAGTTATCCACCATATCCTTCTCCTATAAGAGTCAGCTACAAAGACATGGCTAGGATGTATAATATATACTTTTCCTCTTGATGATTGTATGGCATATCCTTTTCCATTGTATTCACTCTGTTATACATAATAAAATACTTTGAAATAAGAAATAAATACCAGGAGTGTGCGGAGTTCAGGAATGCACTACGTAAAGAGTGCAGATTCCAGGGGTGCGCTACATAGAGTGCAGAGTTGAGATATGTGCTATGTGCAGAGTTCAGGGGTGCGCTGTGTACAGAGTGCATTGTTGAGATGTGTGCTATGTGCAGAGTTCAGGGGTGCGCTGTGTACAGAGTGCAGTGTTGAGATGTGTGCTATGTGCAGAGTTCAGGGGTGCGCTGTGTACAGAGTGCATTGTTGAGATGTGTGCTATGTGCAGAGTTCAGGGGTGCGCTGTGTACAGAGTGCAGTGTTGAGATGTGTGCTATGTGCAGAGTTCAGGGGTGCGCTGTGTACAGAGTGCATTGTTGAGATGTGTGCTATGTGCAGAGTTCAGGGGTGCGCTGTGTACAGAGTGCAGTGTTGAGATGTGTGCTATGTGCAGAGTTCAGGGGTGCGCTGTGTACAGAGTGCATTGTTGAGATGTGTGCTATGTGCAGAGTTCAGGGGTGCGCTGTGTACAGAGTGCATTGTTGAGATGTGTGCTATGTGCAGAGTTCAGGGGTGCGCTGTGTACAGAGTGCAGTGTTGAGGTGTGTGCTACATACAGAGTGCAGGGTTTAATGCTTGCTATGCACAGTGTGCAGGAATTAGCTCTCTTTTACAGCCTGTTCACATCTCACTTCCACCCTTCCTCTTGGGTGTGAGGGCCACTTGAAATGACCTGGAGGGCCAGATTTGGCCCGTGGGCCTTGTGTTTGACACATGTGATTTAGCATATAAATTTAGTGTTATTTTTGGTGTTTCTTTTTCGCAATTTATTTCATTTTTTTGCTATCAGTGCACCAGAGGAAGATAGTTCTGTAAATAAATGCACACAGACATATTAAGAAACTGTGAAAACATTCTAGCCCGACTACAAAGTCGCGTCACTTTCATTGCAGCTTTGGATCATGACTTTGATGTGACTTTTTACACTCTATGGCATTGAAGTTGTATCAAATTTGGACCAAAGTAGTGCAGGAACCTTTTCTAAAGTCGGCCAGACTTGTGTCGGACCAGTTAAGACGGCTCTCATAGGAAAGCATTGAATTTCACACTTCATCTGACCTTCTGGTGAAATGCTATTTATTTTCATTCCTGAGCTCAGGGCAGAACATATCCACACTGATACTGACACTGATGGGGTTGATTTACTAAAACTGGTCCAGCTCTGCATAGAAACCAATCAGCTTCCAGGTTTTGTCAAAGCTTAACCGCTTCAGCCCCTAAAGTTTTGGCTGCTTAATGGCCAGGCCATTTTTTGCGATTCGGCACTGCGTCGCTTTAACTGACAATTGCGCGGTCATGCAATGCTGTGCCCAAACAAAATTGATGTCCTTTTTTTCCCAATAGAGCTTTCTTTTGGTGGTATTTGATCGCCTCTGCGGTTTTTATTTTTTTGCGCTATAAACAAAAGAAGAGCAATAATATGTTTTACTTTTTGCTATAATAAATATCCCACATTTTTTATCAAAAAAACAAAATTTTTTTTTAGTTCAGGCCGATATGTATTCTTTTGCATATTTTTGGTAAAAAAAAAAATCAATAAGTGCATATTGATTGGTTTGCGCAAAAGTTAATGCGTCTACAAAATAGGGGATAGATTTATGGCATTTTTATTATTATTTTTTTTACTAGTAATGGCGGCGATCTGCGATTTTTTTATTGGGACTGCAACATTATGGTGGACACATCGGACACTTTTGACACTTTTTTGAAATCATTGACGATTATACAGAGATTACTGTGTAAATGTCACTGGCAGGAAGGGGTTAACACTAGGGGGCAATCAAGGAGTTAACTGTGTTCCCTATGTGTGTTTCTAACTGGGGGATTGGACTGTCTAGGAGGAGAGAGAGATCTGTGATCATACTTAGTATGAACACACAATCTGTCTCCTCTCCCCTAAAAGAACCGTGATCTGTGTGTTTACACACACAGATCCCGGTTCTCGTTCGATCACAAGCATTCGCGGGAGCCTGTCGGTCATCATGCCCGCTGGGAACTCGCATCGGGGTCTGGCATGAGCTGCGGGCACGTGCGCCCCTAGTGGCCAAAAGGCAAAGTGACGTAAGGTAACGTTGTTTCACCCAGCTGTGCCATTCTGCCGAAGTAAAACTGCGGCTGCAGAAATCTCCTCTATATGTTTTTGTTAAACAACATAAACTTTTGTATTAAAGGGGTTGTAAACCCTTTACATTTTTTCACCTTCATGCATTCCAAACCAACGTTTTAAAAAACGAGCTGCAAAGCCAGTACCGATACCAGGAAAAAGCGGCTGTGTAGAAGCGTTTTGCATTGACATTAATGTGCTTTTAGCCGTGTTAGCTTTTAGCAGCTTTTCTCTGCTGTTTTCGATTTTCCACTCCCAAATCCAATTACTACAGCTTAAAAATGCTTGATGCGGCTTAACGCTGTATACAGCGTTAACACACATTTATCTGCGTCAGGCCTTTTTACAGCTGTAACGCTGCTGCTCCAGAACAGTTTTTTTTTTTTTTTTTGCAGCTTGAAACCGCCTACGCCGCTTACAGCTCCTAAAAGCCTATGTGTGCATGGTCACATAGCATAACATGGAGGGGTCTTTTTAAGCTGTAAAAAAAAAAAAAAACGCCTGACGCCCCTAGAAGAAGCTGTAAAAATGTCCAGGCCTAATGAGTTATCTAAAAAAAAAAATTACCTCACATTCGATATTTTACTTTGATAAATTGACTCTTATTAGCTCATACGATATTTCCGAAAATTGAGTCACGTAACCTTCATGGTTTATCCTTTAGTGAATTGACCCCTTTGATCCTTATGACAGAATATTCCCAGCACGCATTCACTTTCTTTGTGTGGGTCACCGGCAAGTCTCTTCTAAATTTGACATCAGCCACACTTATATGTTAGTGTGACCAACTCTCTCTGGATCACGAGGATGTCTACAGGAATCCAAATATACTTTTCTATTATGTCTTTTATAGGCTCCTGCGCATGGAGTATAACATGCCGCGTTCATATTCAGAATTTATATGGCTCTGAAGGCAGCAGTATTGTATGTCATGGGCCCGGTCACATAACTACTATGGTCTGTTGCAATTACCCTGTTTCCCCCGAAAATAAGACCTAGCGTGATTGTCGTGATGGCTGCAATATAAGCCCTAGTTAAAGTCCTTGTAGGTCTTATTTTCAGGGTAGGGGTAGCTGTGTAAAACAAAAGAAGAAAATTCTGCATACAATTTTGACCATATTTTTTGATGTACGCATGTCAATGTTTGTGCGTACAGTATAAATGGACCATACTTGCCACCACTGCTGCCAGGGCCGAAATGTATTTGGTGTGTAGTTAATGACGGTGTCCTAGGCACAAAGTGGCCTCAGCGTTTAGTCATTCTGAATGACTGAAGGCCGACGACATTCTGCACATGTGCCACAGCCGCCGAGTACACATTTTTGATATGTACATCTCTCCCTGAGTGGGTCATTTACACAACGCAGACACAGAACGACCTCGGCCTTTAGTTTTGTCAGAATGGCTGAAGTTATTCAGCACCACCACCATGCATATTACGCATTCAGGGCAAGATGTAAATAGCAACAGTGTAGGCGTCGGCAGCACATGCGTAGAATTTAGTATGTATCCTAACACATACAGACATGCCAGTATATATCGGTATCAATTGAAATGTTGGCAGCATGTTCCTTGGTAAATAATATATGGTCATGTGCATGGCATAAATCAGTTCCCTTTTTTTTTTTTTTGTTTACTAAACCAATATTGGCATAAAGATCTTACCAGACAAATTACAACAACTCAGGAACAGTGATTTTGCATAAACAATAAAATCATATGTTTGCTTCCATTCTCTTACATGTGTGGTAGAAAAAAAAAACTTGTTGGATGACTGTGGTTATACGGGATATATAATGCTAATACAGGGGGTCCCCGGGTTACAAACAAGATAGGGACTGTAGGGTTGTTCTTAAGTTGAATCTGTTTGTAAGTCAGAACAGGTACATTTTTTAAGTGTAGCTCCAGCCAAAAAATTGATTTTTAAGTTTTTTAGATAACATAGAGAAGGGTTATCACCCCTGTAACATTTGTTTTGCTGTCTGTGCCCCTGTTCAGAAGATTTCACCTCACCTTCTGTCCCAATGACAATTGGATTTTGAAAATTTTGGGTTGTTAGGGAAGCATGGACTGGTGATAAAGCATCAGTGGAGACATTTTTTCCCATATTAACTCTTACAGGAGTGAATTTCCCTTCCTAGGGGTAGATTTCCTCTCACTTCCTGTTGTCTCCCTCCGTTTGTAAGTAGGAGTCGTTTGTAAGTCGGATGTTTGTAAGTCGGGGACCCCCTGTATGTATATTAGGCTTTGTAAATAGCCTCTTTTTTCTTTCTTTTTTTATTACAAAAAAAAGTTGCTAAAAAAAGTTAGAAAAAAAGTACAATGCACCAGGTCTACAGAACACTAAAGTATGCTGGGTCTTTGTTGCTAACATTGAGCTACCCTTAGAAACCATTAAATATGCAGAATCATCCCACATCAAAAGCTTTAAAGTGGATGTAAACCCCAAATGTCATAAAGTAGATAATAACATTTCCTTTCATTTGAGCACAGTCTTGCCACAGATTTACTCCAGCCCTGAGAAATCCTCTTTTATTGTTCAGTTAGAAATATCTTGACAAAGTGCTGAAAACTTTGTCAAAAACGCCCCCTTGCTGTGAGTGACAGGGGATCTACATATCTCATGCACTAGCCTGAGACAGGCACAGACCACAGATCCACAGACCAGAGTGAAAGAAAATGTATTCTCGAGTGAACAGCAAGAAAAATTTAGGGGAGATGTATGTAGTCTGAGTTGGGCAGAGTAGAACATCCAGTGATCTGATGATTGTTATAGTGCAGTGTGTGTGTCTGAGGTCACCTGATCACAGATAACATTCCTTTCCATCATTGTTATTTTTTGGGGTTTACATCCACTTTAACTCTAACAGCCCTCCAACTACTCCTTATATTAAATTATAGGTTCTCCCTAAAGAATCACATTACCTATACACAATTCTGTACAGTTTTTATAACCAAGCTAACAAAATGTGCTGCACTTGAGTTCACATTCTTAGCAAATAAACAAACAATGGGCTTCAACACAATTTATACAGCAGACAAAGCATTCACTCATCATCGTCTTACTCATCTTCTTCATCCTCCTCATCATCGTCATCTTCTGGTTCAACCTTCTTCTTTGAGCTTGCTGGTCTGCCAGGAATCTTCTTACCAACATCACTGCTGCCCTTTGCCTGATATGCCGCAACATCCTTCTCATATTTCTCCTAGAGTTTTGCTGCTTTCTGTTCAAATGGCTGCTTGTCTTTGGGCGTCTGTTCAGACCACAGCTCTCCTAGTTTCTTAGCGGTATCACCAATGGCCAGACCAGGAGTGTCAGTTTTTATCTGGGGCTGATTTTCAGAACAGAACAGGAAGAAGGCAGATGATGGTCGTTTTGGGGAATTTGGGTCCTTCTTTCTCCCCTTCTCCCCCTTGGGTGGGATGTAAGTTTTCATTTTCCTTTCATAGCAGACCCTGTCACCTTTGGCCAAGTCTTCAAACTTTCCTTTCTCCTTGGCAGACATGGTCTTCCACCTCTCGGAGCATTTCTTGGAGAACTCAGCAAAGTTGACAGAGGAGTCCAGGTGTTTCTTCTTGTGCTCCTCCCGGCATGTCTGCACGAAGTAGGCGTAGGAGGACATTTTGCCCCCTGGGCTTGTTAGGATCTCCTTTCCCCATTGCTGATACCTAAGCTGTACGGGTGATAAGAGGTGACCGATCCGCCTGTGTGTCCCGCACTAGAAACCGCCTTTTTTTTCTGTCTAGTTATGGAGCAGAGGACATAATGGGCACGACTGTTTTCTAAGAAGCCTATAAACCATGTGAGACTTAAGATTTAGTCTAACTGCAGAACTGTCCTTGTAGTAAATCACTTCCCCTCTAGTATAAGAAATGAAAACCAATCGATTTAATTGCTCCCAAAACAGTTACATTCCAGGCATGCTGTGAATGAGAACTGTCACAGTTGCTTGTGCTCTCAACTGAACTGTCAAGCCATCAAATGGCTGGTGTCATAGCTGGTCATGTGTAGTACCATGGCAACTGCAAATCAAATAGAGGCCAAGATGGCGGCTTCCTTGGCTGGGTTTAGTTCCACTTAAAGGCAGGTAATGCGGCAGTAATGCATGGTTTAATAACTCTTTTTACACTATTGTAACACATGTTTAAGCATGATAAGTGTGGTGCATTGTAGTACCATTTATTTAGAAGGGCATCCCAACGCACAAGTGAAGTAACCTTCTACGCACCCTCACTACAGCTCAGCACAACGCACATGCCACGTGATTTTGTGTACTTTGTTAAATGCAAAAACAAGCTGCAGGGATACTTATTCTTCTGTTGCCTTATAGCAGTGCACATAAGAACAAGATATCATAGGTTAATGTGCGAACTGTAACACACCACCACAGAATGTACAAGTGTAAAGGGTCCTTTAAGACACTTAAAACAAAGTGCCTTTGAATTACAAGAGGCCATGCATTTTATCGGCAGATAATAATGAATCTAGATTGTACTTTAAAAATTGCATAGATTCATTAGTTTATAAAGTGCGTAGTGCAATGAAGGTACTTAAAGAGGAAGTTAACCCATACAAAAAATAAATAAAAAATAAACCCTGCAAGGCAAAGGCATAATGAGCTAGTATGCATAGCATACTAGCTCATTATGAATAACTTACCTGAGAACGAAGCCCCCGAAGTGATCCTCTTCTTCATCTCCGCTGCTGCCATGCGATGCGGCTCCAGCGATGTGATTGGCCTGAGCCGCAATGACGTCACTCCGGCGCATGCGCCATCATTGACGGCATGTTAGCCTTTACTTGCGGCGTTCCCAGTGCGCATGCGCCGTTGTCTATGGCGCACATGCGCTGTAGACAGCGGTGCCCTTTTTTTGTGAAATATCTCCTTAACCGTGTTGGTTAAGGAGATATTTCTTGGACCTACAGGTAAGCCTTAATCTAGGCTTACCTGTAGGTCAAAGTGGTCTGTAAGGGTTTACAACCACTTTAACGAGCAAATGATTCAACACACCTCTTTCACACTGAGGTGGTGTTCAGGCGTTTTAGCTCTAGAAATATCCTCTAAATAATGCCTGAAAACAGCCTCCCATTCATTTCAGTGTGTCTTCACACTGGGGCGGTGCGCTTGCGGGACGTTAGGAAAAGTCCTGCAAGCAGAATCTTTGGGGCGGTTTGGAAAGCGCTGGATACATCGCTCCCAAAACGCCCTGCCCATTGAAATGAATGGGCAGCGCTTCCCAAGCGCCTGAAAAACACTTCGGAAGCGCCGCAACACGGGCATTTCTAACCCCTTCTATGGGATTAAAAGCTCCCTGCTAGCGTCCAAAAACGAGCAGTGCTAACGCAGCCGCGGCTCAGTGTGAAAGGGGTCTAAATAGAGAAGCCCTTAAAACTCCACTGATTTAGTGCAGGTTGTGCTTAGAGCTACACTTTTGTTTTTCTATTTTCTTATTCATGTGCTGCAAAACTATGTTGGGATTGCTAGAGTTAGGATGGATCTATTTTACATTGCAAGGCCATTTGAGTCAGTAATATTTTCACTTGCAATGATTTTGAAAAAAAAAAAAAAAATTTCATAGAACCTTCTCGTTTTTTTGATTTGATTTGATATTGGATTTGTATTGCGCCGAATGCGCTCCATTAGGAGCGCGTCTAGGCGCACAGAGACCCTAAAATCCTAAACCTAAAAGTTGAGATTCCAAATAGAACGTTCTAATTGAAATTTTCTGAAACTAAGTTGTGGTAAATGTGATACTATCTTAATACTTGTGCATCCTTACTACAGTTCTGTGTCAGGCCCTAGAACCATTGATACGTTTCTAAACCTGCTGAAACGCACACTTGAAAATGCATAGATGTGCCGATTATGTATAAGATGTTTTGATGATTATTCAAATGAATCCTGTTATAGTAGAATCACCATTAACACTCTGAGCATTACCAAAAAACAAGCACCCACAAAAGGGAAAGAGGAATTTGGGACTTTTCAGATGCCAAACAAATATATATGTAATAAATAGAGCTGTGCAATTAATCGTTAAATCGTTATCGCGATTCAACCCCCCCCCCCCTCACGATCTTAATACAGCATTTTTCTTGATTCTATGTAACAAGCGCAGAACATTCTCTGCTCAGAGCTGTCAAAAGAAAAAAAAAAAAAACTCAGCCTGATAGAGAGAAACAATGTATCTCTTGTTTCTTTTAGATCAAAGTAATGAACTTCGGTCTGTAAATGAGGTCAGTTTAACTACTTTACAGCAGAATGGCACGGGTGTGCAAAAGGACGTACCTGTACGTCCCTTCGTAATCCCAGCCTAGCGGACGTGCTCACGCCACCAGCGGTGCGTACGTGGGTCCCGCAGGCTCAATATCCGCTGGTGGCCCGCGATGCATAGGGTGCATTAAGGTGAAAAAACACGAGGGTTTACAACCCCTTTAACGAGACAAATGCTTATAATAATGACTGCTGAGAGGTTAATTTAAGCTGGATATACAACTCTTGTTCAATTTCCTTTAGATTTACCTTCAACTATGTAGTACAACGGCCTGCCTGATTGCATACAAATTGAAAGTGTTTAGGTTTGACCTCATATTATATGGTTTTGGTAAATCTAAAGGAAAAAAATCTAAAGAGAACTGTAAAGTGTGTATCCAGCTTAAGGGTCATGCCCATGGGGGTACTCACCCGTACAGCATAAACAAACTGGTGTAATTTAGTGCCTAGGTGCCCCTGGGTGCTGCGTACAGCTGCCCATAGACATGAATGGGTGAAAGCATCTGTACGCAGCATTGCCATGCTAAAGCATGTTATCACAAGGGTGGGGGGGGACTGCAGTACATGCACCTTTTTAAAAAATACTGCCACAGGGAAACCACAGGGTCATTTTGACCCTGTGGTTCCTGCAGCTGAGATGCGTGGGGGTGCCATTCAGAATGATGAATAGCAGCCCTGTATGTCTCGCAAGAGCAGTGCTTTTTGGTTGCGAGTGCTGGGATCTATATGATACTTGCAACTGGAACGCACAGTGCAAGCTGCTGTGAACCTAGCCTTCAAGTGGTTGTAAACCCTTTACAACCACTTTTTACTACAGGCAAGGCTATAATTAGGCTTACCTGTAGCTACACTGGATATCTCCTAAACCTGCACGGTTTAGGAAATATCCCCTGTATGTGCATGTGCCGACGTCCTCGGCATATGCGCACATTCAGTTAGACTGTGATGTCAAGGCGGCTCCTGCCAATCACATCGCCGGTTTTGCGATACCCGGAATTAGCCCCCGGGAGCGATGTCGGCCACCGGAGCGGTGAACGAGGACCACTGCGGGGGCTTCAATCTCAGGTAAGTAATTCATAATGAGCTCGTTATGCCTTTGTCTTGCAGTTTTTTTTTTTAGGGTTTACAACCACTTTAATGATGAACTCCAGGATAGGTAAATATTGTCTAAATACAGGAGGCGTGTTTATTTCTTCTAGATCTGTTCAGTGATCCAGCAAAAAGTTTTGCCTGAGCAGCTTCCTGTAATACGACCAGTCATTGCCATGGTCTCTCCTTGTGCAGGGTGACTGGTCTTGTCTCCGCCCTGTCCTGTCGTTTTCTACAGCATCCTGTAGTGGGCCCCTCCCACACCTCTGCTCTCTGCACAGGCTATGTACAGCACGCAGATGATGTCACGGCTGCTTTTACAAGGGCATTTATTGCACACAAAGTGGATTTACATCATGTGTGGCTTCTGCGGAATATATATAAATAAAGGTTTTGTGCGCGAAGTTCAGCTTTAAAATTCAGTTGACGTTCGTTCTAGAAAACTGACTTCAATCAACCGTAACTCTTAGTTTCTCATGTTTGCGCATAATCTGACCTCTGCACAATGAAGATTAATTAACCTTGCTGAAAAATGTTTAGTTATTACTGTAATTTTATCAGGTGACATCAGTCAGCTTGCCATCTGAATTTCTTTTTTCCCTGCTAGACTGTAAAGCATCGTCAGATGCTTTGAAATGTAACCATTATAGATGATTGGAAGACATTTGATCTTTTTGTAAATGATAATGTTCATCCACAGCGATATAGGGGATATTTGTACTGCCTGAGAGCAAACAGCACAGGTCAGAAGTCACGTTGGTGCTAAAGCATCATCAGCAATTGTAAATCGCTGCTCTAACTGCGGGCTGAGCCGTAATTGACATGACAAGCTAAGCATAATAGCGATGAGTGCCAAAGCAGGAAATCAATTATTTGGTGTAAGTTGCCGCTATATAAACATTACAATAGTATGGCCTTTAATGACGGACTGCGAATAGTTTAATGCTATGTAATTAATCACAGTAAACCTCTCCAGACAAGGACAAATGAACAATTTGCCGGTTTGTGGGAGGCTGTATCGCTCGAAGAAAGTACCAGAATCCCCGGGACCGTCAACAATATTATGCGAACATCAATGAATTCATCGCGCAGACTTTTGTTATTTAACACTAATATTGGAAAGTCCCCAGTTTCATTTCAACATTATTGAAATGACTGCCATCAAAATTACAAGGCTTCTGAAATGCAGTTTATTAAACCATAAAACAGTTGGAAACGTTTTTTTAAATTGTTTTTTTTTTTTCTGGCGTTTATAATGAAATCGTGTTTACATATGAAAATTATTTTACTGTGAAGCGATAAGACAGTAAACTTTAAAGTGGAACTTTAGGTAGAAAATTCTGCTAGATCATTTCAGGTCTGTCCCTTTTGCAGGTATCGCTATGTAAAACATTAAAAATAAGTGCCTATTCTGTTTAAAGTGATATTACAGACTGTGTTTAAAAAAAAAAAAAAGAAAAAACACAAACATGTTATACTTACCTGCTCTGTGTAGTGGTTTTCCACATAGCAACCCAGATCCTCCTCTTCTCAGGTCCCATGTCGGCACTCCTGGCCCCTCCCTCCTGCCCCCACAGCAAGCAGCTTTCTATGGGGCACCCAAGCAAAACTTAGTTTTTGCCAAACTAATAAAAAGTTTTTTCTTTAAGCTTTTCTTTGTTTTTGTTACAAAATTTTGTAAATAAGTAAGTTTTCTTTCCTTCACTGATGGGCACTGATAAGCTGCACTGATGGGCACTGATAAGGTGGCACCGATGAGATGGCACTGATGGGCACTGATAGGTGGCACTAATGGGCACTCATAGGTGGCACTGATAGGCAACACTGATGGGCACAAAAAGGCTGCACTGATGGGTACTTATGGGTGGCACTGATAGACGGCACTGCTGGATACTGATAGGCAGCACTGAAAGGCAGCATTGATGGGCACTGACTTACACTGATGGGCATTTTTCACTGACACTGATTGGCAGCTGCCTGGGCACTGATTGGTATTTCCCTGGTTGTCTAGGGTGGCATACCTGGTGGTCCAGTGTGGTGGCCATCCCTGGTGGTCCTAGATGGGCATCCGGGGGTGGGTTGCGCTGATAAACAATCAGCACAGATCCCCTCCCTGTCAGGAGAGCAGCCGATCGGCTCTCCTCTACTCGCGTCTGTCAGACGCGAGTGAGGAAAAGCTGATCAACGTCTCTTCTTGTTTACATCGTGATCAGCTGTGATTGGACACGGCTTATCAAGTGGTAAAGAGTTTATGTCAGAGACTCTTTACCTAGATCGGAGTTGCGGTGTGTCAGACTGACACATCGCAACATCAATCGCCGCGATGCGCGCCCCCGGGGGCGCACAGCGACTTGATATCCTGAGAACGTCATATGACGTCTGCTCAGGATAAGGCAACCACTTTGCCAACATCATATTGCTATATGGCGGGTGGCAAGTGGTTAAGTATTCACAGTAGAGTGTATTTCCGCCCTTACATGCAGCCCTTCCTGTACTGTTAACCAAGCCTCCTTCTCGATCCAATGTTTCTATGGCAACCTTGCTCATAGCCGACTTGTTTTGTTTTATAGTATTTACTTGTGCAGATTATCTAGTGTTTACCTGTGTCAGTCTTATAAGACTGCAGTAATTCAGTACAATGCCCAGGTTTACACTCCATGTGAGGTCACATGGGGTGTAGGAGGAAGCTCTGAATGGTTCTGCAGTCTCGTGGGATTTGAGTGTTGTGCCGCAAAGAGTCTTGATAATAGACAGACAAGCAGCGCATGCTGTAAATCCGGGGAGATATGGGCATGCTCCAGTGAAGTCATTCTAAAGAACAAAACGAATTACAACAATACTAAGCAAGTAAGGAGATATCTACAAGCAGTGTTCATTAGGGTTTTTTTATGCTGATTTACATGGGATAAAGTTGTGGGGGAGAGTTTACAACCACTTTAAAGCCGAACTAAACCCTGCTATCCTTTTCAGCCAAGGAAGCTGCCATCGTAGCCTCTGTTTGATCTACAACTGTCACGGAGCTGCATGTGTGATCAGTTATGACACCAGTCATTTAATAGTTTGACTGTTTAGCAACAGTGACATTTAGCAATCCCAGCATGCAGGGAATGTAATTGTTTTTTTAAACCATTAAATTGATGGGTTTAGAGGATAAAGTCGCCTTTGTGAACATGCTCTTGGAGTAATTTTTGTAATTTTTGTAGGCCAGCCACTCCTGGGAAGGTTCACCACTGTTCCAAGTTATCTCCATTTGTGGATAATGGCTCTGCCCTTGGAAATGGCTTTGAAACCCTTCCTAGACCGATACATGTACATTACTTTGTTTCTAATCTGTTCTTGAATTTTTTTTAGATTGTGCCATAATGTGTGGCTTTTTGTGATCTGTTAGCATGCTTCACTTTGTCAGACAGCTTTTATTTATGGGATTTCTTGATTCAACAGGTTTGGAAGTAATCAGGCCTGGGTGTGGCAAGTGAAATTTAACTCAGCTTTCCAAAAAATTGCGGCTAATCAGTTCATTCATGATTCAGCATGGGAGGGGGTAATTACTTTTTCACATAGGGCCAGGCAGGTTTGAACACTTTTTTTTCCCCTTAATAAATTAAATAATAATTTAAAAACTGCATCTTGGATTTACTTAGATTATCTTTGTGTAATATTAAAATTTGTTGGATAATCTGAATCATTTAGGTGTGAGAAATATAAAAAAAAAAAAAGAAATCAGGTAGGGGCAAATACTTTTTCACAGCACTGTAACTATATATATATATATATATTATATATATATATATATATATATATATATATATATAAATTAGGGCTGTGGAAATTAAAGATTAATTCCTCGAATAATCGATTCATTTTTATGATCGATCAAAATTCTTTTGATCGTTACTCACCTCTCCACTAGCTTCCGAGTCTTCAGGGAGTTCCGTCAGAGATTCGGTGACGTCACTGACATCAGCGTCACCGGACTCCTCCCCCTTCCCCAAGTGCCTCCGTCTGCTAAGGAAGGGAAGGGGGTAGGAGTCCGGTGACGTCAAAGTTCTGATTGAACCTAACGCGTATGGGGGAGGAGCTACGCATGACGTCACCCGCTGCTGCCCTACGGAACTAACACGATTGTCGGCTTTACATGCTGTGTTTTTATCATCTTTATGTGAATAGTTTGTGTTTGAACACAAAAAATTAAATCTTATACTTAAGCGGTGAGCACTTAGATCTTTTCTTTCTACCCATGACCTGGCGTCCTTGCTGAGATCTAAGGAGACGTGAGAGAAGTTTATGGTCTGTGTAAACCCTTTGATACCCGCTGGCATGACCACCTGTTTGCACAGGGGTCCATGCCATAAGGTGAGAGTGATTAGTTAGACCGGAGGTGGAGGGATTGTCACGCTACTGTGGAAAAAAGTTTGAATTTTGAATTTAAAACGTATTTGTGTGAACTGTGAAGTTAAGTCATGGATTGTGGAAACTAACTAGTGTCGGGTGATTGTATATAGTGTATACCACAGGCTAATGCAGAGTTGCAATGCAAGGAGATCAGCTAAAAGTAGTTGTATCTGTATGTGCGTTATAATCGAAATTAGTCGATTAATCGATTAAAAAAATAAATAAATCAGTAACAGCCCTAATATATATATATATATAATATTAGTATATTATATAAAATATATATATATATATATACTCTGTGTACACACAATAACACAAATAACTTCATTAAAGCGAGTTAATGTTAGTATAATGAGAATATAAATAGGCAACTCCTTGTGACTCATACAGTCTCTGAAGGGGACTTATTGGTTATTGATTGACCAGAATGATGGCTAAAGTTGTACAAAGAATATACTGTATATTTGTATATAGGGGATCATTGTATTACACAAATACTTGTCTCTAGTTTGTATTCTGTCTAAAAGAGGAGCTTTCTATAGTGTTAAAAATGGTGCTGCCAATTTTAAGGGTCCTATTAATATGCAACTGTATGTTAATGGACCCAGAATCGTTTTCTGCTCTCCACTGAACCTTTGAAAACACATTGGAATGTTCATCACGATTTAGTACATTAAACAAAAACCTGCTTTGCAAAGTGGTGTATGTCACGTTACTATCTATGTATGCGCAGAACGACAAAATGTCATTAATAATACATCATTAGTGGCTCACTTCATTGCACGTGCGCTTATTACGTTCCTTTAATGTATGCGGCACTCCTTTTTAGGAACTTGCTAAATTGTGTCTATAAATCCTGTATTTATCATTGGGTGTATTCTTGAAGTTCTTACATGTAATTATGGCATTGAGTTTGTATAAAGAATGTTTCTGGCAGCATCCCCATGGAGATATTCTCTTAAGCTATTTAACAGGTGGCTGGCTGGAAATGATTGCACAAACCAGAACACCTTAAAGGGGAACTCCAGTCAAACCAAGAGGAAGAATCATTTATATGATGTTTTAACCACTTGCCTACCAGGCACGAACACCCCCTTCCTGACCAAGCCATTTTTCAGCTTTCAGCGCTGTCGCATTTTGAATGACAATTGAGCTGTACCCAAATAAAATTTTTATCATTTTTTCCCCACAGATAGAGCTTTATTTTGGTGGTATTTCAGCGGTTTTTATTTCTTGCGCTATAAACAAAAGAAGAGGGACAATTTTGAAAAAACATAATATTTTTTTTTTTAACAAGAAATAAACATAATATTTTTTACTCTTTATTATAATAAATATCCTTTTTTTTTAAAACAATTTTTTTCCTCAGTTTAGGCCGATACGTATTCTTCTACATATTTTTGGTAAAAAAAAAAAAAATCGCAATAAGCGTATATTGATTGGTTTGCGCAAAAGTTATAGCGTCTACAAAATAGGGGATAGATTTATAGCATTTTTATTTATCTGCGATTTTTATCATGACTGCGACATTGCGGCGGACATATCGGACACTTTTGACACATTTTTGGGACCATTCACATTTATACGGCGATCCGTGCTATAAAAATGCATTGATTACTGTATAAATGTGACTGGCAGGGAAGGGGTTAACACTAGGGGGCGCTGCAGGGGTTAATATGTTCCCTATGTTAGTGATTCTGACTGGGGGAGGGGACCGATCGTTGTCCCTATGTACAAGGGACACACCATCGGTCTCCTCTCCAGTGACAGGACGTGGATCTGTGTGTTTACATACAGTAATTCAGTTACTGGGCAATCGCGGGTGTGCCTCCCGCGGCGTGCGTGCCTCCCGCGGCGTGCGTGCGCGCCCCCCTAGCGGCCAAAATGTAAACGGCGTCATATGACGACGTCCTGCCACAAGAGCCGCACTGCTCCGCCGTCAATTGACAGTGGGCGGTCGGCTACAGGTTAAATAATAATTAATTATCTTTAAGATGAACTCTAAAAGTATTGAGTCTTGGCATGTGTACACGTATCTTGTAGAATGATTAAAATGTGGAAATTGAATTTCACTCTCCAGGGAATATGTCAGGAAGTAAAATAATAGTGTTAAAATCCTGATAAATAGGCTGATTTATGGGCAGCAGTGCTGTTCTATAGAAGTGAAATTACATGATGTTAGGGAAATGGAATTAGATTTAGATTTTTTTAGCTTTCAAAATCTTTACAGTTCATGTTGGTTCTAAAAATAAGCCACAGCCTGAGTAGAAAAGCCTGTCCCCTGCCAGCAAGCTGGAGAGAAGGAGCTTTGCTGTCTGTGTGGAATCAGATTTCCCTTATATTTTTGTTCTGGTGGCAACTCAGAATTGTCCATTTACACTCACTTTCATTGCTGCTAACATTGATGTGCAGTACAAAATAAAAAGGGTAAATTTCCCTAACAGGGACACAGACAGCAATAAAAACCCGACAATATTTCCAACTTCTAACCATTCTATCCAAATCCCCCCCCCAAAAAAAGCTTTATTAATACTTTAAAGTGATACTAAACGCACACTGTTTAATGTACATTGTCCCTTCTATTTCTGTATGTGGATGATGGCATTGTATATATAGATATATATATATATATATATATATATACAGCTGAGTGAGCAGATAATCTCTCCACTTGTTTATATGAAAGAATCGCCTACTCTCAGCCGTCGGGGGGGGGGGGGGGTGGGTGAATCGAGATCGCGATTAACCATGCAGCTCTAGTACTACTGTACCATGTGATCCACTGCAGACAAACACACTGCGATTTTGACCTGCATATTGGGTGTCATTAGTCAACATTGACACTCACTGCAGATCGCAAGTGCAGTGCATTTTGAACCTGACGCAGGGAACGCGCATGGAACTTGGATGTCCCGCACCGCGTTCTGGTGTGAATTGCCCTAACGCTCCACAAATAATTAAATGAGCCCTATGGGTAATTAGGCTTTGATCATATATATTTCTTGCTTGGACTTTGAGTCTTACAAATTGATTCAAAGATACAAAATGATCATGGAGCAGTCATAAAGAAACCTTCGAGTAGTGCGGGATTAAAAACGTCATTGGCCTTGTAAAAAGAAATCCGTTTGGATGAATCTCAGCTGTTAACTGTGCAAAGAATAAGTCATTACAGGTCACCGCCTATGAAGGCCTGTCATAATTTTGCGATAAACAATAAACGTGCATGAAGATGGAGTCTCCCAAGTGTCTGATCCCCTCCCCTCCCCCACACAATCCGATTTCCTTATGAATGATCACTTTGCTTTGAAACGTAGAAAAACTGGGTGATCTGCCTAGTTCCCTGCAACAGCGGAGAGAGAGAGAGAGAGAGAGAGAGAGAGAGAGAGAGAGACTGCAGCTGTAGCAGGGAATGCTGCGTGTGGTGACCTAGCCAAGAACAAAGCTCCTCCAGCACACTGACAGCTTCCTAGAGCTGCATTGAAGCGCTTTGTTCTCATTAGTCAGGATAACATAATGTCAGCCTGCATCTGTGAAAGCTTTTCCAAACTGTTAAACATCATCCTCGCTCCTTAAATTTGTTACAAACGGCCGTAAATTGATTCCTGCAGCTATCGGCGCCTTCCCCTAAAGTTCTATTGCCCAGAAACAAATATGATAAAATTTGTTAAGTCTGCGAGCGAGCGATCCTGTTGTAAACTTTAAATGTAAGTAATAAAATGCGATTAATCTGCAGCAGCTTCGGGCCGAACGATTTACATGCCACGGAATGTTTTATAGAAATGTAACAGGTTTAGACGCAAATTGGAATGCATGCAAATTATGGTTTATTTATTGATCTGCTAATTTTGGGTGAATGCTTACAGGTGAGAACACCATTGGAATCGCCTAGAGATGCCTACAGCCCTTCATTTCTCTGGGTGACTCTATTGGTGAGGTCTTTAAACAAAACAAAACCCTCCTATCCTTTAGGCCCCTTTCACACTTGTGTGTTTTCAAAGTTGCGCGATTTTGCAGCGATTCGCGGCCGCGATTTTTGCCGTGATTTCAAGGAATGCCTGTGTAAGTGGCATCAAAATTGGACCAAAGTAGTGCAGGGACTACTTTGAAGTCGTAACGACTTGAAGTCGTACTAATATGAATGGCTGTCATTGTAAATCATGGGGAACGACTTGTCATGCTACTTTGCAGTCCCAAATCGTGGGACAAGTCGTACAAGTGTGAAAGGGGCCTTAGGCTTGTTTCACATGGGCTTCAGCTTGTATGAGAACAGTGTCAACAACGAAGCTTTGACAAAGCATTTGTAGAGCTTTCAGCAAGCTTTTGTTGAAGCTTTTAAAGACTCCCTTTTAGGAGAAAAAAACAGGATTTTGGGATGAGCCAATCAGAACGCTGGGATAGTTTATAAAAGGGTACCAGGAGAGGGGTTTTCCCTCTTTTTGGGTGGCCACAGAAGAAAGACAGGAGCTCCCTCCCACCGCCCCAGTCGCGAGCATGTTTATGTGGTTGGGTCACCCTGGATTTTTAGGGGGGACTGTTATTTATATTTAAATATGTGGATTGCGGCTCAAGTTCTAAAAACTGAGCAGAAAGAAAACTGTTTTGTTGAATTTATGATGTTATATGATAATAATAAGAGTTATGGGTTTAAACCAATAAAGGTGCCACGGCCAATTTTTTACCAAAACGGATGTTGTGTGTTAATTAGTTGTTTATCTGGGGGAGGTATTTTGATGTGGGTGTGGCCTACAATCTCGGGGCTAGGAACAGGAAGAACTGCCCGGTGGTAGCTTGCACCTCCATTAGTATGGTGACTGCTCTGCAGCCACACAGCACTGTGCATTGCTTATACTGGATGCACATAGTTATGTGGAAAAATATTGCGCCAAACCTAAATATGGTATAGCAGCTAGCACAACAATTAGACGTGAATTGTACAGAAAATATTAGAAACAAGTGCAGCGCTTAAATTATCAAACAAACCAATGTCCCTGATTTTCACGTGAACCCCACAGGGATAATCGGCCTGTGGGTAATACTGTGAGCCAGGAGTTTCTTTGATAGGTGTCCCTGTGAATGGGAATGCCAGTGGAATTTCTTCACTGGTATGTACAAATATAATGAAAAACAAAACAGCAACAAAAATAATAATAAAGTGTAGGGGGAAATAACAAGTGATTCACCCAAGTAATAAGTAAAAAAGGGAAGATTGGCCCCTGGTTAGAGTAGGCTTATATACGATCTCTTTCTAGTGTAGGAAAAAGAAATTGTATGCAACATGGGTTTTTCTCAAAATTGCAGCAAAGCAGAGGGTTCAAATCCTTCAAAAAGAAAACATCATGAGTGGTATATTATAGGTGTCACGTCAATCAAGATGTGGGATAGGTAGATAAAAGGGTTACATAAAAGGAACCTTCAGACCTATAGCACATTCCGTATCCTAAATTAAAGAATATTACGCCATTACTGAGATAATAGAATTGCATCTAGTACTTAGCATGAAATTGGACGATACATCCAGGAAAGTGTGCAAAACAAATGTCTATTCTGCAGACCACTCAACAGTCCAAAGCAACAACTGACACAATGTAAAATTGGTAAGATAAAAAACGTTGAGTGGTGGTCAACAGTAAAGGGTACCCTTACCGGAACTGATGGACTCACGGACCTCTCGGTGTGAGTCAGTAGAGCTTAGACCGGGTACACCGGATGGATGGTAGGTGTGTTGTAGTCTGCCAGCTTAACTGGAGCATTATCCAAGCAAAACTGTGGTCGCTTACCTACGGCTTGTTGAAAACGCCAGATGGCAAATGGAAAGCAACAAAAACTTCCTGTAAGGGTCCTCATCCACGGCAGCTCAAGCAAGGGAAAAAGGAGAGAGAGAGGCAACTCCTCATAGTGTGAAACCCAATTTTCCAATTGGTATTTATTTGAGTAAAAAGGGTTAAAATCAATTTTCTTTGCGCAAAAGAAGATAAAAAGTGGCTTGGGTAGACATCTAACCCGACATGTTTCGCCTCCTGCAGGCTTCAACTGGGGTACAGTACTGGGGTATAAATACCAATTGGAAAATTGGGTTTCACACTATGAGGAGTTGCCTCTCTCTCTCCTTTTTCCCTTGCTTGAGCTGCCGTGGATGAGGACCCTTACAGGAAGTTTTGTTGCTTTCCATTTGCCATCTCTCGTTTTTTCAACAAGCCGTAGGTAAGCGACCACAGTTTTGCTTGGATAATGCTCCAGTTAAGCTGGCAGACTACAACACACCTACCATCCATCCGGTGTACCCGGTCTAAGCTCTACTGACTCACACCGAGAGGTCCGTGAGTCCATCAGTTCCGGTAAGGGTACCCTTTACTGTTGACCACCACTCAACGTTTTTTATCTTACCAATTTTACATTGTGTCAGTTCTTGCTTTGGACTGTTGAGTGGTCTGCAGAATAGACATTTGTTTTGCACACTTTCCTGGATGTATCGTCCAATTTCATGCTAAGTACTAGATGCGATTCTATTATCTCAGTAATGGCGTAATATTCTTTAATTTAGGATACGGAATGTGCTATAGGTCTGAAGGTTCCTTTTATGTAACCCTTTTATCTACCTATCCCACATCTTGATTGACGTGACACCTATAATATACCACTCATGATGTTTTCTTTTTGAAGGATTTGAACCCTCTGCAGCTTTGCTGCAATTTTGAGAAAAACCCATGTTGCATACAATTTCTTTTTCCTACACTAGAAAGAGATCGTATATAAGCCTACTCTAACCAGGGGCCAATCTTCCCTTTTTTACTTATTACTTGGGTGAATCACTTGTTATTTCCCCCTACACTTTATTATTATTTTTGTTGCTGTTTTGTTTTTCATTATATTTGCACATACCAGTGAAGAAATTCCACTGGCATTCCCATTCACAGGGACACCTATCAAAGAAACTCCTGGCTCACAGTATTACCCACAGGCCGATTATCCCTGTGGGGTTCACGTGAAAATCAGGGACATTGGTTTGTTTGATAATTTAAGCGCTGCACTTGTTTCTAATATTTGGATGCACATAGCACAGGTATGACAAATCTGATTTCAAATTCAAATAGGAATTTTCCAATTCAAATAGGAATAATAAAATTCAGATATAAGTGTGGATCAGTACAGAGTATAATAATGGTTCATTGTTGGCTCTACTTTGTGTGATTATTTTGAGAGAGGAAAAAAATCTCATCTTTATTTTTATTGGATGAAAAATCTGCTCAGTTATGATCCTTATTAATCTGATAATACAATTCTTAGTAATGATTTATATGTTGTTGTTATGTAGATCCTCAAAATGTCAACTGAAGGCCAAAGGGTGGATGACAGTCCAACAACTAGCGGAGGTAGCTCTGATGGAGACCAACGGGATGGGGTTCAAAATGAGCAAGAGCGGGAAAAGGTTCAACCCAAGAAAAAAGAAGGAAAGATATCCAGCAAAACTGCTGCCAAATTATCCACTAGTGCCAAAAGGTAAGCATGAGTTTGTTTCTTTTTTATTATGAATCTGGATCTTGTTACTCATTCTCACATGTGTAAATCTGATAAATAATATCTACAAGGCAATACTTAATAAAATGACAAAGATCTTATGAAGGTCAAAAATATCATAAATAATTCATTATTTTAGTTAAAAAATACAATCTGTATACATACAAGAATGTGTATTTGTTGAACTATATTTACAACTGTTTTGGGGCTTTTCTTGCTTTCAGATGTTTAAGAGTTTAGGAGATAATGGGAGCCATGTTGTCTATGTTCCATACTTTACCTTTGGTCAGTTTATGTGTAAAAAGTGGTTAATGGCATGTTTTTCTGTAAATCATTCATATATCATAGCAGCTTATGGTTTAATCAAATAATTCATTGGGGATAGACAGTTTATTTGGAGGATTATGTTGCAATAGGGGTATATACTATATAACCACAAGTTTGTGGACACCTGACCATCAGACTCATATGAGCTTGTTGGACATCCCATTACAAAACGATGGGCATTAATATGAAATGGGCCACCTCTTTGCTGGTGTAACAGCTCCCTCTCTTCTGGGAATGCTTTCCGTAAGATTTTGTAGTGTGTCTGTGGACATTTTTGCCCATTCAGCCAGGAGAGCATTTGTAAGGTCAATGATGTATGAAAAGAAATGGCTAACAATTGGATTTCTGAATCATACCAAAAATGTTCAGTAGGGTTGAGATCAAGACTTTGTGTAGGTAACTCAAGTTCCTCCAGACCAGACTCATCAAACTATGTCTTTATTGACGTGGTTTGTGCACAGGGGCAGGGCTGTGCAGGTACAGAAAAGGGCCTACCTAATTTATTGTCATAAGGTTGGAAATGC
This sequence comes from Lithobates sylvaticus, assembly GCA_028564925.1. NCBI lineage: Eukaryota > Metazoa > Chordata > Amphibia > Anura > Ranidae > Lithobates > Lithobates sylvaticus. The sequence goes on from CM053030.1 coordinate 408,662,566, forward strand.
ACAATTGTCTAAAATATCTCTATGCATTAGCACAGTGGTGCGCTTTGTGAATGATCCTGCAGTCTTCTGGAACCTGTGATGGGGGGTAAACTTCTGCTCGGATCGCCGCAGTGATCTGACTTGCAGTAAGGGAGTGGGTATCTGTCAAAGTCAGGTACCTGATCCCCCCCCCCCCCCCAAAAAAAAAAAAATATTTGCCAAATGTAAAGGAGGAAGGGGGGGGAGAGGAGGAAGAGCAGATGAGCGGAAATTCCCCTTTATGGGGAAGTTCTGGTTTAACTGGAAACACTTGAACTTCATAATGTGACAGTATAGTGTATACTCTGGTCATATAATGCATATTGAATAATGCATAGGCATATATTGTATGTGTTTATTGAATATGGCTAAGAGCCAAGTTATATGACTTCTAGCAGCCAATTCAGATATCATCTCTGCTTATTTTATGCCATAAACATCTGAACAGCTATCTTAAATATCATCTTGGGCTGCCGGATTTGCTTGCGATTAAAAAAAACGCATAAAAAAACACCCCTCGTAGTTCAAATGCATTGAAAACACAGCAAGAACGCATCATTAACACACCCATGTTAAATTTTTGATGTGATTTTTTTAGTCACATTACATATGAAAAACACACACTAAGCACCATAAATCATGGTAAAATCTGGATTTGCGGTAAAATTGCGGTGCGTTTTCGGTGCCAGTATAGGCACCTTTTTCACTTATCAGCTTTGGCCGAATGCCAATAACACAATTTTCGGCCGAAATTTCAGGGCATCTCTAGCGATAATTGGTGTCCTCTCCTGGCGGGGACGGCTTTCCCCCCTCGCCTCTTTTTCCCTGGTCAATTGGTCGGCAGGAGGGATTCCCCTGCCAACATTGTCTGTGTTGATGGGGGAATCATGCTAATTTCTTTGTTGCAGGAAAAAAAAATGTCACCGTCTATGGCCTGCCTAAGTGGATTCATCCTCTCTATTTGCCCTGGTTCATCATTGTCAGAAAGGAAGAAAGGAGAGGAAGTGATAAGAAATTCATATTTGTACAGTTCTCACAAGAGCAAGACGCCAGAGTAAACCTTTGAATAAGGACACTTGTTTCTTGTTTTACGTCTAAATACCAATGTCCTCTCACTCCCTCTTCTGTCTTCAGGACAGAAAGCGAAGGGAAATCTCCCTACCATGAAAGACTGTTCTGTCTGGCAGGGATGCCGGAATCACAAAACTGCCTTCCCAGAATTACAAATTTTATGGCAGGTAAACTTGTGTCCCTATATGTATTTCACTCGCATTTTACTGCTTATACATTTATTATGCAAAAAAGTTTTAACAGCGCCACAGATGTATATAATTAATCAGAATGGACCACAGCTTTCTCAATATTGACGTGAGTCAGTAGTAATAAAGTAATAAATTAAAGATTCGCGCAGGTCCACGGTACAGCATAAAATAAAATCCTAAATATAACTATATCTTCTGTGCAAATATGCAAAGCAAACTAACATATATGTGCAAATCAGCAATATATATAGAACCTTATATAATGGATGATTATATGAGTGATGTAGAAAAAGGAGAAAAAATGCAGAAAAAAGTGTGTATAGAGAATAGTTTTGAGCTGGCTGCTCACCCCGTATATTTTCTAATCAAAAAGAAAATATAAGTTCCCCATGGGGTTTTTAGGCAGCAAAAAAAAGGAAAATACTTTAGTTGGTAAAAACCAAAATTTGTTTATTTTGTCAAAAAAAAGTAGAAAAACTGAGTACAATTAATAGATTTAAATAGAAACTCTGGTTTACAGTAAATGAACGGCTTTGTATTTCAATCTATTAATTGTACTCAGTTTTTCTACTTTTTTTGACAAAATAAACACATTTTGGTTTTTACCAACTAAAGTATTTTCCTTTTCGCTGCCTAAAAACCCCATGGGGAACTTATATTTTCTTTTTGATTAGAGATTATTTGAGTGATATTCGTTTGTGTAAATATGCAAATAAAGTGCAAAGTGTGTATGTGAATAAACAAAATGTGAAAAAAAATCATAAATAACAAATATCAAATTATTGAATTAAAGCTAAAAGTGCAACAAAAAGCGAATCAATATTGTAATGTTCCAACAATTAAAAAACAATAAATATTTACAACAATTGTGAAGTGTTCCTTTGCTATGAGAAGCTATGAGAAGTATCTGCTTCTTTCTCCTCACTCATTATGTACTCCATAGTGAGATGTGTCTTTAATTGAGAAACACAGCTGAGCAGTGATTGGAGCTTATTGGAAGGTTCACAATCTCAAACAGCAAATTTATCTTGGTGAGATTGGTGAAGGACTCACGTTTTTGTTTTTGAACAATTTTGTTTAATTGGCCATGAAAAGCCATCATATTAAAGGAACACTGCACAATTGTTTAAATATTTATTGTTTTTTAATTGTTGGAATATTACAATTTTGATTCACTTTATGTTGCACTTTTTGATTCACTTTATGTTGCACTTTTTGATTCACTTTATGTTGCACTTTTAGGTTTAATTTAATGATTTGATATTTGTTATTTGGGATTTTTCTTTTTCACATTTTGTTTATGCAGATTTGCACATACACACTTTGCACTTTATATGCATATTTACACAAATGAATATCACTTGAATATCATATAATCATCTATTATATTGCTAATTTGCACATATATGTGTTAGTTTGTTTGCATATTTACACAGAAGATATAGTTATATTTGGAATTATATTTAGGATGATATTTCATGTTGTACCGGACCTGAGCTACTCTTGCCTTTAATTTACTACAATTATTTTAGCTGCTCATATGTTGTCCAAATATTGTCTATTGAAAGCATTTTATTATTAGGGCTGCAACTAACGATTATTAAAAAAAAAATAAAAATATTTTAAGAACGTTCATTCGATTTTCTAATCGTTAGTGGGGTCAAATTGATGTTCGTTTTCAACCATAGTGATGGGAAAATTTAGAAATCATAGAATCATAGTACAGGGGGTCCCCGGGTTACAAACAAGATAGGGACTGTAGGTTTGTTCTTAAGTTGAATCTGTTTGTAAGTCGGAACAGGTACATTTTTTAAGTGTAGCTCCAGCCAAAAAATCTATTTTTAATTTTTTTAGATAAGGGTTATCACCCCTGTAACATTTGTTTTGCTGTCTGTGCCCCTGTTCAGAAGATTTCACCTCACCTTCTGTCCCAATGACAATTGGATTTTGAAAATTTTGGGTTGTTAAGGAAACATGGACTGTTGATAAAGCATCAGTGGAGACACCTTTTTCCCATATTAACTCTTACAGGAGTGAATTTCCCTTCCTAGGGGTGGATTTCCTCTCACTTCCTCTTGTCTCCTTCCATTTGTAAGTCGGATGTTTGTAAGTAGGGGACCCCCTGTATGTGGTTTTCGTTCAGAAATTACATTCTTTTTAAAAACAGAAATGTTAAAAGCAAGTGAAAATTTCAAACAACATTCTTTTATTGAGCGAATGTACAAAAATTTTTCGTCTGAGAATTGATCCATGTGGCCAGCATAAGGCTCGGTACACACCTATGCAGTTTGCTTTTGATCTGTTTCTGGGCAGTGCTTTTTGCTGTGCATTTTGATTTTTGAGCATGTGCTTTTGCTGCGATTTGAGTTTTGGCAGATAAAAAAACACAAATTGCTGCAAAAACGCATTACATGCTTTTCTGCAGCTTCTTCATTGAATAATTATTATAATATTAATAATAACCAAAAAAGCACTGTTTTGCATTAAAAAAAAAGTCCCTGTCCCTTTCCAAATAAAACAGCAGCAGAAAAAAAGCATAGATTTGAACGTGTCCCATAGGAAACCATGTAAATGAACTGTAGTGCGTTTCTGCAAAAAGCACCAAAAAACACATAGATGTGAACCAGGTCTAAGACGTTTAGTAACATAGTGGGGGGTTAAAAAAAAAAAAAAATTAGCCCTTTATAGAACAAAAAAGCAGATAATCACTACTGTAAGGGGTTTGTTTTTTTAATGTGAAACTAATATTTACAGTAGCGATTATTTGCTCTTTTTGTATTATAAAGGGCTAATTTTAGTTTTTTTTTTAACCCCATTATGTTAGTGGCCGATTAATCGATTATGAAAATAGTAATCGATTAGTTGTCGATTAATCGATTAGTTCTTTCTACCCTATTTATTATATCTGTTTGAAAAAACTTTGTGAGCTGATAACTTTGGATGCTGTGTGCCGCTCAACTGTTATATCAACTGTTATGTTATATCAACTGCTATCTCAGTGGAATACAAATCACCCTCTCCCCTTGTTATGGAGAAGTAGGGGATTGCTAACACACTCCCTGTCCTGGGGTGACAATGCTCAGTACCATTGGACAGGAAGTTTGTTAGAGGCAGGATTACCACCTAAAAATAAAGGGTAAAAATGTGTGAAAAAAAAATAAAAAATGAATGCATTAAATATATCCAAGGACCAGTAAGCTACGGTTCTATTAACTTTTAGTTTTTGGGTTTTAATTCATGAATTAAAAAAAAACGTAATAATGTGCAGAATAATAATGCTTAGTTATTTAGAGTATGATTTATAGGAAATTTTGATTATGCCAACCGCTGACTATAATGTCATGCACTGCATCATAGCTTTTTATGGTTGCAGCACACCTGCTTGCACAGATGCAACATTACTCATTTTCATGCTGAATAGATAGAATATCTGAATAGAGCATGAATATGTGAAATCCAAGCTATATTGCGGCACATGTGATTCATTTACATTTAAAATGGTTCTAAAGGTAGAAGGTTTTTTACCTTAGTGCATTCTCTGCATTTAAACAGATTTTCACCCAATCCCTTCGTTTTTTTTTTCACCCCCGCTTACCTTAAGGGTGGTATCTGCACATTTCAGAAACTCACCCAACCAGCGGATCCAGCATTGTCCCGATGAGATCCTCTGCTGAAGCCTGGCCACAGCTCTGTCCCGCGCCGCTATGTTCTTTCTGACGTCATCGAGAGGCCGAAGGCTCTTCCTGGTTTAGTGGGCGGACCTCCCAATAACACACCTATAGGCCCGCCCCCTCCTCACCTGAATGAATGACTATGTCTCCTGGGATATCAGATGTGCATATCCCAGGAGGTGCAGCGGGCAGTGTTCACATCGTTTGCCTAGGCGAATGACATGCTTGGGGAGGCGGACCAGACAGTTTCCTGGAAAAAAAAAGAAAAAACGTGCATAGATATTACAGGATGGGAGAAGTGGATTTAGTAAGATGAGCATCAAGTTAATAATGTAATAATATTTTTTTATATGAGAGCATGTATACTATAGCATAAGTATGTATGTCAAGCCATTAACTAACGCCGAAGTTAGTTAGGAGAGCGAAGATCCGATGTTAAAGACCTTGTGTGTGCAGCCCAGTCCCCCCTTATACCAACCCAAGCTTGAACTCACCCAAGCACTGTGCCGGAGAGCTTTTGCACTTTCTGCTCTCTTTCTCCTCACCGGACATCAAGGTAGCAGCAGGAGCCATTGGCTTCCGCTGCTGTCAATCACAGCAGGTGAGGAGGGGGCAGGGCCAAGCCATGCTCTGTATGTCAATGGACACACCGTCTGCTGCTCACGAGCAAGCCCGCACAATAACATCCATAGCAAGCAGCTTGCTGTTGGAGCACTCAGAAAGGGGGAGGAGCCAGGATCGCCAATGGGGGTCTCAGAAGAGGAGGATTGGGGCTGCTCTGTACAAAACCATTGCACAGAGCAGGTCAGTATGACATGTTTAATTTTTTTTTTTAATTTACCTTTAGAATCACTTTAGAATGATTTTCACAGAATCTCAGTTGTTCAGCTAATTTACGTTTTTTTATTTGGAAAATTGTGTAGCCACATTGGGTGTAGTAGGTCTGATTTGTTATCTTTTTGTTTAGACTTTAGAAAACCTCATTCTAAACAAAACATTTTCCTTATCTTCTAAAGAGATATTAAGACTTCTCTAAGGCCCCTTTCACACTGGGGCCGTTTTCAGGCGGTACAGCGCTAAAATAAGCGCCTGTACACTGCCTGAAAAAACCGGCCCCATTCACTCCAGTGTGAAAGCCGGCGGGCTTTCACACTGGAGCGGTGCGCTAGCAGGACGGTAGAAAAAGTCCTGCTAGCAGCATCTTTGTAGCGGTATAGGAGCGGTGTATTCAAAGCTCCTATACCGCTCCTACCCATTGATTTCAACGCTACGGCGGCGCTTTGCGGGGGATTTTACCCCTTTTTCGGCCGCCCGCGAGCGGCCGAATACTGCGGCTAAAACGACGGCAAAGCAACACGAAATATTACGCTGCTTTACCGTCGCCGCGGCTCCCGCCACAGTGTGAAAGGGGCCTTAAGATAATCACTCTTCCTGCTGCCACCGTTACTGCCAATCTCCGTTGTGAAAAGAAGCTGCCACTTGAAGAATCTTCAAAATGTATAATTTTTGGGAGTGTGTGATTCCTGCTCCCCCCCCTCCGTTGCGCTCAGTGGTTCCTCCTACTGCCCCCACATCACTACAAGACAACGTAGTGTTGTAGAAGCTGATGGCTCAAACCACTGAGCTTACTTGGGGACCAGGAATCGGACATTCCCAGAAAATGATCAGATTCTTCAGATTCCTCAAACAGCCTTTTCTCTTCATTACAGCAGAGATTGTTGGCGCAGACAGCTAGAGAGCTAAAAATTAGCTTGTTTTTTTTAAAAGTTATCTTTATGTTTAGCTGCAGATGCTAACGTGGGTTGCTAATATGCAAAGTATCTTTTCTTTATGGCCCTAGTTTTACATTTACATTAACACACTTTTTGTGCCTTGATCTATTGTAAGGCTTCATTGCTGAAGTGCATTTACAGTGGGAAAAATAATTATTTGATCCCCTGCAGATTTTGTATGTTTGCCCACTTACAAAGAAATGAAGGGTCTATAATTTTTTTATCATAGGTGTATTTTAAATGCTAGAGACAGAATATCAACCAAAAATCCAGAAAAAAACACATGATACAAATATTATAAATTGAGCTGCCCTTCGGTGAATAAAATAAGTATGTGATCCCCTACAAACCAACAATAATTCTGGCTCCCACAGACTGGCTACAGTATGTGCTCATGTGGTACACAGATTAGTCCTGTCAATTTAAGAAGGTGCTCCTAACGACAACTCGTTAGGTGTATAAAAGACACAATCCACAGAATCTCTTTCTTCCATTCAAACCTTATCATGGGCAAGACCAAAGAGCTGTCAAAGGACATCAGAGAAAATTGAAGACCTACACAAGGTTGGAAAGGGTTACAAGACCATTAGCAAAAAGCTTGGTGAGAAGGAGGCCACTATTGGAGCGATTATTTGCAAATGGAAGAAATGCAAAATAACCATCAATTGCCCTCCATCTGGAGCTTGTGAATGACCTCAAGGCAGTTGGGACCACAGTCACCAAACAAACCATTGGTAACACAATACTCCGCCATGGATTGAAATCCCCCTCCTCAAGAAGTCACATGTACAGGCTCGTCTGCAGTTTGCCTGTGAACATCTAAATGATTCAGAGAAGGATTAAGAGAAAGTGTTGTGGTCAGATAAGACCAAAAGTGAGCTCTTTGGCATTAACTCGACTCGCTATGTTTAGAGGAAGAAAAATGCTGACTATGACCCTAATAACACCACCCCTATAGTCAAGCACGGAGGTGGAAACATTGTGTTTTTGGGCTGTTTCTCTGCTAAAGGTACAGGCCGACTTTGCCTCATTGAGGGGCCAATGAACGGGGCATTGATTGTAAAATCTTTGATGAGAACACTGAAGATGGGTCGTGGATGGGTTTTCCAGCATGACAATGACCCAAAACATACCACCAAGGCAACAAAGGTGTGGCTCAACACGAAGCACATTAAGGTCATGGAGTGGCCTAGCCAGTCTTCAGACTATAATCCTATAGAAAATTCATGGAGGGAGCTGAAACTTAGAGTTGCCAAGGGACAGCCAAGAAACCTTAAGGATTTAGAGAAGATGTGTAAAAAAATAGTGGACCGGAATCCCTCCTGAGATGTGTATAAACCTGGTAACCAGCTACAAGAAATGTCTTACCTTTGTGCTTGCCAACGAGAGTTTCTTCACCAAGTACTAAGTCATGTTTTGCTTGATCAAATACTTATTTTACTCACTAAACTGCAACTCAATTTATAACATTTGTATCATGTATTTTTTTTAGTTTCTGGGTGGTATTCTGTCTCTATCATTTAAAATACACTTAATTTCTTTGTAAGTGGGCAAACTTACAAAATCTGCAGGGGATCAAATAATTATTTTCCCCACTGTAGGTTGGCTGCGGCAGTGTGATGCTTTGGACAATGCTTTGCTGGGAAATCTTGGCCATGTGGATATTATTTGACCACCTACCTAAACATTGTTGCTGACCAAATACACCCTTTCATGGAAACCATATCCCCTGATGACAGCGACATCTTTCAGCAGAATAATGTACCCTTCCATGCTGCAGAAATGGTTCAGGAATAGTTTGAGGAACACAACAATTAGTTCAAGATATTGACTTGACTTCCAAATCCTCCAGATCTCAATTCATCAAGCATCTGTAGAATGTGTTGGAAAATTACATCCAAGGAGAACTCACCTCATAATTTACAGGACTTAAAGGACTCTCTGCTGGCAGCTTGTGCCAGATACCACAGCTTATTTCAGAGGTTTAGTGGCATCCATGCCACGATGGGTAAGTGCTAGCAAAAGGGGGACCTACTCACAAATAGTTGGGTCATGGCTGATTGGTGTGCGTGTGTGTGTGTGTGTATATATATATATATATATATATATATGTGTGTGTACGTGTTGGGGTAGCATTCGGAATGACAAACATAGGCCTTGTTTACATGGAAGACAGAAAAATAACTAGCTCATCTTCCCCCCTCAAGTCGCCACACTTACTCATCAACAAGGTCCACAATGCCTACATCCTTCTGCTGGCTTCTTCATACTAAAAGGAATCCTATTAACTTTTATGGGTACCGGGAACAATGGTTAAACACTAAAACAGTCCTACTATGGCAAAAAGCATGCCATAGCATACTTTGGCAGTCTTTTCACAGTCACTTTAAACCTTTGTGTAAAAGGATGACCGCTTGGAGACCACTTGGAGAACTTTTCTAACTTTTTAAAAGTACATACCAGCACAAAAAGGGTTCCTTAATCTGATTTGTTACATAAAAGTACTTATTAGCAAATCTTTACTAACTGATGCTTTCAGGAAATCACTTGTACCGGCAGCTATAGCCCCAATTCTTGTCCTGAGATGGCCCAAGGTGTAGGAGATTTAGAAGTTAGGTGCACTTTGTCACTCATATATTCGGACTTAGAGGTAGGAAATTGTACTAATTAGGAGTGTGGTTGGATTGGAGGGCAGGTTAATTGTCCAAACATGAAATAGACACAATCCACTACAATAGGTGAGTTATTTCAACTTAATGTATTATTTTATAAATTGATGAATTCCAACAAAAAGTTTCAAGCTACAAATGTAAAATTTTTTGGGTGAAAAATTGTTACCTTTTCACACAAAATGGCCATTCAACTGTAGAAAGTCTTATGTTCTCCTAAAAACGTTTCATCATCTCCTAATGCAGTGGTCTAGAACCTGAGGCGCGCGGGCCAGATGCGGCCCTTGGCTTGCCCTTATCTGGCACTATTCCTCCCACTGGACACTAAAGATGAGGGACTATTCCTTCCACTGGCACCAATTATGGAGCACTATTCCTCCCACTAACACCAATAACAAGGGGCAATTCCTCCCACTGATACCAACAATAAGGCATTATGTTTCCAACTGACTCCAAAGATGGGGCACTATTCCTTCCACTGATACCATTTTCTGCTCCCACTGGTTACATTCCAGCCCCCTAAAGTCTGAGGCCCCTTTCACACTTGTGCGACTTCAAAGCGATTCGCGGCCACGATTTTAGCCGCGATTTTGCTGCGATTTCAAGGAATGCCTGTGTAAGTGGCATCAAAATTGGACCAAAGTAGTGCAGGGACTACTTTGAAATCGGAACGACTTGAAGTCATACTAATATGAATGGCTGTCATTGGAAATCATGGGGAAGGACTTGTCGTGCTACTTTGCAGTCCCAAATCGTGGGAAAAGTCGTATAAGTGTGAAAGGGGCCTGAGGGGCAGTAAACTGGCTCTTTGTTTCAAAAGTTTGGAGCCTCCTGTCCTAAAGCATAATTTTCTTACTTCCTGAAATGGTTTGTCAATTTTTACAGTTAAAATACAAAAAAAAACAACATACATGTGCTATAAATGAATCTGATCTGTGTGTTAATGTGTTAATACATTGAGAGATCCATTTTTTTATCATAACAAACGAATATAGCACAGTATTGAAAATGCCACATAGTAATGCTATTGTGTTGCGCTCCATGTATAAAGAAAAGGGACATGGAACGCCTCCATGAATGAGACTAGAACAGCATAAAGGATCAGCAGACTTGTCTAATGTGCCGCTAGGTTGAGGGTATCTTAGGTCTTTGGCTTTTGAAAGTGAAGCTTGCGTAAACTGTGTCCCTGATTGCCACTGTGCACTTCTGGAGTACAACTGTTCCGCTCACAAAATGTCTGTCTCCATTATTATAGTGTATGTGGTTTCCCTGGTGTATTCCAGATCAGAGCGCTGGATGTTTTCATGCTAATCTATGCACACCGTTGGCTCCTCTCTGCCTGGTGTGACGATGACGTGATTGATTAGAAAGAGAATTCCGAGGGGAACACTGCACTAAGCAGCTGAGAGCATAGGCTGCTGCTTGCTGCCCCATTGTCTATTTCTCGATCATCCGTTATGGCTGCTAGAATAAAGCACCTCGATAATTCCAAAGACTGCACATCTTCATGCATATATAATAAATATAATGGGATCTGAGTTATCACATTTGGTAGGCCACTGGTAGAGTGGTGTATTATGTTAGCCATGGATTCAAGTTGAATTTTGGAATTTAGGTGATAACTTAAGTTTTTAAAGAGGCATGTTTTTAAAACATAATGAGTCCATTGTCAGACATTGTACAGTACTGGAACAAAAAAAAACACATAATTGTATATAAGAGATGTCGTTTTCAAACTTCGCCCTTTGCTTGCTTAAATCCTGGCCCCTGGGGCAGCATTCCTCCCGCTGACACTAACGATAGGGGAGCTGTTCATTTTGCTGAAATTTTGGGACACTGTTCCTTACAGCAACGATGGGACACTATTCCTCCCACTGACACCAATGTTGGGACACTATTCCTCTCACTGACACCAATGTTGGGACACTATTCCTCCCACTGACACCAATGTTGGGACACTATTCCTCCCACTGACACCAATGTTGGGACACTATTCCTCTCACTGACACCAATGTTGGGACACTATTCGTCCCACTGACACCAATGTTGGGACACTATTCCTCCCATTGACACCAATGTTGGGACACTGTTCCTCCCATTGACACCAATGTTGGAACGCTATTCCTCCCACTGACACCAATGTTGGGACACTGTTCCTCCCACTGACACCAATGTTGGGACGCTATTCCTCCCACTGACACCAATGTTGGGACGCTGTTCCTCCCAATGACACCAATGTTGGGACGCTGTTCCTCCCACTGACACCAATGATGGGACACTATTTCTCCCACTGACACCAATGTTGGGACACTAGTCTTCCCACTGACACCAACAATGGAAGTGCTATTCCGTCCACTGACAGAACGATAGGACACTATTTCTTCCACTGACACCAAAGTGGACAGTATTCCTCCCTCTGACGGCAATGATGGGGTACTATTCCTTCTGCTGACACTGATGGTGCACTATTTCTTTCAGTTGACACTGATGGTGCACTATTTCTTCCACTGAAACCAATGGTGGGGCATAACTTCTCCCGCTGACACCAGCGGGGGGGCATTCTTTTTTCCACTGACATCCATGAGGCACCATGCCTCCCACTGACACCACTGATGGGGCACTATTCCTTCCAATGACACCATGCAGACAGGCACTATTCCTCCCATTGACACCAATAATGGGGCACTATTCCTTCCACTGACACCGATGTGGACACTATCCCTTCCACTGACACCAACGATGGGGCAGTATTCCTTCCACTGACACCAGTCCCTACATACCACAGATGCTTTGTAATTTTTATACTCCCATTAAAGCGGTAGTAAACCGCAGTTAAAGGAGAAAAAATGTAATTGTATTGCATACTAGCACATTGTGAGAGACTTACCTTAAAAGGAAGCCATCCAGCGTTGCGCTGTCACCACTGAGAGGGCTTCCATCTTCACTTGGTCTACCGTCCGTGTTCCGGCCTCCGGCTACATGAGTGGCCGGGGGCACAATGACGTCACTCCTGCGCATGAGCCACCGTTTATGGCATGGGCTCTGAAGGTCCAGCATGGCATGTTGGACCTTCAGAGCTAGTGTGTCGGTGATGTCACCAGCTCTGAATATCTCCTAAACAGTGCAAGTTTAGAAGATAATCACAGTTCCTACAGGTCAGCCTTATCACAGTCTTACCTGTAGATAAAATATGAAAAAGTAGGTTTACTACCACTGTAACTTCAAGCCTGAAGCATTGATACTCTGACACTGGGACATTTTCTACTCCCATTGTCCACAGTCTGGCCCCCAAAAAGTCTGAAGGACAGTAAACTGGCCCTGGCCCTTTGTTTAGAAAGTTTGAAGACCCCTGCCATAGATCAGCTGCGTTAATCAAGGCAGCATCTCAGCTGCAACCAAATATAAGTTATTTTTTATTGTAAAATTCTATTTGATTGACTACAGTGCTGGAATGCTGGTATGAGTTTTAGATGTACTAGCAGATTTAGATACGATAACCAATAAAAGCTGAACTCCATCTAAAACTTTTTATTTTTATAAGCAGTTACAGCAAAAGTTGTGTTCCTTTTGGGATAAAAAAATGTGCATAAAAAAAAAAAAAAAAAAACTGACCATTTTAAACACCTCTGTCAGTGGTAAATAGAGTGTCTCAACTCTCTAACTGCTACAGCTGCAGGACAGTTTGTTCTGTTTAAAAATGGCAGACTTGGCAGACTTACCGGCCAGATCACAAGGTGAAAATAAAGGAAGGAGAGCTTAACCACTTTCAGACCGGACCAATTTGCAGCCAAAGGACCAGGCCCCTTTTTGCGATTCGGCACTGCGTCGCTTTAACTGACAATTGCGTGGTCGTGCGATGTGGCTCCCAAACAAAATTGACGTCCTTTTTTCCCCACAAATAGAGCTTTCTTTTGGTGGTATTTGATCGCCCCTGCGGTTTTTATTTTTTGTGCTATAAACAAAAAAGAGTGTCAATTTTGAAAAAAAACACATTTTTTATTTTTTGCTATAATAAATATCCCCCAAAAATATATAAAAAAAAAAATTTTTTTTCCTCAGTTTAGGCCGATACGTATTCTTCTACATATTTTTGGTACAAAAAATTGCAATAATTGATTATTGATTGGTTTGCGCAGAAGTTATAGCGTTTACAAGATGGGGGATAGTTTTATAGCATTTTTATTAATAATTTTTTTTTTATTAGTAATGGCGGTGATCAGCGATTTTTATTGCGACTGCGACATTATGGCGGACACATCGGACATTTTTGACACATTTTTGGGACCATTGTCATTTATACAGCAATCAATGCTATTTAAATGCATTGATTCCTGTATAAATGACACTGGCAGTAAAGGAGTTAACCACAAGGGGGCAGTGTAGGGGTTAAGTATGCCTAGGGGTGTGTTTCTTACTGTGGGGGGGCGTGGCTGTCAGCTAGTGAATGCTGATCTCTGCTCCAATCACAGGGAGCAGAGATCGTCGTCACTAGTTGCTAGGCAGAACGGGGAGATGCTGTTTATCTCGGCATCTCCCCGTTCAGCCTTCCTGTGAGACGATCGCGGTGTCCCCACAGCGATCGAGTCCGCGAGGCCCGCGACCGGCCTCACGGGGGTCCTGACCGATGGCACGACAGGCATTAAGGAGGGACTTATATATACGCCCTCCTGCCTGTACGTGCCATTCTGCCGACGTATATCTCTGTGCGCAGGTTGGGAAGTGGTTAAAGTGGTGTTGCACAAAAAAAAAAAAATCATTAAAATTCAAAAAAATTAAAAATAAACATTTGGAATTTTTTTTTTTTTAACTCACCTCTAAATGCCTGTTGCTAGGGGGTCCCTCGTAGTCTGCCTCCTTCAGTGCCTGGGCTGGTGACATCACTTCCCCTTGGTGCAGGAAGGGCTCAGCTCTGCCCCATCCCTCCTGTCAGTCATCTGGGACACATGACAGGTCCCAGATGACTGTGCGGCCAATAACGGCACGTGGCATGTGCAGTGGGTGCCCGGCTGTGGCTTCACAGTTACAATGCCGCTGAGCGGAGGGGGGGACAAGCATGGCTTCGTTCCCCCGCATCGCTGGATCCTTGAACAGGTAAGTGTCCGATTATTAAAAGTCAGCAGCTGCGGTATTTGTAGCTGCTGACTGAAAATTTTTTGTTTAATGGAAACTCCTCTTTAAAAAAAACGAATGCAGGCGTCACACTTCAGAATAGGTAAGCTGCAGTGCAATAAATGTTTGCTTTTGGGTTTAATACGGCTTTAAAGTTCACTATAACATAGCAAATTTCTGTTGGTGATCAGAATTGAAAGTTGCCATGGACTACTTTATTTTACATATGAACAGCTTTATTTCACAGCCCCGGGTATAATTCATTGCGATTAAATGAAATCCACTATAGAACTGATCACTTTGCCCCCCAATCCTTCACTATCCACATTTCTTTCTAAATGTATAGAAAGCAATCAGGGTGAAAGATCGTATTGTGATTCTCCCTTTGAGGCTTTTGACCCTTCCAAACATTGTTTCCATGATACATGCCGCACATGTCAGCCTCTTGACCTCTAATGTGCATTTAATCTGTCCAAACAAATAGTGTCTGGTTTAGATGTGATTCTCACTTAAAGGTCTAGGAATAGTGTAAAAGATGCAAACATGCAACAGGCCGGGAATTTTGTCCTCATTTAATGCTGAACTAAACTGTGTCTGAGCACAACAAACTGAAATGCTGTTTAATTCATTTTTAATAGTTAAAGGGGAGGTCCACCCTAAAAAACAAAAAACAAAAAAAAATCCATAAAAAGGCTCCAAAAAAAATTGTTTTCACTTACCAGAAATGGCTGTTGGTAGGCAGATCGTCCTAATCTGCCCCTTCCTATTCTCTGCGGTGATCTTTAGGCCCCTTTCACACTGGGGCGGGGAGCCGCGGTGACGGTAAAGCAGCGCTATATTTAGCGCTGCTTTACCGTCGTTTTAGCTGCGGTATTCGGCCGCTCGCGGTGCGGTTTTACCCCCCCCCGCGTGCGTCCGAAAAGGGGTTAAAATCCCCCGCAAAGCTCCGCCGTAGGTATTGCCGCGGTATTACCGCGGTGTCCCATTGAAATCAATGGGTAGGAGCGGTATAGGAGCGGTGAATAGCAGGACTTTTTTTACCTTCCTGCTAGCGCACCGCTCCAGTGTGAAAGCCCGCCGGCTTTCACACTGGAGTGAATGGGGCCGGTTTTTTCAGGCGATGTACAGGCGCTATTTTTAGCGCTGTACCGCCTGAAAACCGCCCCAGTGTGAAAGGGGCCTAAGTCTTCTCTTCCTTGCATTGTCTTCTGGTGAATGGGGCGCGGTGTGTTGTGGGAACTGTGTGTGTCCCACAACACAAAGCACCACGCGACTCGCACATGCGCAGTAGGAAACAGGCAGTGAAGCCGCAAGGCTCCACTGCCTGTTTCCCCTACTTTGAATGGCGGCGCTGGGACCCGAAAGGCGAGGGACGGGGCGGCCGACATCGCGGGCACCCTAGAAAGGTAAGTGCTTATTACAAGTCAGCAGCTACAGTGTTTGTAGCTGCTGACTTTTGAATTTTTTTTTTTTTTTTCGCTGGCCCACCACTTTAAAGCAACTCACTCATCCATCCAATTTTTTTTTTTGAAAAATCACTTTGAAAAACGCCCTCTAGCATTTCTAGACTTGGCCGTCTGGAGTAAGGGCAGATGATTCATGTAGTATTTATTTACTAGAATCCATCTGCCCTCAGCTCAGACATGCAGGGAGGGTGTGCTTAGCTGAGAAAGTCTCACTTCCCCTTCCCATAGATTCCTGGGCTGTATGGCATCATTAGCACAGACCAAAAAGGAAAAAAGGGAAAAAAAAAAAAAGTTCTAGTAAATCTAATATACCTTCCTATCTATTTACTAAGGCTAGTAGCATAAGGATTAAAAAAAATACTATTAATTGAGAGAGTTTTTAGTTCCTCTTTTACAGCTTATATTGTCTTGTTTTTTCACCTCCTTTACAGGGGCTAATGTACTAACAGGAAACAGGGTGACGGCTCTTCAGTGTGCTGCTGCTACCTTGTTTTTCAGTTAGCAGACTGGGGCTGTGTAGTTAAAACGGATCTTCACGTACGTGATTTTTTTTGTCCCGGGTCTGGGGCGTGTATGCGTGCTGCCGGCGACTGCTTCTGCTGTGTCCAATCATGTACCGATGACCCTGATCTTCGCCAGGACCCGCCGATCGTTCCCAAGGCACCAAGGCAGACAGAATGGTGGTCTGTCTATGTAAACAAGGCAGACCGCTGTTCTGTGACAGGAGAAGACAGAGATCTTGTGTTTCTGCTAAGGATCTCTGTCTTCTTACAGTACAAGCACCCCCTACACAGTTAGAAAGCACCCCCTAGGGACTCATTTACCACTTTTGATCGCCCCTTCCCCGCCGATGTCATTAGTACAGTAACGGTGCATATTTTTTTTAGCACTGATTACTGTGTTAGTGTCACTGGTCCCCAAAAAAGTGTCAGTGTCCGATTTGTCCGCCACAATGTCGCAGTCCCGCTAAAAGTTGCTGATTGCTGCCATTACTAGTAAAAAAATAAATCTATAAAAATATCCAATAATTTGTAGACCTTATAACTTTTGCGCAAACCAATTAATATACGCTTATTGGGATTTTTTAAACCAAATATTTGTAGCAGAATACATATTGGCATAAATTGCTGAAGAAATTACATTTTTTAAATTTTTTTTATTGTATATTTTATTGCAGAAAGTAAAAAAATATATTTTTTTATTTTTCAAAAATGTTTTTTTTTGTTTATTGCGCAAATAAAAACCACAGAAGTGATCAAATACCACCAAAAGAAAGCTTAAATTCTAGGAAACAAAAGACATCAGTTTTATTTGGGTACAGTGTCACACGATCGAGCAATTGTCAGTTAACCACTTGCGGACCACCCACCGTGGATTTACGTCGGCTGTTTGAAGAGGAATACCGTTGTTATGGCAACAGATTGCTGTCATAACCCCGATATCCTCTTCTTCAGCGGGGGGTCCGCTTTCAGATAAAAGAGGCTCCATAGCATTGACTGGCAGAAGTGTCAAACATCACTTCCGCCCAATGCTCCTAAAGGAGAAATGTATTTATGAATTTTTTTTCAGATTACATTATTTTATTTTTTATTGCATTTTAGGTTTAATATGAGATCTGAGGTCTTTTTGACCCAAGAGCTCATATTTTAGAGGTCCGGTCATGCTTATTTTCAATTGTAAGGGATGTTTACAGACATTTTTTTTTTTTTAAAAGGGACAGTTTTAAAATAAAAAATAAAATAAATAAGGAAATAACATTTTTTTCAAAGCGCCCCGTCCAGACAAGCTCGCGCGCAGAAGCGAACGCATACATGAGTAGCGTCTGCATATGAAATCGGTGTTCAAACCACACGTGAGGTTTTACCACGATTGTTAGAGCGAGAGCATTAATTCTAACTTTACTGTTGTCTTTTTTTTTTTTTTTATTAAACAAAGTGTATTTTTTCCAAAAAAGTGTGCTGGTAAGACCGCTGCGCAAATACGGTGTGACAGAAAGTATTGCAACGACTGCCATTTTATTCTCTAGGCTGTTGTTAGAACCCCCAAACATTATATTTTTTTTTTTCTAAGAAATTTTCAAGCAAAAAAAAAAACAGATTTTAACTTCTAAACTTGTAAATGAGTCTGAAAAATAGCCCCGTTTCTTAACCACTTCCCACCCGGCCAATGTAGATATACGGCCGGGTGGAGCCGTCTACTTCTGATAGGACGTTCCGGAACGTCCTTCAGAAGCAGAGGGATCGTGCGTGCGTGCCCGCGCAGCGGCGCGATCCCGATGCGGCCGTGTCACCCGGACACGGCGCATCTCGGATCGGCACGAGGGCTCGGTGATTGGCCCTCCTGATCACATGACAGCTGTGTCGAATCACAGCTGTCATGTGATGTAAACAAACAGCCGGTTGCTAGGCAATCGGCCCTCCTCACACGGAAGTCGTCGGTGAGGAGAGGAGAGCGGATCGCTGCAGCCGGCTGGTGATCAGTGAGTATGAGCTGTTTTTTTTACTCACTGATCACCAGTTGTGACCCCACAGTAAAACACACATGTCCCCAAAACACACATGTCCCCAAATAATAAAAACACATGTCCCCAAATAATAAAAACACATGTCCCCAAATAATAAAAACACATGTCCCTCACATATGTCCCAGTAAAATAACATGTGCCAATGATTATCTGCACACATATGTCCGTGATCACCTGCACACCCGTTTTACATGATCATTTGCGTACATATGTCCGTGATCACGCGAACCAATTATTATACACTTAACGGAATTTTTTTTACAAAAAACATGTAGCAGAATACATTTTGGCTTAAATTTATGACAAAATTTGATTTATTGGATTTCTTTTAAAAAAGAAAGGAGAAAATATTGTTTTTTTTCAAAATTTCCGCTATGTTTTCGCTTATATCGCAAAAAATAAAAAACGGAGTCGCGAATAAATACCACCAAACTAAAGCTCTATTTGTGCGAACAAAATGATAAAAAATTCATTTGGTTACAGCATTGCATGACCGCGCAATTGTCACTGAAAGTGCGAGAGCGCTGAAAGCTGAAAATTGGTCTGGGCAGGAAGGGTGTTTAAGTGCACAGTATTGTAGTGGTTAAAGTGGTTGTAAACCCATTACAATCACTTTAACCTACAGGTAAGCCTAGATTAAGGCTCACCTGTAGGTGCAAGAAATATCTACCAAACCTAAAAGGTTTAGGAGATATTTGCAGGAATAGCGGCACCGATGTCTACAGCGCATGCACCGTTGACATCGGGCGCAGGCGCACTGAGCGTGCCGTTTCATCATGCCGTTAGTGGCGGCTCCAACGCGCATGCACGGGAGTGACATCATCGCGGCTCCGGCCAGTCTCAGCGCCGGAGCCGCGATACCCGGAAGTCACTCTGGGATAGATAGTGGCGTTGGAGGAGGCAAACGAGGGTCGATGCCGGGGCTTCGATCTCAGGTAAGTAATTCATAATGAGCTAGTATGCTAAATATGCTTTACTTCCTTGTAAGTGGTTAAAGTAACACAGTACAGTATCGCAAAAAATGGCCCGGTCATGAGGAGGGTAAAATCTTCTGGGGCTGAAGTGGTTAATTAATTTTTATAATTAAAAGCAAAAGTTTTTTTGGTGTTCCCTAAGGTAGTGGGGCTAGCCAAATGTTTGCCTTGTGGTCTGAGAAATGTTTTTTTTTTATAGTACATATACTAAATGTACCATAAAGCTTTTTCAGGCAGTTTCGTCCCTTTGGTGACTGTTCCTCTACAAGTGCTAATTTGTAACACGTGAAGCCTAAACTAGCTAAACCTGCTGTCTCTGGGTGAGGTATAGACCCTTGTTTATTAAGATTTGTGATGGAAGTAAGACTGCACTGTCAGCCTGTGATTACATTTTCAGACAGATTGTCTTAAAACAGCTGTCAACTGTCACCGTGCAACAAGCCTGCCAATAATACGACACCTGGCAATCATTGTATAGTAGCTGAAAGCAAAACTAAAATATACTCGTTTATCGCAAACACTTCAAATTGATATAGAGATTACTAAAATGTGGCCTATTATATGCAGGAACAGATACCATTAAAACTTTATTATTATTGTACAGGATTTATATAGCACCAGCAGTTTACGCAGCGCTTTACAGAATGAAGGCAGACATTATAGTTACAATACAATTTGGTAGAAGAGGAATCAGAGGGCCCTGCTCGTTAGAGCTTACAATCTAATTTTAGAGTAAGAAAGAGTAAAACTCCTATCAGGTCACTTTATTTTTGCTTCCTGTATCCCTGGCAGATTTCTCCTCACTCCCTGTCATGGAGACTTAAAGTGGTTGTAAGCCCTGTACTACCACTTTTACCTACAGGTAAGCTTATAATAAGGCTTACCTGTAGGTACCCTGAATATCTCCTAAACTTGCACCGTTTAGGAGATATTCACTGTATCCACATGTACCGACGTCATTGGCACATGCGCACAGTAGCTTTGCCGTGATTGGCGGCTCTCGCGCACTTGCGCGCGCGGGGGGGGGGGGGGGGGGGTGTGACGTTGTCGCAGCTCTGGCCAATCACATCGCTGGAGCCTGTGAACCCAGAAATTACTCCGGGAGACATGTCGATGGTCACAAGGGTGTGTGGGGCCACTGCAACAGCTTCGATCTAAGGTACAGTATTTATCTGCGTATAATATGCGCCGGCGTATAACACGCACCCCAAGTTTAGGAGGGAATTTTAAGGAAAAAAACTTTTAGGATGGAAGTTTAAGGAAAAAAAAAAAACTTACATTTAAGTGTCCATTGCAGCCTTGCCAGTGCAGCCTTGTCCCCATTGCAGCCTTGTCCCATTGCAGCCTTGTCCCCATTGCAGCCTTGTCCCCATTGCAGCCTTGTCCCCATTGCAGCCTTGTCCCCATTGCAGCCTTGTCCCCATTGCAGCCTTGTCCCCATTGCAGCCATGTCCCCATTGCAGCCATGTCCCCATTGCAGCCATGTCCCCATTGCAGCCATGTCCCCATTGCAGCCATGTCCCCATAGCAGCCATGTCCCCATAGCAGCCATGTCCCCATAGCAGCCATGTCCCCATAGCAGCCATGTCCCCCATAGCAGCCATGTCCCCATAGCAGCCATGTCCCCATAGCAGCCATGTCCCCATAGCAGCCATGTCCCCATAGCAGCCATGTCCCCATTGCAGCCTTGTCCCCATTGCAGCCTTGTCCCCAGTGTCCATCGCCATTTAAAATTGGTGCCGACAGGACAACGGAGCGGAGCGAACGCCGCCGAGATACACATGTACTCGGCTCTTGTCGGCTCTTCTCGCCTCCGCTCACGTGACTGTGAGCGGAGCAGAGAAGAGCCGAAAAGAGCCGAGTACACTCGCTATGTGTAGCTCGGCGGGGATCGCTCCGCTCACAGCTAGCGGAGATCGGCGGGGGATCACTGGGGATCGGCGTATAACACGCACCCACGATTTTCCCCTGATTATAAGGGGAAAAAGGTGCGTGTTATATGCCGATAAATACGGAATTTCATAATGAGCTAGTATGCAATGCAAACTAGCTCATTATGCCTTTGTCTTGCAGGTTGTTATTTTTTTTGAGAGTTTACAACCACTTTAATAACCACTTTTGAGAAGAACTCTTCCCGAACGAAATAGTATTGTAAGAGTTGTCACAGCAACATAGAAAGATGTTCCCCCACCCTTAAGTCTGGTGACTATTCAGATTTTTGGATTTTCCATCACATTGGTGATCGTCGTCACCGAGACAAATACAAAGGTGAATTGCCTTCCTTGGCGGAGGCACAAACAGGTCCACCCACTGTTCTGAAATGAGGAATAATTCTCAGATTTCGGACATACGTGATGGAATAAGACCTGAGAATGTTATAAGAAGGCTTTGAGATAGAGAACATGGGACAATGTGAATCTGTGTACCCACATTGCGGCCGGCAGGCACCTGGAGGAAGGAGAAAATCCTTAATATCTCCAGGGTCCAGTTCAGTGTCACTAGCAATGGGGAGGAGGATGTAGACATCGGTGGATCCGGTGCCATGTGGGTGCTTGTTCCCCGCCTGGACATCCAGCTGCAAAAGATCTTTCGGCAGTGCGAGCGGGGAGTGTTGACGGGAATTTTTTTCAGGATTCCATGCCTACTGCCAATCACAGCCAGTGAGGAGAGAGCGGGGCCGAGCCGCTCTCCATGTGTGAATGGACATGCAGAGCAGCGGCTCAGGAGCCCCATAGCAAACGCCCCCCCAATAAGAAGGCTTTACTGTGCTACACACTGATTTGGTTAAGAAGCGCATTGACTCCTTTAGTTGGCTATTCAGCGTTTATCAGCGTTTTTGAGCCATAAGCTTTTATGGGTTTATAGTTTTGCTAAAAAAAGATAAAAAAAAAGCGCTACAGCTAAAAAACTCAAAAAAAACTCACTCTACAGCTGCAGCTTTCTACAGCTAATGTTACTGGCTTTTTTATAATGTCCAGTGTGCATGAGGCCTATGGTTATACTGTTTGGTCCCATGATCTTTCCCATAGAAGCCACGGTTTTCATGCACTGCGCTGATAATGATCAACCAGCCTTAAACAGCTGTATGCAGTTTGGAATAAATTATTTTATAATATTAAATATGGATGATGGAACTTTAGTCTGAAAATAACAGGTATAGCATAGGTATAGCTCTTTAAAATATTAAAGGCAGATTAAAAAAAACAAACGTGTCATACCTGCTCTGTGTAGTGGTTTTGCACAGAACAGCCTCGATCCTCCTCTTCTTGGGTCTTCCACTGGCGCCCCTTCCTTTTGCCGAGTGCCCCCAGAGCCAGCAGTTTGCTCTGGGGCAACCAAGCAGGCTCGCTCCCGAGCCACTGCTCGGCCCCACTTTCTCCTTATTGGCTCACTGGCTGTGATTGACAGTAGTAGGTGCCAATAGCTCCCGCTGCTGTCTCAGCCAGTGAGGACACAGAGACCCGAGAGAGTTGCTGCCCTTGTGTACATTGCTGGATCAAGATAAGGCTCAGGTAAATATTAGGGGGGCTGCTGCACACAGAAGGTTTTTTACCTTAATGCATAGAATTCATAAAGGTAACAAACCTTCAGCCTTTACAACCACTTTATAAGTAAGTGCCTACACTGTTTAAAATCCAGTAATACACTGGAGGAGATTTACTAAAATTGGTACAGCTGAGCATGGTAACCAATGAGCTTCTAGGTTATATCGTCAAAGCTTAACTAAATAACCTGAAGTTAGAAGCTGATTGGTCACTGTGCAGAGCTGCACCAGATTCTGTGTGCATTTGTTTTAGTAAATCTCCCCCACAGTCTCACACTTCTATGCACATGCTCTGTTGTTCCCTGTTTTTGGCATTGTTCCCGAAAATCAGAGCCACTAGAGGCTGATCTGCTAACAGGCTAAAGATTTACAGGGGCTCTGGGCTTCAGCAAAATGGCAGCCTTCTGCAAGAAGAATTAGGAGCAATGCTGGAGACAATTTACAGCACACACAAAGTTTGGTAGCTTAATTAATAAGTGGAATGATGTATGTTCCTTGTTAAAAACAATATTTTTTTATTAAGTTGTTATAAGTAAAGTTCCACTTTAAGCTATAGTTGCACTATAAACCAGTGGTTCTGAATGTGCATCTGGTGGATGAAGCATAAAGCAATGACTTGCATGGCTCCACCCACTGTCCCAAAAAAAAAAGAATAGTTCTCTTATTTTTGGAATATATAATGGAAAGAGATAAGGGAATAATTTCTGTTTTAAGAAGGCTTTACCGTTATGTAGATTTACAGAAATCGGTAGTGCCAAAACTGTTTTTCTTTATCTAAATCTTTTTCAGATTTAAAATGTGACCTCTTTTTATAGTGAAGATAAGCTGTAGCTGTACTACTTAACGTTACATTTAAACGGAAACACTATGGATATACCGTCTTTGGTTTTACAATTAAACTTGTAAGGCATGACAAACACTCTCTGATTAAACTGCACAACTGGGCCATATAGAGAAAGCAGGAGTGAGGAGGAGCAGTCACTAGGCTGACT
Organism: Lithobates sylvaticus; assembly: GCA_028564925.1. NCBI lineage: Eukaryota > Metazoa > Chordata > Amphibia > Anura > Ranidae > Lithobates > Lithobates sylvaticus. The sequence continues at coordinate 408,686,567 of CM053030.1, forward strand.
TTCACACGTGTGGGTACATTTTGGCTTGAGCTATTGAACTTTGTATGAATTGAATAGTAAAATCCAATGGTGGCTGCAATAGTCCTATATTGTTGTCTTTTTTAAAGCACAAAGTCTGATTTCCTGTAGCCAACAAACTTGTAGTACTCAGGGAACACCACCGTGACAGATCTAAATTATCACACTGTGACATGCATAGGATTTGTTCGATCCCAACCACCTGTTAGATTGAACGCTTACCAGATGGTTGTACAACAGAGCACTGTATATAAAGCCTGCAGCTTGCAACGATAACTGGTAGGACCGATCAACCCAGGAACAGTTCATTCAGGTGGGAAAGGAGGATCTCTGCACCGTCCGCTCCACACAGAACCATCCAACTAGTTATCTCAGATATATAAAAGAAGGGGGCCGCCCATAGCGTAATAATAGATATGAAGAAAAACGAGCACAATGTAAAACACACTGCCGGCCGGTCAGTGTAAAACCCGTCCCCCGTTCAAAGTCTGCGTGGTGGCGTTGCTGCGTGCCTTCCCATACATCGTTTCGTCATAGGTGACGTTTTCAATGGGGAAAAAAGTTTGAACTTTGTAAATGGGCTTTTTAGTACAGAATAAGAGGAGAAGAGAAGTAAAATGTGAAAAGACACCTAAAGCTCCATTTGCTGACAAAAAAAGATGAATACATATTACATTTTTTTATTATTATATGTTAGTGCAAATAAAAAAAGTAAATATTATTTAAATATTAAAATTGTAAAGCAAATGATAAGCAGTTAATGTTTTCAAAAGATGTCGGCAGTGGCAGCTAACCTATTTCTTAATACAATAGTTTCCTTTAATACGACATTTAGAGTGGTGTACATTGTATTTTGTCCCAGATATATGGTATTGCGTGTGTCAAGTTTTGTGGGGTGCTGAAATAATGAGGGCCTTCCTTTTATTTTATGTATAGTATTTTCTACATTCCATCTTGGCAAAAGGCTCCTGCACACAATTGCATTTTATTTCAGGATATTATGGTGCATGCTTTGAAATTTTTCCTGGAAAAAAATGTTTCTTCCGTCCGTCTTTGTTGAAGCTTATAACGCTAATATAACTCATGCATACTTTATATGTGTCCCAATAATTGCTACTATTCAAAACTTCCCCTTCTAACCTTATCCAAGCATGTAGGCATTGCTAGTTATTCATATTAGAAAGAAAAAAAAATAGCGGTTTACAGAAAAACCTCCTGCTGTAGAAAATATGAAAATCTATTTATTTTTACTCCATTAAAAGCAGTGAAGACGTTCAACAGACAGATGTATTTCAAGGATAACCCATTACTTTGTCCATGAAATGCATCTGTCTGTTGCTTATTATTTCAGTGCTTTTAATGAAAATAAACAGCTTTTTATGCTTTCTGTGGTGAATCCTTTACCATGTGTTGCTAGGTTTTGTTTTCTTTTTTTGATCCCTTTTTAAAGTGCAATGTAAATGTGCAAAATACAAACTTTCCCATGAGCCAATGCGCAGTCAAAGAGTTTTAACCACTTCAGCTTTGCCCCCTTAATGACCAGGCCATTTTTTGAGATTCTCCACTGCGTCGCTTTAACTGACAATTGCGCGGTCGTTCGACGTTCTACGCAAACAAAATTGACGTCCTTTTTTTCCCAAAAATAGAGCTTTCTTTTGGTGGTATTTGATCACCTCTGCGGTTTTTATTTTTTGCGCTATAAACAAAAAATATGTGGCAATTTTGAAAAAAAAAAAGCAATATTATTTACCTTTTGCTATAATAAGTTTAGGCTGACATATTTTCTTCTACATATTTGTTTTTAAATTATTATTTTGACACGTTTTTGAGACCATTGGCATTTTTACAGCAATCAGTCCAAAAAAAACGCACTGGTTACTGTGTAAATGACACTGGCAGGGAAGGAGTTAACACTAGGGGGCGATCAAGGGGTTAAATGTGTTCCTTCTTGAGTGTTTCTAACTGTATTGGGATGTGACTGACTAAAGGAAGAGCCAGATCGCTGTTCCTAGCTAGTAGGAACACACGCCCTGTACGCTGAAAGCGCTGACCAGAGTGTTCTAGTGGGGGGGGGGGGGGGGGGTCATCCACCTGTCAGAACACTATAGACCAGCAGGGGAGATCGCTGTACTTGTACGGATTGTTAGTACAGCGGCTCTGACCTGAGCTGTTTTCGTTCGGCCTGCTGGAGTGTGTACCAGGCTTTAGTCTAATTTTCTCTTTTTTGTGTGAAATGATTACTTTGTTTAAAACAGTTTACATATTTTATTAATTTTTTTGAAAATTTCAGGATGTAATTTTTGTTAATGGTAACATTACTGTTATTGTAATTATTTTCAATGTTTATTGGAATTTTTTATTTTTTTTTTGCATCTTGCTTTGGTAATGCTTTGTTTTTACCTTTTAACAGAATGCCGTTATAGGCAGGAAATTGAATAATTAGTTACAATGACAAAGGAGTAAATTGAGTGTGATTGAATAATGTTAATTCTGCCTAGACAGCTCCTTTCAGATTCCTTTTAGTGCTCCTGATTTTCAGTCAAGAAATCTATATTTGGAATACTATACATGAAATCAATACGGTAGAGCTGCAATGTTCACAGCTGCCTTTGTGTATGTATTTGACTAATTTAAACTAAAAGGTGACGGACTTCTTGAGTTCACTGAAAGCTTACTGTTGTTAGCATAAAATAATGACCATAGCAAGATGTATTGATATTGATCCAGAACAATAGACAATCATTGACCATGTCCATCATTTCCTCATTTCCTCCAAGCTCATGGAATTAACACCGTCAGTGCATTTCATTTACTTATTGTACATTTCTTTTTCCCAAACCAGAGAACTGATTCAGACAGGTGCTTAGATCTTGTACAGCTTGCCATCAAAAGAGAGAAGTTTGTAATTATTTTCAAAGCATACACGTTTCCTTTGGTGCCAAATCCGAATGAGTGTATTGAGGGAAATGTTCCCATACACATAAACATGTAGCAACGTCTATAGTAGGGGTCTCCAAACTCTTTCTAAACGAAGGGCCACTTTACTGTTCTTCAGACTTTAGGGGGGCCAGCAATTTAGTGCCCCATTAGGAATTATGCCCCATTGTTGGTGTCAGTGTGAGGAATAGTGTCTCGTATCAGTGTGAGGAATTGTGTCTCGTATCAGTGGGAAGAATTGTGTCTCGTATCAGTGGGAGGAATAGTGTCTCGTATCAGTGGGAGGAATAGTGTCTCATATCAGTGGGAGGAATAGTGTCTCGTATCAGTGGGAGGAATTGTGTCTCGTATCAGTGGGAGGAATAGTGTCTCGTATCAGTGGGAGGAATAGTGTCTCGTATCAGTGGGAGGAATAGTGTCTCGTATCAGTGGGAGGAATAGTGTCTCGTATCAGTGGGAGAATTGTGTCTCGTATCAGTGGGAGGAATAGTGTCTCGTATCAGTGGGAGGAATTGTGTCGCGTATCAGTGTGAGGAATAGTGTCTCGTATCAGTGGGAGGAATAGTGTCTCGTATCAGTTTGAGGAATAGTGTCTCGTATCAGTGGGAGAATAGTGTCTCGTATCAGTGTGAGGAATAGTGTCTCGTATCAGTGGGAGGAATAGTGTCTCGTATCAGTTTGAGGAATAGTGTCTCGTATCAGTGGGAGGAATAGTGTCTCGTATCAGTTTGAGGAATAGTGTCTCGTATCAGTTTGAGGAATAGTGTCTCGTATCATTTGGAGGAATAGTGTCTCGTATCAGTGGGAGAAATAGTGTCTCGTATCAGTGGGAGGAATAGTGTCTTGTATCAGTGGGAGGAATAGTGTCTCGTATCAGTGGGAGGAATAGTGTCTCGTATCAGTGGGAGGAATAGTGTCTCGTATCAGTGGGAGGAATAGTGTCTCGTATCAGTGGGAGGAATAGTGTCTCGTATCAGTGGGAGGAGTAGTGTTTCGTATCAGTGGGAGGAATAGTGTCTCGTATCAGTGGGAGGAGTAGTGTCTCGTATCAGTGGGAGGAATAGTGTCTCGTATCAGTGGGAGGAATAGTGTCTCGTATCAGTGGGAGGAATAGTGTCTCGTATCAGTGGGAGGAATAGTGTCTCGTATCAGTGGGAGGAATAGTGTCTCGTATCAGTGGGAGGAATAGTGTCTCGTATCAGTGGGAGGAATAGTGTCTCGTATCAGTGGGAGGAATAGTGTCTCGTATCAGTGGGAGGAATAGTGTCTCGTATCAGTGGGAGGAGTAGTGTCTCGTATCAGTGGGAGGAGTAGTGTCTCGTATCAGTGGAAGGAATAGTGTCTCGTATCAGTTTGAGGAATAGTGTCTCGTATCAGTGGGAGGAATAGTGTCTCGTATCAGTGTGAGGAATAGTGTCTCGTATCAGTTTGAGGAATAGTGTCTCGTATCAGTTTGAGGAATAGTGTCTCGTATCAGTTTGAGGAATAGTGTCTCGTATCAGTTTGAGGAATAGTGTCTTGTATCAGTGGGAGGAATAGTGTCTCGTATCAGTGGGAGGAATAGTGTCTCGTATCAGTGGGAGGAATTGTGTCTCGTATCAGTGGGAGGAATTGTGTCGCGTATCAGTGTGAGGAATAGTGTCTCGTATCAGTTTGAGGAATAGTGTCTCGTATCAGTTTGAGGAATAGTGTCTCGTATCAGTGGGAGAATAGTGTCTCGTATCAGTGTGAGGAATAGTGTCTCGTATCAGTTTGAGGAATAGTGTCTCGTATCAGTTTGAGGAATAGTGTCTCGTATCAGTGGGAGGAATAGTGTCTCGTATCAGTTTGAGGAATAGTGTCTCGTATCAGTTTGAGGAATAGTGTCTCGTATCATTTGGAGGAATAGTGTCTCGTATCAGTGGGAGGAATAGTGTCTCGTATCAGTGGGAGGAATAGTGTCTTGTATCAGTGGGAGGAATAGTGTCTCGTATCAGTGGGAGGAATAGTGTCTCGTATCAGTGGGAGGAATAGTGTCTCGTATCAGTGGGAGGAATAGTGTCTCGTATCAGTGGGAGGAATAGTGTCTCGTATCAGTGGGAGGAGTAGTGTTTCGTATCAGTGGGAGGAATAGTGTCTCGTATCAGTGGGAGGAGTAGTGTCTCGTATCAGTGGGAGGAATAGTGTCTCGTATCAGTGGGAGGAGTAGTGTCTCGTATCAGTGGGAGGAATAGTGTCTCGTATCAGTGGGAGAATAGTGTCTCGTATCAGTGGGAGGAATAGTGTCTCGTATCAGTGGGAGGAATAGTGTCTCGTATCAGTGGGAGGAATAGTGTCTCGTATCAGTGGGAGGAATAGTGTCTCGTATCAGTGGGAGGAATAGTGTCTCGTATCAGTGGGAGGAGTAGTGTCTCGTATCAGTGGGAGGAGTAGTGTCTCGTATCAGTGGAAGGAATAGTGTCTCGTATCAGTTGGAGGAATAGTGTCTCGTATCAGTGGGAGGAATAGTGTCTCGTATCAGTGTGAGGAATAGTGTCTCGTATCAGTTTGAGGAATAGTGTCTCGTATCAGTTTGAGGAATAGTGTCTCGTATCAGTGGGAGGAATAGTGTCTCGTATCAGTTTGAGGAATAGTGTCTTGTATCAGTGGGAGGAATAGTGTCTCGTATCAGTGGGAGGAATAGTGTCTCGTATCAGTGGGAGGAATAGTGTCTCGTATCAGTGGGAGGAATAGTGTCTCGTATCAGTGGGAGGAATAGTGTCTCGTATCAGTGGGAGGAATAGTGTCTCGTATCAGTGGGAGGAATAGTGTCTCGTATCAGTGGGAGGAATAGTGTCTCGTATCAGTGGGAGGAATAGTGTCTCGTATCAGTGGGAGGAATAGTGTCTCGTATCAGTGGGAGGAGTAGTGTCTCGTATCAGTGGGAGGAATAGTGTCTCGTATCAGTGGGAGGAATAGTGTCTCGTATCAGTGGGAGGAATAGTGTCTCGTATCAGTGGGAGGAATAGTGTCTCGTATCAGTGGGAGGAATAGTGTCTCGTATCAGTGGGAGGAATAGTGTCTCGTATCAGTGGGAAGAATAGTGCCTCAAGGACCGGATAAAGTCATGCAAAGTGCCACAGTTTGAAGACCATTGGTCTGTAGGAATAATTTGTGTAGCATATACACTGCTAACTTTATACTTTCCTAGACATGAGTCCCTCTAGCTAGCTTTACAGATTAAAGGAGAAGTATGGTCTAAGCTCTTTTGGCCCTACTTTACCTGTAGGTCACAGGAGAGCTTTAGTCCTGCCCGTTGTCAGCTAACGTCACAGAGCTAGTCCAGGCTCTGCAGCGATCGCGACAATAATGTCGGAGATCCGCCTAGTAGCCTGACCGTCAGCTGGCTCAGCCTCTCAGCATGCCACTGAGAGCCGGAGCCAGCTGCACCCACCTCCTCCACAATTTGGCACTCCAGTGAGTGCTGAAGGAGCAGAGCACAGAGCAGTGACTGACAGTCACCGCTCTGTATTCAATGGTCTTTGATCATTCAGTTCTTGGTATAGAGGTGGCAGGGGACATCGTATCAATGCTGCATCTACATAGGTGAGTAGTATTGTTTATTTTTTGTTTAGAATCCTGCGCTTCTCTTTTAATAGGACTGCAATTGGTTAAACTCTGCATTCTTGACCAGTGCTTCTTGTAATCCTAAGATACCGCCAGAGGTTGCTGGGGGTTCCATGAGCAATGGTGGATTGAACTCCCATGTGATGGTGCCTGCATAGCACTGGGGCCAGTGTCACTTGGCAGAACCAACTGCATGGCACAAGTGGTATAGTAAGGAAACCGTGTAAGGAGTAACCCAGTAAGGAAACTGTGATTCCGACAGGCCATCAGTGTAAGGGTAATTATTCTTACTGACCATCAATGGAAGGAGGCACACCACCTATGTAAGGAAGCACAATGTTGACCACTAAACTAAGGGGGTCTGTCTTTTGGCCATTATTAATATTTGAATCATTTTAGTTTAGTGAACAAAAAAATTGTTGTCAGATAGGATAGGAGGGTGTTAAAAAAATGATCAGCCTGGTGTCAAATATGTCATATCTACATCTACTGATCATACTTCTACACGTATAAGTTGTTGATGTAAACATTTTTTATCAGGAATTTCTTTGAGAACTGACAAGGATTTTAAAGTGGTTGTAAACGTTTGGTTGAAAAAAATGAATAAAACATATCCCTCTATAGTGTGTACTTGCCTCAGTCCAAAGCACAGTCCAGTGTGATTTCTGTCTGCTTTATCGAACTCTGCTATCTGTATGACTCACTTCTGCACACACGAGCTGATTGACAGCCTGAGCTGGTCATGTTTCCCTATGAGACTGTGTAGAGGACGGTGTTCATTTCGTAGACAAAAATATTTTCGTCAAAGTTTTTGTCAGCTGCATGTTTTCAATGACGAAAACTAAGCAAAAATAAAATTCAGTTTCAATTCAGATGACTAAAAATTAAAATAAAATGGCATTTTAGTCAGAAGACTAAAGCCCCATACACACGGTCGGACCGTGGACCAACTTTCCCTTGGACTTTTGTCCAAAGGGCGTTGGCCCTCAAGTTGGTACTGCATACACACGGTCGGACTTTTGAGACAACCAACACGAACGTAATGACGTTTCAACGTACTGACGACACTTCAAAAGAGGACGTTCGAATACTCCAGCGCCACCTTTGGTCAACTTCTATATTGTTGTCTGATCTTTTGCATTGGTTCTGAGCATGCGTGTTTGTACTGTGGACAAAAGTCAGTTGGTACTGCATACACACGTTCGGACTTTCGTCCTTCGGACTTTTGTTGGCAGAAAGTTGGTCCGTTCGCACAGCCAACAAAAGTCCGATGCAACCTGGAAAAAGTTGGTCCGATGGAGCGTACACACGGTCGGATGTTGGTCCAAACCACCTAATTTGCATGTTGGTTGTCAAAAAGTCCGACCGTGTGTACGGGGCTTAAGACTAATGCAGCGTGCACACGGTCGGAATTTCCGATGGAAACAGTCCGATGGGAGCTTTTCATCGGATTTTCCGACCGTGTGTATGCCCATCGGTCTTTTTCTGTCGGAATTTCCGACGGACTTTGGATTGAGAACCTGTTCTCAATTTTTCCGACGGAAAACCTTTCTATCGGATTTTCCGATCGTGTGTAGGCAATTCTGACGCGCAAAATTCCGACGCATGCTCGGAAACAATTCGACGCATGCTCGGACGCATTAAACTTCCCTTTTATAGTGCTGTCGAACGTGTTTAATGCCACTGTGTTACTGACCGTCGGAATTTGGTATGACCGTGTGTAGGCAAGACAGTTTGAGCGAAATTCCATCGGAATTCCGATGGGAAAACCATCAGAGCTTTTTCCGACGAGAATTCCGACCGTGTGTACGCGGCATTACACTAAATTTAAATTTGATGTCAAAATTAACAGTGGTCCGAAAGCAATATTCTTGTTTGTTTTATTTAGAAAGATGTATATACACATGCATACTAGCACATTATGACATTGCCTTTCAGGTTTAAAAAAAAAAAAAAAAAAAAAAACACCCAGCGGTTTACTACGGCTCTAAAAAGAGAACTGTTAACGTTTTTATATATAGGTAATATGCTCAATGGCATTACAGCCAATAGAGTTTACTTTTTATTTTAAAGTTGCATATCTGTTTGTCAAAAAGCAATATTTTTGTTTGTTTATGATACTGGAGATTTTAGTTGACTAAAATACGAATAGGATTGAAACAATTCAGATGATTTTAATACGACTAAAATTAAAATGGCATTTTAGTCAAAAGACTAAAACTAAATAAAAATTTGATGTCAAAATTAACACTGGAGGAGGGTTTATCCTTTCTCTTCACTCCGGTCTCAGATTACACTCGGCTACCTGCTCTGTGCTATGCAATATATGACATGAGATCCCAGCCCACTGCCTTCTGGTGCTGAGAAAATAGTCTTTGATTTCTGTACTTTGAACAGCTGTAAAGTTGCAGATAAACACGTACAACTTACATAGGAGGATTTGTTTCATCTCTGTGTATCACCTGAGGGGAGTCACCTCATTGGGTACATCTAAGGTTTTACAATCACTTAAAAGCTGGTAAAAAAAAAGTAAAGGAAGGCTGGGATAGACACTGCAGTTTGTGTAGTATCTAGTGTAGCACAGCAGGGTGAAGCTCACTCTTTGCCAGGTAATTGTGTGTATGGTTCTAGGTAGATCGGCAAAGTCTTTCTGCCTGGAGCATCTAGAGCAGGGGTGTCTAACCTTTTAAAGAGCGAGGGCCACTTAAGCGACTTGGTAACCGGTTGCGGGCCACAATGAGCGGAGCAGGCAGGTGACAGGCCCGTGTCCACTCTGCATATTCAGAGCAGACATGGACACAGCCCACTCTACTCTATGGGCCCTTCGATCCGATCCACCCTGATGGAAGGGGATGGGCCCCCCTTCTGTTTTTTTTTTAAGCGGGTCAGTGGTAGGTGGGTGGGTTTAAACGGACACAAGTTCGTTTACATCTGCCGCTCCGTAGAGGTGAATGGTCCAATTGGGTCGAACCGATCGTTTGAAAGGGGCCTAAGGCTGCTTTAACACTGATGCGCTGTGGTTTGCCCACAACTCAGGTGAAGCGCAGTGCACCTGTGGCTTTGTCTCAGTGCCGGTAACTCGCAGGTGCACTGTGCTGCACCTGCGGATCAGTTTGGAAGAAGCCCAGTAACCACTGCAGAACAGATATGCCCATATATACACTGCGGTTTTAGTAATAAACTTACCTTTTAATAACAGTCTTCCATTCAAGTATCGCCAGCTGTTGCTGTCCCAGACAGAGCGCATTTGGTATCATTCCGCCTGTGACACGAGTTGGCACTATACAGGAAACATTGGCTTATGTGGCTCTGCTCCACAGCTGCTTGCTTCCTCTACCACCGGCTTCATTCACAACACTGCTCTGGAATGGCGGGTCAGCAACCTGCGATCTTGGCTTGTCAAGCCGCCATTCTAGAGCACATGGTCGCGGGCCACATCAGAGGGCTTCACGGGCCACTGGTTGGGCACCCCTGATCTAGAGGTTTGAAAACCCCTTTTTCGAGATTTGTGTATTCTAGTCCAATAGAATATTTCTGCGCTTTTGGACTGACAAAATGGCCTCCAATGGTTGCTGTTTGTATTGCACTTCTTTCTTAAGCTGTTTATCACGCAATATTTATTATTGAAGTACCAGATTGATTTGCCCAGTAATCAGTTTACTGTAAGTAAAAATGGAATGGTCTTTTCTCTAGGCTGTGTATGTGTTAAAACTAGAGATCAATAAATGCTATTATTTCTCTTCCTTTCTAGAATCCAGAAAGAACTTGCAGAGATAACGCTGGATCCTCCTCCAAATTGCAGGTGAGGAATATATCCTATTTTTATTTGCTTGAAGGACGTAGTAGTAGCACGTTCCCACCTTCGCTGGTTGTTTTAGGTCAGGTTCAAGTTGGGTATTGGTACCTTGTTGTTGTTGAACTTCACACCACTCAAGACTGTGGTTATGGTGTGAGAAGGTTGCATGGCGCTGTTCGTTTTTTGTTTTACATAGAAGAGTAATGGCTAAAAAGTGTATCAGACACTAAATGGAATTTAGCAAACACTATGGGGTTTATTTACTAAAGGCAAATCCACTTTGCACTAAAAGTGCACTTGGAAGTGAAGTCGCTGTAGATCTGAGGGGGACATGCAAGGAAAATAAAAAACAGCATTTTTGCTTGTATATGATTGGATGATAGAAATCAGCAGAGCTTCCCCTCGTTTCAGATCTACCCCTCAGATTTACAGTGACTGCACTTCCAAGTGCACTTGTAGTGGAAAGTGGATTTGCCTTTCATAAATAACCCCCAATATTCCATGATTTGGAGGAAAGGCAGCGCCCAGCGAGTGAGTGACAGATCAGCTTACTGAAGCAGATTAATTACATCTATCTTTAGCAGTTCTTTGCAGGATTTGTTGTGCCTTCGCTGACTTATGAAAGTTGATGATGTGATCTGCAGTCTGGATACATTAGAGAATTTGGTTTTGTGTGTTCATGATGTTGTCTTACCCTGATCATTATTAATTCAGGCTGAGGAGGATGTTCATTGTAAAGCATTGTTACATTATTAAAGCTTCAAAAATTGTAAATATGTAAATGTATAGAAGGCAAGTGTGTGGGATCAGATCACAAGATCATCATTAAAGAGACCCCGTTGGCAGAGGTTTCATATAAACAGAAATCTTCCCATATGATCTATATGTTCTTTATGACATTTTATGAATGTTGATTACATGTATGTGTGGATATCAAAAAGCCCAGACACTGCTAGTGGGTGCTACTATCTTAGATGGGATGTCGGCAGCCCCAGTAAACTCAGATACCATATGTAACTTAAGTGACACTCAATGGAAGCCTTTCTCAACCTTTTTACCCCGGTGGAACCCTTGAAATAATTCATCTCACGGAACCGCTGCTAACACCAATTCATTGGTGGTCAGTGAGAAAAATGCCCTCTTACATTTTTGGTCAGTGGGAAGACCTTCAAACCCAAAGTCATTGGGAGTCATGCAGCTGGCTCTGCCAAGTGGTGCTGGCCATGAGACGCTGCAGGCCCCATCAATGGTAGATTGGTTAGCCACAGCTCAAGGGACCCATAGCAACCTCTAAAAGAATCCTCGGGTTTCAATGAACCTTGGTTGAGAATGGATGATCTGTAGTATTCCCCTTTGTTCTTACCCCGGGAGCCCTATAAAAGCTCATGTAGGGGGGTATAGTAGAGGGGCAGAGCCAGCACAGACAGTAGTTGGACACTCCCAGAAAAGGAGAGGGAAATTACATTGCCAGAGCTACTGACTGTCGGTGCAGCTATTAGTTTGTTTTGACCCTTATGGGGAATGGCCAAAGAGCTATATTTGTTACAAATGGGATTATTATGCAGTGACCTATAACAGATTGAACCACAACCCTAAGGCCGCTTTCACACCTGTGTGTCTTGTCACTGCAAAAGTCGTACCCCCATGATTTCCAATGAGTACCATTCATATCTGTGCAACTTCAAAGTAGTCCCTGCACTACTTTGATCCGATTTTGATGCGACTTGAGGTCCATAGACCTCAAGATTACACCGGCATTGCTTTAAGTCACGGCAAAATCGCGTGACTTTCAGGTCACACAAGTGTGAAAGGGCCCTTAAGTAATACTAAGCACACACTGTTTAATTTACATTATTCCTATATACTCCTATATATATTACTACTATAAGTACAGTGTATACATGATAGCACTATATTTATTTTAATTTAAAAAAAAAAGTACCCTTTTTCATAATGGATATACAGTTGTCATGTGACCCAGCTCTTTCCCAGTCCATCTGCAGGAAAACATTGGTGAGAGGAGCTTCTAGTCCTCTGCTGCCGGGCACATGCACACAAAAAAAAACCCAAAATTCAAAATATAAAGGAAAAATACATAATTAATATCAAATAGTCATTATACAAATATGTATTTGAACTCAGATCTTTATTATTTTTGTGCAAACACATTGTGTGGGCTATCTAGGTGGAGGTTCTGTCAATCACACCCTGTTTCACTCCCCTCCAACCTTTGACTATTGTGTGTATGTGCTTAGAATTACAGGGAGGTGGTCTTCCATCAATTAAGATGTAATATCCTGCCCCATTTTGTTTAGCTGTTAAATGGGCATGGAGGAGGTGGGAGAGGGTGGTCTGTCATTGACCAGTGTGTGTACACCCACGTGTGACTCTATAGTCATGAGTTGCATAGGTAAAAAGGAGGAAATAAACAGCTTAGAAGGGAACTGAAACTGGAACATGCTCAGTAGATGTGGCAACGGCCTGTCTACATAATCTCAGGCTGCAGAGGGGACACCGGGAGGGGGAGACAGTGAACAGCAGGATCAAACAGTTTGTTTGCAGAATGCAGAAGACAAATCCTGTAGTGACTATGTGACTATGAACAGCATGTACTGACAGTTTTTAATGACACTTTAAATAAAAGGTGTGTGAGTGCCAGTGAAGAAGTACTGTTAAGTCTATATAGTTAATTGACTTGCTGGTTATCATGTAAACACATTTATCTGTATCTGATTTACAGCTTTGTTGCTCCTGAACTTTGCCAGTGTTTTATTTTGCAATGCACTTTATAGTAAACCTTCTAATTTGTTGTCTTTTTAGTGTTTTAAATGCTAAAGAGTTTTCTGTGTCAGTTATCATTCTCTATATCAGGGAATTGGCCCTAAAGCAACAGAGGAACACACTTTATATTTGGCGCTTTAAGTCGATTCTGTTTGGTCTGTAAATAAGACAAGCACACATTTGGAACATAGCGTTTGGGGAATATGACCTTTTTAGTAATTGCTTTTGATGCATATTTCAGCTGGAGTGGATAAACACTTGCTTTCTAGATCCTCATTTGAACGGTGATCTGTGTGTCAGTGTTTATGAGAATGTCAGCCCAAATTCTTGTAATAACATTGGTTTTTTAGAATGTTGTTATATCCTGCTATAATTTCATGAAGATGAGGACAGATCTGTGCGAGTAATGGTTGGTAAAAGAGAAACGTTCGGCGTTATTACCAGTGACACTTCATGCTGCGAGTTTTAAAGGTCACCGAGTAGCTTTCATACATCTAGCTGAATAAAGGGCAAAGGAACATCTTAAGGATTTTTTCAATAAAGTTGTGTAATAATATCTGTAAAACAAAAAAAAAAAACATGGCATCCCTATAAAAACGCAGATAATAAATATGTACTGAGTACTGGACAAGGGGCAGCAACCCGTGGCAATCAGTCTATTATTTTTTTTAATCCTGGTAAGTAAAAGGACCATTCTAATTCGTTTCTATAGGTTATTGAATGTCTGTCTTATTACTGTAGCTACTGTCGTACAATATGTAGCACAGGGGTACAAGGGAAACTTGGGACTAAGGGTCCTTTCACATGGGCAGTCCGCCCGCCGGACTTTGCTTTGCTCAACGGGGAATCGATCTGCTGATCCCGGCTGAGCAGGTTGATGACAAGTCCGTCACCGCTCTATGCACGGAGACGGACCTGTCGGAGCCCCGCTCTCCTCTATGGCAGTGGTCATCAACCCCGTCCTCAGGGCCCACTAACAGGCCAGGTTGTAATACTGCAATCACTGAGCAGCAAATGATATCACATGTGATGTATTTCAGTTATCTTGCAAACCTGGCCTGTTGGTGGGCCCTGAGGACAGGGTTGATGACCACTGCTCTATGGGGAGATCGGATGAAAACAGACCACCTGTCCGTTTTCATCCGATCTGCCAGACGGATGAAATATAGGGTCACCATCCTGCTGGATTTCATGTACAGGATCGGTTAGCAGCGGGTGTCAACGGACGTGTCACCGCTGACATCCGCTGTTCCATAGGAGTGAATGGAGGCTGTGAACGGGTCCGCCTGAAAAACTGACCTGATCGGAAAGCCTGTGTGAAAGAGGCCCAACATGGGCTAATTTTTTGGATGTGTGCTTATTATAATGCATGGATGCATTACTTATATCGTTTTTGTCTGACTAATGCCGTGTACACACGATCATAATTCTCGTCGGAAAAAGCTCTTATGGTTTTCCCCGACAGAATTCCGCTCAAACTGTATTGCCTACACACGGTCACACCAAATTCTGACCGTCAAGAACGCGGTGACGTACAACACTACGAGCTGAGAAAAAATGAAGTTCAAAGCTTCCGAGCATGCGTCGAATTGTTGCTGAGCATGCGTAGGAATTTTGCGCGTCGGAATTTCTACAGACGATCGGAAATTTCCATAGAAACCTTTTCCGTCGGAAAAATTGAGAACATGCTCTCAAATTTTTGCTGGCGGGAATTCGACCAGCAAAATTCCGATGTAGCCTACACACGGTCGCATTTTCCAATGAAAAGCTCTCATCTGTCTTTTGCTGGCCGAAATTCCGATTGTGTGTACGCGGCATAAGGGGACACCTGAAAATATGCACCTCATCCCAAGGCATGAATTATTCAAAAGAAGAAAAGGATTTGGGAAGGGACTATAGCGGTGCTTGTTACAGATAATAATAAGAAACCAATCAAATATATATAAAAATATACACTATTTATTTTATTATAGACAAAGATTAAAACAGGTAACAAAGTACAATAGGTCATTGGATTTCAAGTATTTCAAGTTTTTCAAGTGATTTCAAGTGTTCGAGTTGGTGTTTCAACCAACAATATAAAGAGGCTTTATAGAGATTGAATGGTCGTACATTATCCCAACATGTTGCACCTCACAGCTTCATCAGGGGATATACGCATCAACCATAGACTAGCAAACAGGCTATATAAAGACAAAAAATATAGATGTAACAGGAAAAATATATAATAAAATATAAAAAATTAAATACTTGTTTTCTTATTAGCACCTTGTATTGCTTTAACGTCTTGTTCAAACGGGCGCTGCGGCCCATACATGGTGAACAGGTTTTCAGTCATTTCAGTTATTTTTTCCAAGCGGCGTGCTACCAAATATTACGTTTTGCGTGGAATCTGTCAGATTTGCCTTTTTGTGTCGTATTATTACAAACAAAAGAAATAAACATGAGAATGCCTAAACATTGTAATTGCAACAATTTTCTGGGTGAAGTTGTGCATTATCTGACAGAAATACAGGGGTGCCAATATTGTTAGCCATGACTGTATGTGTGTCTACCCGACAGGGACACAGGCACAGACGCTCACCCTGATATAATAGGCATGCAACATATTTGATATTAGTTTGTAAAGTAATGACTTTTAGGCTTGTTCACATCTATGCATGTGCAGTTGATGTGTTTTTGTGGCACTTTTTGTTATGCCTTTTTAATGAATTTAGTGTAGTGTTGATGTTGCTACAAGGAGGTGTCCGATGCAGGAAAATGCACCAGAAACGTGCAAAGAACTCATGTACATATGTTTTTAATGCAATTCCATGAAGTCTATGGAGCCAAAAAGCACACCATGCTGCGTGTAAAAAAAAGTCCATGGCCCTTTCCAAAAAACGCATTGCAGCAAACTGCATAGATGGGAACTGGACCCATAGGAAATAAGGTTCAGTGGATTGTAGTGCATTTCTGTGGCTCTACAAACACACTCAAAAATGCATAGATGTGAACCTAGCCTTAAAGGATAAGTTCACCTTTGGGAACATGTTACATGTTTCTTCCTGTGGCAGCAGTACAGGGACAAGTTCCCTGTACTAGCTGTCCATTTTTGAAAGAAGCGCGACCGTGCGGGGCTCTGCCAACATGGCCGCGTCGTTCATACACGCAGCTTTGTGTATGAACGAACTACAAGTCCAGATAGCCATAGCGGATGACGGCTTTTATTTTTCAGTAATGAACTACCACAGCGATGTGGAGATCTGTGGTAGTTCATTGAGTCGTCTTGTCATTACGGGATATATATGGGTAATCAGATACACTGACGGTGTGCAGGAGACCTGCATGGTATCGGGGATCTCCTGATCACTGGTGCAATGCTTTACAGCAGGAATATGCAATTAGCGGACCTCCAGCTGTTGCAAAACAGTCCCATCATGCCTCTGCCTCTGGGTGTCATGCTTGTGGCTGTCAGAGTCTTGCTATGCCTCATGGGAATTGTAATTCTGCAACAGCTGGAGGTCCACTGATTGCATATCCTTGCTTTACAGGCTCCTAATACAAAAAAATAAGGAATGCATATTTTTTTTACCTGCAAAAAAATGTGCATTTATTATTTTTTGTACTAAGGTGAACTTATCCTTTAAGGTCCATACACAGAATGAGAATAATGGTCATCCAATAATCTGATCGTTAGTACACAGCTTTCGAGAGCCGATCATGAGAGGAGATATACTGTATATACTATTAGAGGAGATATACTGTATATACTATTGGAGGATATATACTGTATATACTATTGGAGGATATATACTGTATATACTATTAGAGGAGATATACTGTATATACTATTGGAGGATATATACTATTGGAGGATATATACTATTGGAGGATATATACTGTATATACTATTAGAGGAGATATACTGTATATACTATTGGAGGAGATATACTGTATATACTATTGGAGGATATATACTGTATATACTATTAGAGGAGATATACTGTATATACTATTGGAGGAGATATACTGTATATACTATTGGAGGATATATACTGTATATACTATTAGAGGAGATATACTGTATATACTATAAGAAGTTGAATCTGGTAAATATCAGACTCGGAGATCTTTCTTTAAAGAAAAAAAAAAGTTAAAGACTGTTTTGCAGATTTTCCAACAGAACTGTAATATATTATATGCTGGCCATACAAAAACAATGTCTTCCTTCAAAAAAGGAATGTTCGATTGATTTTCGAATCGTTAGGTGGGGTCAAATCGATGTTCGTTTTCAACCACAGTGACAGGAAAAATTGGAAATTGAAAACTTCTTGGTCAAAGGAATTTTCAGACAGTGTATGTGGTTTTCGTTCAGAAATTACATTAATTTTAAAACAGAATGTTAAAAAGCAAGTGAACATTTCAAACAACAAAATTTCAAACAACACTACTTTTGACAGCAGATCACGACAGTTCATCCGATATTATTAGATCGGACATGCACGAAAATGGTCCTCGTGCGATTCCAGATCGTACGCTTTTCGTTTAGTCAGTATAGTTGTCTTCCGAAAATACAATACAAATACATTACATCACATGACATCACTTCCCATTTTTTTTCCTTTCATACAAGAATTTTCGTGACTTTATTTTCCCATTCAATTTCTACTTAAGCGTAAAAGGTCGTACGATCTGTGCAATATATTTGGATCATGTGTACGATCGTCTTATGAAAATAGTAATCGATTCATTCCATAATCGATTAGTTGTATAATGCATTAATCCAGTTACAATAGCAGAGGGCACTTTCTGCAAGGAGACGGCGTGTTCAGTGTGATAATGTAACCAGCGGCTGGAACGGGTGTAATTCACTTTTTTATCGGTAATATAAACTGCAGTTTTTTATTAAATACAGTAATAAAGACGTTCAACAATATTTAAGAAAATCTGAAGACGCTGCTGAACGTTGAATGTTTGAATCTAATGTATATTTTATAGCGGTGCTTTTACAAAGGAATTGGCTTGGTAATGATATTATTCTGTAAATAATAAATTATGTATAGGTTGTCAGATCCCGAGCACATAGAATTGTGTGTATTTAAACGCTAGTTAAATGTAATGTTACCTCGAATGCCTTCTTGAGTGTGACATGGCATCGGGGAAGTGTCACAGCGGGCAGCGTCACCTCGAGCTGGGAAGTGACAAGTAATCACATGTCAGACGTCGTTTTCTGCTTAGAATTAGGAGATGAAACTCCTAAAAATGGAAATGACGAGGGCATAAGAGACTCGAATGCAACATAGGCAGAATTCCGTCTGCTCCGCTCTGGAAGTTTTTTTCTGGTGAAGTAGATCTGTTGAAGCTTTTTACGATCGGTGTGAATGTCACATCTCATAGCAACCCATCACAAATGTTTATTTTAACTTTCTGATTGACTTTTACTTGCATTATGACTTAAAAGGGAAATCACATCAAACTTTTCTTTGTTTTGGGTACTTTTTGGGTAATGTTTGCCATGCGTGGATTGAAATTCAGCTGGTTCAGCAGGGACCGGACAAATTTTTGCTCCATGTATGGGCAGGCTGGTTGTATACAAGTAGATCTGTCCATCGACTAGTGCAACCGGCCTGTCTGTTATTTCCAAAACTATTTCTGATTCCTGCTGGGTGTGACTGCCAGCTAAGGATGAGCTCAGGCGTGTTCGCATGGTCCACGTGCAGAGCCCACCAGGAAGTCGGCGCAATGCGGCGCTAATCACAGGCAGTGAGACATTGCCCAATGCGCGGCTGCAGAGATCGGGCAATGTCTCACTGCCTGTGATTAGCACAGCGCTGCGCCGACTTCCTGGTGGGCTCTGCACATGGACCATGCGAACACGCCTGAGCTCATCCCTACTGCCAGCCCTGTTCACAATATTGATAGGTCATCTTGTGTGCGTCCAGCAGCAATCACCGAAGGTAATCATTTTCTGTGCAGACAGCAATGAGTAGCTGCAGCCACTGGTGACCTGTCATTATAGTGAACAGGGCCAGCAACCGCACCTAGCCACTCAGAGCCGCAGCAGGAATCTCTGATTCCTGACGATTCAATTTACAAGTGTTAATGTAGCCTAAAGCCTAGTACACACGGGCTGAATGTCGAGTGCCATTGGCTGGTTCAATAGAAACCGTCCGACATTCGGCCCGCGTGTACTGCAGCCGGTCCGACAAGCCGGCCGTTCATCACCGAAATAGGGTCTGCCAACTGGCTCCTGATCAGCGCTCTCAGCTAATGGCCGAGAGGGCCAACCGGGGTGTTCTGGCAGGGCCCCCCTGTCAGAACACAATTCAACGGCAGGGGAGATCAATGTGCTAACATCGGATAGTTAGTATAGCAGCTCCTTACTTAGCTGGCAGTTTTTTTTTGTTCGGCCCTGCTGGGTTGAACGGAAAAAAAAATACTAGTGTGTACTAGGCTGGTAGGTTCCATAAATCAACAAATAGAAATGTAAACATAGTACCAGTAACTAGTACAAAGAAAGAGACAGAAACAGGAAAGGAGGGGCATATATTTTTTTTTATCAAGGCTTTCTCTGATTGGCCAAGGTAGAGAGGAAGACGGATGATATCATGATTTCCACAAGGGGGCTGGGGAGTAAATGTTTACAATAATTAATCCTTTCTGTACTGTGCTGGCAGATCTCATTATCATTTTAAAGTTAGATTTTAATACTATCTGTCCCAAAAAAGGGTTCAAGATCTTGAAGTTTAGATTCTGCATTGTATGTTAAGCTTTTTTTGCTTTCAACCAGCAGGTTTCTAAGTTCAGCTTGGGTGCCTGGGGCTGAATTTGAATAAAACATACATATATACATTACATTTGTATTTATTTCTTCTTATAGGAAGGTATTGTTAATAACACCATGAATATTTGTATCTTCTGCTTTTGGCAGTACTTGTCGGTGTAGGCTAATTTTATACTTTGGTTGCACCTTGTATTGTTTTGTTGTTAAATGCAGAAGCTTCAAGTTGCACATATCTGTATTATGAATGCACGTATTGCCATCTGGATCATGCGCAGCAGCATATATTTTCATGCTCGAGCTGAACCTCTGCCAAGATTTCCATAATAACAGTGGCAGCTAGCCAAAGCTCATTTTTACAAACCCAATACACAGCTAGAATTCTATTAGAGCGCATTACAGTTTTGTATTTCGAGATGCCTGGGGCAAGCTTTCCTTCACTTGGAAGAACGGAAAAACTTAAATATGGTGAGAGCGGAACTATGGCTCAATTTCGGATATAGCACCTTTGCTTTTGTCCTTGACAGTACACCTAAAACCTAAATGGTCTACAGTGAAAAAGTCGACTCTGATGGGGGGGGGTGTGAGTGTAGAAAATGACTTGCATAGCGAACACCCTTTTTTTTTCTTTAACCTGATTATTACCATAGCTAAATCACCCGACGGGATACAGGTAGCAGTGGTTTAGTGATACTAGCAGATTGGGAGTTAAAGTAATTGTAAGGGTTCTTTTTTTTTTTTTTTTTTAAATAACAAACATATACTTACCTCAACTGTGCAGCTCGTTTAGCACAGAGTGGCCCCCGAACCTCGTCTTCTGGGGTCCCTCGGCGGCTCTCATGGCTCCTCCCCACATCAGATAACCCCCTTGGAGAAGAACTCTCCCGAGGGGGTTACCTTGCGGGTTCACTCCAGAGTCCAGCATTCAGCATCCATAGCCGCCGAATGTATGACTTGGCCCCGGCGCCTGCATCATTGGATTTGATTGACAGCAGCCAGAGCCAGTGGCTGCGCTGCTATCAATCTATCCAATCAAGAGCCGAGAACCCCGGGCAGAGAGACAGCGCGTCTCCGCCGGGTCAAGTTCCAGAGTTCAGGTAAGTAAAATGGGGGGCTGGGGGGCCGGTCACTGGCAGGTGTTTTGCATAGGATGCATTAAGGTGAAAAAACATTAAGATTTACAACCCCTTTAAATAACAGCACTCAGTTTTAGGGCTCAATCCTACTGTTTTGTCGCGGTAAAGTACATTACATGCATTGGCGCATTGTGCTGCCATTATTTCTGAATGTCACCTCAACACACTTTGCCGCAATGTTCACCACCTATACTAATGCATAAAGCATTGCTGAAAATACAGCACACACAATTTTTTTTTTGGTCTGTGGTAGAGCTGCACGATTAATCGTTAAGAATCGAGATCTCGATTTGTTTTTCCCCCTCGCGATCTTGACAAAGCATTTTCACGATTTTTTCTATGCAGGGAAATCTCTGCTGAAGCCGACAGCTGTCATAAAAAAAAAAAAACAGCAGTCTGCCAAGTATCACAACATTCCTCAGCCTCTGAGCTAACTATAAACATTGTAATGTTTTGTCCTTTAGATCAAAGGAATGAACTTCGGTGTGTAAATGAGGGAAGACTAAATCTTTTTCTGACACTTGTAGGTTTCAAGTTAAAATCATTATTTTCTGATAGAAAATTACTTAGAACCCCCAAACATATATATTTTTTTTAGCAGAGACCCTAGAGAATAAAATGGCAGTCGTTGCAAAATTTTATGTCGCACTGTTTAAATAATCGCATGTGTTATAGTAGAGATTAATTGCTGTTACAAACGCTAATGCCATCTGCTACAGTTACTGATGATTTGTCACTGCTACAAAATAAACTAGTGCTACAGCATTGGGTTGGTTATCTGCTACAGAAATTGCTTTCCTTTGTAGCTAAGCGGAAAGATCGCTTGTCTCTGGCGATCACGTCAACATGAACCACGGTTACAACTCAATCGCTACATATTACTAAAAAATTTGTCATTTAGCATTTAAATTTATAAATAACTATCAATTTCATATCAAGAGATCTAAAATGAGGGGGGATTGCTGCAAATAAATCAATCGCCTGCCATAAGCCTTATGCCCTGTACACACGGCCGGAATTTCCGACAGAAAATGTGCGATCGGATCGTGCTGTCGGAAAATCTGATAGTATGTGGGCTCCATCTTACTTTTTCCGTCAGAATTTCCGACACACAAAGTTTGAGATCTGGATCTAAAATTTTCTGACAACAAAATCCGATCGTTTAAAGCGGTTCTGCACTGACAAAGTAAAACATTTTTTTTTTTAGGTCTACCTATCTAAAAAGTATTGATCTTATAATAAACGTACTTCTTTCAGTGCTGCACCGTTTCTACGTCCGTTTTTCTGTTTAAAGATGAGTTATAAAAAGATCTCCTGACCGATGTCATTTTGCTTGTGGGCATTTGAAGCCCACAAGCAAACACTTCCTGGTTCCCTTAGTTTTCCCGTACCAGCATTCATTGCCAGTTCCCGCGCATGCTCAGTAGCTTCACAGCTACGAGCGGCGTAATCAGCATTACAATGGGTGACCGCCCCGCTGTTAGTCTGAAGCTCTCTCAATTTTGCATCGGAACCCCCGCAATGTCTCCTTGGATTGATTACACGAGATCCCAGGAGACACAGCGAAATTAAAAGGAAATGACGCTGATCTCCGCTCAGAGCCCACCCACCGCCGCAGGGAGAAGAACACAGATGAAGCCAGCATTCAAGGTAGGCTTAAAAGATGCAGAATTGAACCATCAATTCTGTCATCTAACAGGTTAGAGAAGCGGTAGAGACTAAGATTATGGGATGGGTGCAGAACCGCTTTAAATTCCGATCGTGTGTAGACGATTCCGACGGACAAAGTGCCACGCATGCTCAGAATAAATTAAGAGAAGAAAGCTATTGGCCCGTTTATAGTCCCGACGTACGTGCTGTACGTCACCTCGTTCAGAACGATCGGATTTTCCAACAACTTTGTGCGACCGGGTGTATGCAAGACACACTGGGGTAGATTTACTGAAATTGGTGCACTCAGAATCTGGTGCAGCTGTGCATGGTAGCCAATCAGCTTCTAACGTCATCTCAATCAATTAAGCTTTGACAATAAAACCTGGAAGCTGATTGGTTTCTATGTAGAGATGCACCAGATTTTGCTCTCTCCAGTTTTAGTAAATAAACATCACTGTGCTGAATTGCATTGATTTGAACAGGCACCATTGCATTGTGACTTCCCTTGTCATACAGTTCTGTGCAACTCAAGTCGCATCAGAACTCGCACTCGTGTGAAGCAGAACACAAGCGAGTAAGGATGAGAATGTTGGGTTTTGGATAAAGCTGTAAGTATTAACAGATGAGTTCTAGATGTGTAGTAACATCTGCTGTATTGGCAATATGACCAGTTTGCACCCACAATCTGTTTTCTAGCATAAAAATGTCCCGTGATTCTCAAATCTTCCCACTATGTGCTTTTAAAAGATTTTTTGTTCAAAAAAATCAGACGAAATGCGTCTTCCAGACTGCCCTTACGTGTCACTTTTATGACCCAAGTATACATCGAGATGAAATGACTGCAGGGGACGTTTTGCTAAGACAATGTTGAGCTATTTTTGCCCGTCTTCTCGTTTTCTTTGACCTGTCCTTTGATACTAAACCCTTCCTATTGATATATTATACTATTTATAGTCACTCCTTACTGAATAAGTAAAGTGACCTCCATTACTTAATATTCTGATGTCATAGTATGTGTCATCAGGGCCACCAACAAACAAGTCATTTCTTCCCCTTGTTCACCATTGCCCCTGGTGTTATTCATATTTGGTAGGATACAAGAACACTATTTGTATAAAGATAACTTTATTTTTTAGCTTTGCCCTCTCCTGTTGTGGCAAATATTAGGTGTCGATATCCTTACTACCAGGCCACCATTTCTGAGAACCAGCACACGCTGTTTCAAATTGCCACTGAAGCCCATATAAGTGGAGACTTCTGGTTGAATGGTCTTAATAGCTATACTCCGGTGCTTAAAGAATAGGAATCCCCTGTGATTATTACTGGTCGTTTAACTAGGCTGTGCTGTTCTTGACGATGACATTGGGAATATGAATGAATGCTGATGACCCAAAATATTCGTACAGAATTTTTTTGTGTTCCTCTGCATGAGAACTTTATATAGACATAGAAATGCTAATGTTTTATGTTAAATTAGAACAGGGGGTCCCCAAACTTTATAAACAAAGGGACAGTTTACTGTTCTTCAGACTTCAGGGGGGCTGGACTGTGGCCACTGGGAGAAAATAATGTTCTGGTGTCAGTGGGGTTAAACAATGCCCCATCATTAGCATTAAGGGGAGGAATAGCGCCCTGTCTTTGTTGTCAGTGGGAGGAATAGTTGGTGTCAGTGGGAGGAATAGTACCCCAATCATTGTTGTCAGTGGGAGGAATAGAGTTCCATCACTGGTATCAATGAGAGGAATTGTACCCCATCTTTGGTATCAATGGGAGGGATATTGCCCTATCGATGGTGTCAGTGGAAGGAATCGTGCCCCATCTGTTTGTGGGAGGAATAGTGCCCCATCACTGGAAACAATGAGAGGAATTGTACCTCATCATTGGTGTCATTGGGAGAAATAGCGCCCCATCATTGGTGTCATTGGGAGGAGTAGTGCTCCATCATTGCTGTCAGTGGGAGGAATACTGCCCTGTCATTGGGAGAAATAGTGCCCCATCATTGCTGTCAGTGGGAGGAATAGTGCCCCAACATTGGTGTCAGTGGGAGGAATGGTGCCCCATCATTGGTTTCAGTTGGAGGAATGGTGCCCCATCATTGGTTTCAGTTGGAGGAATGGTGCCCCATCATTGGTGTCAGTGGGAGGAATGGTGCCCCATCATTGGTGTCAGTTGGAGGAATGGTGCCCCATCATTGGTGTCAGTGGAGGAATGGTGCCCCATCATTGGTGTCAGTTGGAGGAATGGTGCCCCATCATTGGTGTCAGTTGGAGGAATGGTGCCCCATCATTGGTCTCAGTTGGAGGAATGGTGCCCCGACATTGGTGTCAGTTGGAGGAATAGTGCCCCATCATTGCTGTCAGTGGAAGAAATACTCCCCCATTATTGGTATCAATGGGAGAAATATTGTCCCATTTTTGAATGTCAGTGGAAGGAATAGTGCCCCATCGCTGATATCAATGGAAGAAATAGTGCCCCATCATTTGTGTCATTGGAAAGAATTGTGTCCCATCATTGGTACTAATGGGAGGAATAGTGCCCCATCTTTGGTATCGATTGGAGGAATAGTGCCCCATCTTTGGTACTAATGGGAGGAATAGTGCCCCATCTTTGGTATCGATTGGAGGAATAGTGCCCCATCTTTGGTACTAATGGGAGGAATAGTTCCCCATCTTTGGTACTAATGGGAGGAATAGTGCCCCATCTTTGGTACTAATGGGAGGAATAGTTCCCCATCTTTGGTACTAATGGGAGGAATAGTTCCCCGTCTTTGGTACTAATGGGAGGAATAGTGCCCCATCTTTGGTACTAATGGGAGGAATAGTGGCGCATTGTTGGTGCCAGTGGGAAGAATAGTGCCCCATTGTCTGTGTTAGTGACATAAACTATGCCCCACTGTTGCTGACCACTGAATTAGAATAACCATCCTGCTGTATAAAGCAAGCATATGACCATAGAGCTCAAGTACAGCCCTCAAAGCATTATGGGTTTTATATTTCCGTGCAAAGGAAGCAGTTCCCGTACTTTGAATTTATGTCTCGCCATTTACTAGACTTTGATTTTAGAAATCTGTAGGATTCCTGCCTTGAATTGTTTAGTAAAAGTTTCTCCTTTCATATCGGCACCTTAGATCTGGAGAAGACGGCATACAACCTCATTTACAGAAGGGTTTGAAGAGCGGGGAATTCCTTTAGAACATATTGTTCCGATTGAGTGTCTTGCTAGGGCTTCTGTGTTTATTGTGATTGCAAATGACGGGAGCAGCGTTATTGTTTACATGCTGTGACAGTAATCTGCAGGAGGGGGGTGCCAAGTGCTAAGATCATTTTAAACTTGCTGTTTACATTTTGCCATTAATATTAACTGCGGTCTTCATGGCTACGTGTGCAGTACAGGCCTGTGTTGTACAAATGTTTGGCTGTGTGCCATGACTATTGGCTCACATGAGCGCTGCTTGAAAAAACAAATGGGAGTGCACAGGTGGCTGGATAGGAAAATCCCTCAACAATCAAAGTAGAAGTGTTTGCAAGAATGATAAGATCAAATACTAAAAAGAAAGATTACAGCGATATCATATGTACGATTCCTTAATTACGTAAAAGGTTAAAGCAAACCTTTTCACTCAAAGACTATTGTAAAGTAGCTAAGAGACGTGCATTGTCTATTTATGAGCACCTTGGGACTGATATGCATGTAAGGCAGGGGTCTCAAACTGGTGGCCCTCCAGCTGTTGCCAAACTACAAGTCCCATGAGGCATTGCAAGGCTGACAGTTACAAGCATGACTCACATAGACAGAGGCGTGATGGGACTTGTAGTTTCGCAACAGGTGGAGGGCCGCCAGTTTGAGACCCCTGATGTAAGGGGTGCTTACAACTATATGCCCTCACCGTATTGTAGGCCTTTTTTCTATGATTGGGGGTAACCTTGAACCAGTAACTGGGTGCAGTAGGAGTTCTGAAGTTGAATGTCTTCTGATGCTAGTTTCCACCGTATAATTTGAAAATAAAATTCCCTACTCCTGAGGGAACATAGGACAGGGACTATCCTGTCCTCTCCTCCCCCCCCAGGATCATCTTGAACTTAGATGAGTGGTTAGATTTCAGAGACTTACATCAGCCCAAGAAATCTGCCACCAATGACAGGATCTCAAACTGAACACGCGCCTTCTCCTTTGGTGTCTATTTCTTGCTGGCTCAGCCACCAAGGCAATGCCACGTTGTTTCTCCCTTGCTGCCCAGTATTTTGGTCTTTAAACCATAGGAGGCTCTGTAGTGGGCGGTTGCTAGCGAGTTTCCACCAGTGCTAGTATTGCGAATGTGGCATGGCTATCTATGGATATCTAGGGACAACACTGCCTTATCATCATGCAAAGAGAGCAGTTGGATGGAGGATCTTCGGCTTCCATAGACATGAAACCAATACAGATGAAAATGCAAGCCATACTTCACAACCTTACAAAATGCTTGACTCACCCAAAGTTTATTTACAGTTTTTTACACCCAAGGTCCATTCTTGTCTCAATGTTCATACACAATAGATTTTATACAGAATTTTTGTGGATTCTTGTTGTGTGCAGTATGTACGTCACTAGAAGGAAAGCAGTCTACAGGTTCCAGTAAGTCCAAGAGCCATGGAATGGCTACAGTGGTGTCCAAGCAGATATTAGAACTACAGTCATGATAATAACATTTACATAATGTCAGGGTGTCCGCACATGAACTTCTCAATGCTGGTTTGGGAGAACCCACCATAAGCAGTGGCGTCTCCAGCTTTCATATTTAGGGGGGGCACATGGGGGGACAGGGACAAAAGTAGGGGGGCAACTATAAAATACAATTTTACTACGATCCCCAGGGTGGCAGAAAACAAGAGATATATGTCACCAGCATACCAAGAAAATATAAGGGTCCAAAGCAGTGGGATAACTATCAGGGTTGCAAAGGTTGTCTTGCCATCGGGCCTTGGTGTTCTGCCACTGTGGTGTTCCCCAGCCTCCTCTTGCTGTCCTGCCCCTGCTATTGACAGTGCTGGTCTGGCATCTGTCTCCTTGGCAGTGGCAGCAGTCTATTAGGACCTAGTGCTGGTGACATTATGGGTGCATGCAAGGGAAGGCTGGCACTATTGGTTGTAGAGAGCCGAGCCCCCAGCTCGTCACCTAGCAGAAGTAATGCTGTATAACCTTCTCTGTTGACATGCTGATCGGGATGTGATCCAGATGCTCCCAGTCAGATCTAATAAACACAGTATTTATTAGCATCAAGAGTACAACCACATCAACCGTATGTTCAGCAGCCATGTGGGCTCTATGCCTGTAAGGTGTGGGCTCTATGCCTGTAAGGTGTGGGCTCTATGCCTGTAAGGTGTGGGCTCTATGCCTGTAAGGTGTGGGCTCTATGCCTGTGTGGTGTGGGCTCTATGCCTGTATGGTGTGGGCTCTATGCCTGTATGGTGTGGTCTCTATGCCTGTATGGTGTGGGCTCTATGCCTGTATGGTGTGGTCTCTATGCCTGTATGGTGTGGTCTCTATGCCTGTATGGTGTGGTCTCTATGCCTGTATGGTGTGGTCTCTATGCCTGTATGGTGTGGTCTCTATGCCTGTATGGTGTGGTCTCTATGCCTGTATGGTGTGGTCTCTATGCCTGTATGGTGTGGTCTCTATGCCTGTATGGTGTGGTCTCTATGCCTGTATGGTGTGGTCTCTATGCCTGTATGGTGTGGTCTCTATGCCTGTATGGTGTGGTCTCTATGCCTGTATGGTGTGGTCTCTATGCCTGTATGGTGTGGTCTCTATGCCTGTATGGTGTGGTCTCTATGCCTGTATGGTGTGGTCTCTATGCCTGTATGGTGTGGTCTCTATGCCTGTATGGTGTGGTCTCTATGCCTGTATGGTGTGGTCTCTATGCCTGTATGGTGTGGTCTCTATGCCTGTATGGTGTGGTCTCTATGCCTGTATGGTGTGGTCTCTATGCCTGTATGGTGTGGTCTCTATGCCTGTATGGTGTGGTCTCTATGCCTGTATGGTGTGGTCTCTATGCCTGTATGGTGTGGTCTCTATGCCTGTATGGTGTGGTCTCTATGCCTGTATGGTGTGGTCTCTATGCCTGTATGGTGTGGTCTCTATGCCTGTAAGGTGTGGTCTCTATGCCTGTAAGGTGTGGGCTCTATGCCTGTAAGGTGTGGGCTCCATGCCTCTTTGCCTGTAAGGTGTGGGCTCTATGCCTGTAAGATGTGGGCTCTATGCCTGTAAGGTGTGGGCTCTATGCCTGTAAGGTGTGGGCTCTATGCCTGTAAGGTGTGGGCTTTGATCAATAAGATCACTATGATATTTAACACTAGGATTTGACTAGGAGCATCACCTGGATTGCATCACGATCAGCATGTCAGAGAAGGCTGCACTGCTGCTAAGCAACCTGCAGGGAGGTCAACTGCCTACTCTACAACCATTAGAGATGGGCTTGGGTGTGTTTGAAACCCCACATGCCCGATCCCACCAGGAAGCCGACACTGCACATCGCTAATCACAGGCAGTGAGACATTCCTGATCTGTGCAGCTGCGGACCGGGAAATGTCTCACTGCCTATGATTAGCGCTGTGCAGTGTGGACTTCCTGGTGGGCTCAGGCATGTGGGATTTTGAACATGCCCTGCCCATCTCTAACAACAAATTGTGCTGGCTCTCCTGTACATTAGCCCCATAAAGTAACCAGCACTAGGTTCCAATGTGCCGCTGCTGCCATGGAGACAGAGACCAGCGCTGTGAATAGCCAGGACAGCAACCCTGGTATTTCCACCACTGGTCCACACTGGGAGGATTCCCCCATCCACCTATAATGTGTAGATGGGAGAATTGGATCATTTCTTTTTTTTTTCATGCAACCTACTAGTTAAATGAAAAAAGTGATCAATGTATGGGCTGCCTAAGTGCTAAGACCAGCCATAGGCAGTTTAAATCTCAGCTGGTTCAGTAGGAACTGGCTGAGGTTTGAACCATTAATGAGCAGGCTGAATGTACCAAGTTGATCGATCAAATAGGGAACAACCAGCCTGCCAGATACTCTTATGATTATCACTAGTGGTTGCTATAGCCACTAGTGATAATGACTGTTTGTTGGGAGAATACAATTGCTGGGCAGGAAGGATATTCCCCTGTCACCACTGTCTGTGTTGGGGGAATCATGCAATTTTCTTCCTGCACTCCGTGGATGCAGGAAAGAAATTTGCACAGTCTATTACCTGCCTAACTGAAAGTGAAAGTAAGTTGTGGAGGTCTTGAAAGAACAGGAGAGGGGGAGGGACAGACGGGGGAGAGAAGGGATGGAGATAATGCAGTTCAGTGATTACAGTGTACTGCAGTGCACACACTTATCCACGCGTCCAGGCTAGAAGAATACTCCCCCTCTCAATAGAGACTGTGTTACTCCAGTGGTGGCCTGAGTAAGATGTGGTGCATCCACTACGAATGCAAATAAAAAGACATTTTTTTTTGGGGGGGCACATGGTGGGGCACAGCATAATTTTGGGGGGGGGGGGTCAGGGCCCCCTCTGGCCCCCCCCTAGGGACGCCATTGACCATAAGCGTATGTTCTTTGAAAGAAGATTCAGTTTCTGGTACAGGCCCAGACATTTATGAAACATAAAAGAAGAAACACCCTTTAAAGCTGTTGTAAAACCCACTTACTTAAAATCTTTACCATGCTAATGCAATTGCAAAAGTAATTATCCGTCTTTTTAATTCTGTAGCTTTCATTAACATAATACCAGGTGTTCTGTCATAAAGTTCCTTTTTCAGGCACTGCCTGGTATAGGCTGCCAAGTTTCCGTCCCTTTCTCCCAACTGATCTTCCGCAGTCTACAAGTGGCCATGCCAGCGCTCTTTGTACAATGTACAGGCATGTTACACTTGTATTACTGTCAGGAAGCCAATCATGAGTGGCCATGCCAATGCTTATTTTACAACATACAGACATATTACATCGTTATCAATGTCATGAAGCCAATCGTAAGTGGCCATGCCACTTCTCTATGTACAATGTACAGGCATGTTACACCAGTCTCACTGTTAGGAAGCCAATAATAAGTGGCCATGCCAATGCACAATTTACAATGTACAGGTATGTTACACCATTATCACTGTCAGGATGCCAATCATGAGTGGCCATGCCAATGTACAGGCATGTTACATTGTTATCACTGAAGTCAGTTATGAGCAGTAACACGCAGCTACTTCTGGAGTGCATGTATGTAGACATGAAGGGTTGATTTACTTAAACTGGAGAGTGCAAAATTTGGTACGGCTCTGCAAAGAAACCAATCAGCTTCAAGGTTTTTTTGTTGTCAAAGATGATTAAACAAACTGAAGTTAGAAGCTGATTGGCTACCCTGCAGAGCTGCACCAGATTTTGCACTCCCCAGCTTTAGTAAATCAACCCTGAAGTGTCGGCAAAGAGTCGTAAAAGAAGCATGGCAATTATGATACACAGTAGTTTAAAGAGGTGTGCCCATTAAAACATTTTTTTTTAAAAGTCAGCAGCTACAAATACTGCAGCTGCTGACTTTTAAGAATCGGACACTTACCTGTCCCAGGGTCCAGCGATGCGGGGGAACGATGCCCCCCCCCCCCGTCCCCCGCTCCGCTCGCGGCGCCGGCATCCTTACTGTGGGCACCCGGCTGTGGCTTCACAGCTGGGCACTCACTGCGCATGCGCGAGCGGTGCCGCACACCGTGATACGCCGCACAGTAATCTGGGACCTGTCACGTGTCCCAGATGACTGACTGCCGAGGGGAAGTGACGTTTCTAGCCCAGGCTGAGAAAGAGGCAGATTTCGTGGGACCACCTAGCAACAGGGAGAAATAGGAAAGTGAAATTTTTTTTTTATCCAATTATTTTTTATTGTCAGATTTAATGCAAAAATATATAATGTTGTCATTTTGGGGGAAACACCACTTTAACCAACGGAAAAGGGGATACACAGGCAACAATTTACTAAAACTGGAGCAGACAGAATTTGGAAAAGCTGTGCATAGTCACCAGTCATCTTCCATCTTTAGAAGTGAATTCCCCTAACAGTGTTTTAGCAAACTGAAAGTCATACAGTTCGGTTCTACATTGACTTTAAAGCCCGAAGTCCAACTCTGAGCTTGGGATTCCCCTACTGGAACACCTTGAATCTTTTTACATATTTTTTTTCTAGCTGCCTTAGGATAGGTCAAATGATGTCACAGGTTCTCTTCATCTTTTTGTACCTCTAGTGGTGGATTGGGATCCTGAATGCTGCAGAGAGCAGTACTACAGAAGGACGTGGTGCCACTCTCTGCAGCATTCTCTTGTGAGTTTAGGGCATAGGAAGTGGTAAAAGGATGCTGGGTATCATCCAACCCAAAAATAGAGTATTGCAGCTGTTGCTGATTTTTTATTCTTCATAAATGCTGGGTACTGATGTATTTATTATTTTTCCCAAGCTTGACTTGGTCTTTAATATTTTGGGTGGAAGTCTTATTCACATGAGCAAAAAAGATATGGTTTAGGATTATTTTCAACAGAAATGAGAGAAAATGGTACTAAAATAGAGCCTTTCATATAGATACCTTTATGATAGACTTGATTGTTGGTAGTAAATCCATGTTTTATGTTTATGCCTAATTTATTCCATTAGTATGACAGTAGAATGAAATGATAGCCTAGTTTATGGTAGTAAAGAACATAACTAATCTTGATGCATGATGAGTGAGGTCAAATGTCATCCATTACCATGTGTTCCCTGGAAAGTTCCTCTGTACATTGCCCAGCACTGCAAAGTAAAGGCTTCATTCCAAGGCATTCTGTGCCTTTATGTGAATACAAAGGGCGGCTTATCTTGCCTGCACAGTTTGCAATCAATGTGTCATGGTACTTTTCACCTCTTTGTGCTAAGCACATAAGCTCATGATTTGTGGAACTGTTCCAGGGTACTTCTAGAAGAGGTAGACATCATTTGCATATTATAATGACATAGAGTCACCTGACTACTACACAGGGGCAACTTAAGCAATCATTTTAGTTGGGGGTCAGTTATGATTTCATTTTAAATTCTGAGGGCTGTCAATGATATTGATACATGAAAAATAAAGAAAAAGCTTTAAGAAATAAATGTCTGAATTTATTTTATTTTTTTTGTTCAACAAAAGTTTTTTTGTTCATTGTTACATAATATTGAATATTTGTAGTTTTTAAGATACAATAAAAATAATTTTAGATATTTTATATATTGCCTCAATTAATTTAGAATTTTATGTTTTGTCAGAATTGTGTTCTTTTTTCTCTCAGGAGACTATGATACCTGAAAATATTTGTCATTGTGCAGGATGCTGCCAGCCTAGTGGGCAAACTTACTTTTAATAGGCTTGTTTGAAACCAGGCCTGGAAAAAATGTTCCCAAATCTAGTAAGTTCCAAAAAATAAGGGACAAGCAGCAAGATAAGTACTCATTGGTGGACATAATGGGGTTGGCAAGTTTAGGGGGCTAAGAATTATACAGAGTTAAAGCTGTGGTATCTATAGTAAATGCAGATTTGATGCTAGTCCTCTTACGGTGGTTTTCAGCTATTCCTCTTTCCCCCTCCCCATTGAAAATAAAGATGGTCTCCACTTTCTCGCCTTCCACATTGTGATGAGGTTTCCCCAGTAGTAGAAATAAGGTGGTGTTCTGTGTTGTTCACCAAAGAGAATAGTATGTGCCCCAAAGGTAAGGGAGGTGTAAACCACTGTAATGAAATCTAGTTGATGGTTGAAATGTTGTTGAAGGCACCATCCAAGAAGAGGAGGCTGGTCTTGCCAACCCTAAGTGGTAAATAGGCAGCAGTTTGTAAGTCTTCTCAGGCTTGTAGGGGACTATGGTCTTGCTGCTGTCATGATTCCTCTTGCCAGTACTGGTGGAAAAGTGGGAACTCTTCAGCCTCCCAAAACTAGACTGATCTCTAATGCTGCGTATACACGGTAGGAATTTCCGATGGAAACAGTCCAATGGGAGCTTTTCATCGGATTTTCTGACCGTGTGTATGCCCATCTGTCTTTTTTTGTCGGAATTTCCGACGGACTTTGGATTGAGAACCTGTTCTTAATTTTTCCGACGGAAAACCTTTCTAACGGATTTTCCGATCGTGTGTATGCAATTCTGACACGCAAAATTCCGACGCATGCTCGGAAACAATTTGACGCATGCTCAGAAGCATTAAACTTCCCTTTTATAGTGCAGTCGAACGTGTTGTAAACCGTGGTGTTATTGACCGTCGGAATTTGGTGTGACCGTGTGTAGGCAAGACAGTTTGAGCGAAATTCCGTCAGAAATTCCGACGGGAAAACCATCAGAGCTTTTTCCGACGAGAATTCCGACCGTGTGCATAAGGCTGGAAACTCAAGAGTGTGGTTTGCTGCTCATCTCCACTAGTCTGAATCCTCCTTCCTTGGTCTTTCATCTGGGATGGCGTGAAAAAGACAGGGCAAACCTATATTGTTTTCTTATGTATCCTTTCTTTCTCTCTACTGTTGTTCATCTGGTTCCCCCTCTGTCTGCTGATGCCTTCATTTTTGTCTCTACTCTTGTCTCCTGTGTTTTTCTTCACTCTTGTTCTCTCTGCAGTCACTTCTTTCCTACTTTTCCAAGCTCCTTCTTTGTCCAATATTTCCTGCTTCTTCTCATCATCAGCACAATTTACAGATTAAATGTAAACCCATGAAAGGGCTAAAATTCAGCTTACATTTATAATATGCAGTTTTATACAAAAACTGACCACAATGAGATCTGTACTGAGTCTGACAGATGATAATTCTTTGACTCGCTGAATCCTCATTTCACTGCTATCTCCATAAACGTTGTAGTGTCATTCGTAAGATAGATTATAGCATACCTAGCCACTTAGAGTTGAGGTTTAGTAATTCTTGATATCAAGTGAAAAGAAAAATCTTTCATTAAACCATATGTGTATCCCTCTCAATCACGTTAATATTCCTCAAAGTGGTTGTAAATCCTCTCATATACCCAGTGAGGTGACTAGCCTCAGGTGATAGACCGAGATGAAACAAATCCCCCTACATAAGTTTTACTTGTTTATCTGCAGCCCTCTCTTCAAAAGTGCACAATTGTGATAAAACCCTTCATCATCTGTCAGGGGCACAGAGGAGGGGGTGGAGAGCTGCAGATTAAGCTTTTATACACTGTGTGAGAGCTGATTGCAGGAAAGAGGCACACCCCCCTCCACACATGGCACAGGAATGAAGAAAGGATATATAGAGATGTGTTGTGAGTAGATAAGCTGTGTGCTGCGCTTTCTTCCCCTTCACAAATTTATCTTGTGGTGGGAAAACTTCTCAGAAGTGACTCATGCTGATAACAGAGGAACGAAGCACCAGAGAGAAACGACACTTAGGTGGAGATTTACTAAAACTGGTGCACACAGAATCTGGTGTAGCTATGTATAGTAAAAAGAAGAAATAAGAGTGGTGTGCTTATTCAGTAACGCGACGTGAATTAATATACTTAAAAAATGAACATGACAAGTATCCAAAACATACAAATAAATAA
Organism: Lithobates sylvaticus; assembly: GCA_028564925.1. NCBI lineage: Eukaryota > Metazoa > Chordata > Amphibia > Anura > Ranidae > Lithobates > Lithobates sylvaticus. The sequence goes on from CM053030.1 coordinate 408,721,792, forward strand.
ATGTGAATAAAAGTCCAACTAAAGCCCAATGGTAGGAGTCACTTCATATAAAGATAAAAATCTCATAGGGGTAACTTGATAGAAGAAAAAACAGACAGCACATCAATCCAAACATCGACTGTTATATTTATGAATTGGCCGCTCACCTCCAAAAATGACCCAAAGGTCAAACAAGGCTCATCAGATAGTCAGATAAGAAATCCTGCTGATGGATCTGTAAAGACATCCAGGTCCCAAGCGAAGACAAAGAACTACGTCCAGATCTTAGTATCAACACATCTTGGGAAACTCCATATGTAGAGGAAACGGCTCGCTCCAAGAAATGGAACTTCTTGTATAAATGCGCTGGTCTGTGTATCAGCCTTAGCTAAGTAACCAATTAGCTTCTAGGTTTTATTGTCAACACCTAATTGAACAAGAGGACAATTAGACTTTGACAACTGTACTGTGTGAAACGCATCTACAAGACTGTGTATTGGCGTCTTTTGATGTCATCTTGGTGATTAATAAATGGCAATTGGACTTTCATCGATGTGCAGCCATTTCTTCTTTACTTCATATACCCACGGAGGTGGGCCGGGGCTAGCACTTGATTGCAGTCCTTATCAGCCACATTCCATTCACCTGGAGCGGGGGGGGGGGGGTACTTTATTTCTGCCTAATTGAACAAGCTGAAGTTAGAAGTTGATTGGTTACTATGCAGAGCTGCCCACCAGATTTTTTGTGCTCCAATTTTAGCAAATATCCCCCTTTGCGCTTTGGAGATAGACAAGTAAACACTACAGATTTACAATATGTGCTTTGTTCGAATTTCATGGCTGAGGTTTACAACCACTTTAAAGTGAAGTTCTCACTTCATTAAAGGCTATTTCTTTCTTCTCAGCTCTTATCTCAGCTTCCAAACCTTTCAGCACATTCTTGTATCTTAACACCACAATTGTAGCATATATTTCTGATTAGAGGAAAGAATGCATGTAACCATACAGGCGGTAACCGAGCTGGCAGAGTTTGGTTTGGGGTATAGTGCCTTTGGTGGAAGGATGGCTACTAATTAGTAGGTCTATCTATTACTCTATTACTTCTCTATGCCGTAATATCAAAAGTGCTGTAAAGCATTTAAAGTTCTATATTTTTGTGTCTTTATTTTGTATAAATCTACATACCTTTGGCAACAAAAGCATGTCCTGACCACTGCATTTCACATGTTCCTGGTATGACAGTTCCACACTCTTTGCCTCTTCACGGCTGTCAGTGCTTTCATTTCTGAAGCTTCTTCCACTGTCAGCATCATCCTCATCCAGCCATGCACGATGCAAGGGAGTTGTGCCAACCTGAGATTAGGTTCAATTTTTTCAGGCCTCTTAGCGATGCCAGAAGTGAGCCTTGCCTTGCACATACTCAGCAGCCAGTGTTGGTTAAAAAGGTTTCGTAGGAGAAAGGGAACATTTTTTTTTTGCCAGAAGGGAGTTTCTTATGCCAAAAACTGTACCCATTGGCATTTTTTGTAAGTTCATTACTGCTTTAATATTTTTTTTAACCTTGCTTTTCTATATTTCCATTCTATGCGTTAAAGATTGCTAGTTTCTCCATCTACCACTTTTTCTATGTATCATAACTGCTGGTAGGTATGACTAAGGCCGTTTTGGTCTGAGACATGTGAGCTTTTCCTGCAGGGCTGTGTTTTTAGCCTTGTGTTTCAATAAAATATATAATTTTTTTTTATTATTCGAACTTTCCGTCATGCAGACTTTCTGTTAATATCATATCTGCTGAGATGAAATCTGCTCCGTAGAGAGTAAACCAGGGGTGCCCAACCTTTTGAAGCACGAGGGCCACTTAAGCGACTTGGTAACCGGTCACGTGCCACAATGAGCGAAGCAGGTGGATGGCAGGTCCGTGTCCGCTCTGCATATGCCCACAGCCCACTAAACTCTTTTTTTTTTTTTTAGCGGATCGGATTGGAGGTAGGACACAAGTCGGTTTAATCTGCCACTCCTTAGAGGTGAATGGAGGGTCCGATTGGGTCAGACCGACCATGTGAAAGGGGCTCAAGGCTGCTTTCACACTTATGCTCTGAGGTTTTCCCGCACCGCGGGTGCAACGCAGTGTACCTTTTGGCTTTCCTGCACTTTGCAATAGACTTCTATTATATTCTGCAGGTTTGGTGCACTTTGAGAAAGCTCACCAAATCTGCAGGTAATAACAGAAGTCTATGGCTCAGTGCAGGTAACCCGCAGGTGCACTGCTCTGCATCTGCGGATCAGTTTGAAAGCAGCCCAGTAACCACTGCAGAACAGATATGACAATACACACACTGTGATTTTAGCAATGAACTGAGTTTTAATAACAGTATTCTATTCTATTCCATCCCAGAGCAGGAGGTCGCGGGCCACATCAGAGTGCTCCATGGGCCACTGGTTGGACACCCCTGGAGTAAATGGTCTTTACTTTTTCTGATGCTAATGTACACAAATAGAATGACAGCTGATTTGGCCATTCAAGCAAGATGCAAGACCAGGAATTGGGCTCATGATTTTCGGCATTAACAGACACCCCTAGCTGACTGATTATGTACAATTGAAAATTTAAATAAGTTTAAAAAAAACATTTCTGATCATTAAGGCGTCATATACACTGAGAGCCGGTTCACACTGAGGCAGCACGACTTGGAGCGCGACTGCCTCAGGCGACCGGCATCCGACTTCAGTGGCGGCTTGCAAAATGACTTCTGTATAGAAGTCAATGCAAGTCGCCTGAAGTCGCCCCCAAAGTAGTACAAGAACCTTTTTCTAAGTCGGAGCAACTTGTGTCGCTCCTATTAGAATGGTTCCATACTACAGAACGGGACGCGACTTGTCAGGCGGCTTAGTCGCCTGACGAGTCCCCCCGGTGTGAACCGGCTCTTAACGTTTGAAAAACCTCTTCAGAATGCTGAAACTTGACAGCTAGTAACCGACATTAAAAACGTCTGTTTTTCCACTTTTACATGCCGTATTTAGGGGCGTTAATGAGTGTTTTCATTTAGAAGCATTTTCAATGGGGAATCATTTCTGACCATTTGCAGTGGGAAAATATAGACTTTCAAGGACCTTTCTATATTGTGAGAGTCTCTCTCTCTTACCATAACAGATGGTCAAGTATGATTCTCCATTAAAAGTGCCTATAAAGAAAACGCTTATAAACACGATTTACCATGTTTACACGCTGTTACAAGCATTTGGTGTTTCAAATGCCTCTGAACATTTGTCCTGAACACTGTTTTTTGCTTCTAAACTCTACTGCCTAGAAACAACTCTGTGTACATGTACTGATAAGATAGGGACTGCTGGAAAAAAAAAAAAAGCCCAACTGCTCCTAAACGTTCGTTTACCAGCTTCAGTGTACATGAGGCTTAAGAAGAGATAAAACGCTTGTAGATCATGCAGGTTTTTCGGCAGCTTTTGTCTTGCTTTGTGTGTTTAGCATTGAAGCATAATCATTGGGGTTGATTTATTAAAACTGGAGAGTGTTGTTCAAAGTAGCCAATCAGCTTCTAAGTTCAGTGGTTGTAAGCACTCACATATACCCAGTGAAGTGAATAGCCTTAGATGAGCCACAGAGATGAAACAAATCCTCCTACATAAGTTTTTCTTGTTTATCTGTAGCCTTCCTCTTTCTACACCCTTTCAAAAATGAGATTGTGTTAAAAATCTGTCTTCAATTGCCAGCAGTACATAAGGAAGGGTGGAGAAACTGCACTTGCACTTGAGAGCTGATTGGAGGAAAGGGACACCCCCCTCCACATAGGCAGAGGAACGAAGGAACATGCAGAGCTGTAGTCCGAATAGAAAAGCTCTCCGCTTATCTCCCTCTAAGCTCCCTCCCCGACACTAATTTTTAGCTCATGTGTCAGAGAACTTGTCAGAAGTGACTCATGCTGATAACAGAGGAACGAAGCACCAGAGAGAAACAACACTTAGAGCTTTGAAGAGAGACAAGTAAACACCACAGGTATGTTCATGAAAGCGGTTATAAACCACTTTAAGCTTTGACAAAACTGATTGGTTTCTATGCAGAGCTGCACCAGATTTTGCACTCTCCAGTGTTAGTAAATCAATTCCATTGTGTAGCCCTTCTAAGGAGGAAGCAGTGTTTGCGTATGTAATAAGCAAATATGGCTGCCTAAATGCGCATATATTGGCAAAAGAAACCACGCTAAATTCTAAATAAATTAAACATGTAAAATAGGTAAAAGCAGCAGCATAACGTGGGATACACACAAAAAGAATATTAAAAAAGAAAAGCTGTGCAGCTTTTCTTCCTTTTAACATTTTAAAAAAAAAAGCCATGCCGGGAATGCTAACTGCACATTGGCTGTGCTCTCAACCAAACAGTCAAACCATCCAATGCTGGTGTCATAACGGATCACATGTGCAGCACCGTGGCAGTTGAAGATTAAACAGAGGCAAAGATGGCAGCTTCCTTGGCTGAAAACGATAGGGGGGTTTACTTCCACTTTAACATGCGCATTTATGATTGCACACTATATAGGGATGTTGGGTTTCAAAAAACATTAGCACGTGTAATTTTGATTATTTTTTTTTCGCTACCGGTGGAGCATTGTGATTTGAGTCAGCTTCTGTCTCCCTCAGTGTGTTGGATACGTCAGGATTGAGATCTCCCTACCCTAATTTCAGTGTTTGCCCGCCTTTGAGTTTGGAGTGGGCTAAACTTTTAAGATAAGCATGTCAATGCCTACTCCACTCCAGATATATAGGATTGTACTTTGCAAAACAAAGACAGGACTGGCCGTTTAAACATACTATTTAATAACATTGGATAGTTTTGGTCGAATTTTAGAATGTCTTTAGTAGGATGGAGTAAATAAAGCAGAATGGGATGGTTCAAGCTTCTCCATGCTATCAAAGAATAGTTTGTACAGCATGTTAATTAGTGGAGCGTCAGCTGGACTGCATATGCTGGACACACACAAGCAGGACTAAGGTTCAGTGCCTGATGAGTAAATCATAGATCACGTGTCAAAGAACATTAAGCTGGATGTCTAATGTCACACTAAGAAATCATTGCAAAGCTTTTACATCCATTATGTGCAACAGAAGTGATGATTTCCAGACACTGGCTGTAGTGACATCTGGGGTTGTTCACTAGAATAGAATATACACAGTCCTATCTTGGTTTATATGTGAATACTGGACGATGCTAAAACAGAGGATTAATGATATTTGGGATGCCTAGAGCCATGTGTGCTGGGACAAACCAAGCTACAGCCAATGATGAAGCATTTGGGTTCTTTCTGTTGTACAGCAGAGTACAATTTAAAGGAAAAGTCCAACACTGTAGTAAAGTATATGTAAACTCATGCACTAAAATGTTAACTAAGCTTTAACATGGTAATGCTAATTTCAAACATATATTTTTTTTTTATTAGCAGCTTTCGCTGAAATAATAAAAGATCCATGCTCAGGCACTTCCTGTTATAGGTTGTAACATTGGTCCTGTGCTGTCACATGGGTCTCCACTGGGGACTAACATGGCTGTTTAAACACTCATTACACAGACACGGCCCACTGTTGTCATCATTAGGGAGCTCCTTCTGAGAAATGCCTTGCAACTGTCGCTGCTATGCATACATGTAGACAGGAAGTGGCTGCATACCGTCTACAGATCATCAGCCTAGATAGAAGAAGGAATTTTTGAAAAGCCGATTCATATTTTTATTAGAAAAAACATGGCATGATTTAGCAAACTATGGGGTTGATTTACTAAAACTGGAAAGTGCAAAATCTGGTGCAGCTCTGCATGGTAGCCAATCAGCTTCTAACTTGTTTAATTCAGCTTTGACAAAAAAAAAAAAAAAAAACCTGGAAGCTGATTGGTTTCTATGCTGCACCAGGTTTTACACTCCCAGGTTTTAGTAAATCAACCCTTAATTTCATGCAGTTAGGACTAGGGATGGGCTCAGGCGTGTTCGGAACATAGTCCCAACCCACCTAAGCAATCCCGCCAGGAAGCATCAGTCAATCATAGCAGCATACGTATGTGCAGCTGCGGGCCGGGAAATGTATCACTGCCTATGGTTGGTGGTGTGCAGGGAAGGCTTCCTGGCGGCATTGCTCAGGTGGGTTGGGACTATGATCCAAACATGCCTGAGCCCATCCCTAGTTAGGACCCATTTACACGTTGGGCCCGTTTCACACGGGCTTTCCGATTAGGTCCGCCTGTCAGTTTTTCAGGTGAACCTGATCGGACCCTCCGTTCAACCCTATGGAGCAGTGGATGTCAGCGATGGCATGTCCGCTGCTATCAGATCTGATCTTTCCCACCAAATTCAGACTGATGGAGGTCCTATTTTCCATCTATCGATCGGATCAGATGAGAACGGGCAGCCGGTTCGTTTTCATCCGATCTCCCCATAGAGGAGAGCGGAACTCTGACAGGTCCGTCTCAGCACAGTGAGCGGAGATAGACCTACCATTCGCCTGCTCAGCGAGGATCAACGGATCGATCCCCCACTGAGCAAGTGGAGTCCGTCAAACGGACAAGCCCGTGTGAAAGGAGCCTTATGCGACATTAAACGAACCTGTGTACATGTACACTTAAGATAACATTGGATGAGTTCAGGGGCAGCTGAAAAAAGCATCCAACTGCCTCTGAACGTCCGTTTACCAGCAGCAGTGTACATGGGGCCTAAACAACCCCCTCGGTCCCTGATGCACCTTCCATGGATGATGAGTAAGGATGAGCTCTGGCGTGTTCGCTCAGCCCATGTGCAGAGCCTGCCAGGAAGTCGGCACTGCACTGCGCTAATCACAGACAGTGAGACCGATGTGCGGCTGCAAAGATCGGGAAATGTCTCACTGCCTGTGACTAGCGCAGCGAAGTGCCAACTTCCTGGCGGGCTCTGCACGTGGGGTGTGGGAACACGCCGGAGCTCATCCTTAGTGATGAGCTATCAGTGCCCACACAGCCAGTACAGAAGTGCAGGGATCTGAAATCTCTGCTCTTCTCCCTCCTCTTTCTGCAGCATTTCCAGGATAGATTTCAGATCCCTGGAATGCTGCATCGTCTGCGTGGGCACTAATAGGTCATTACCTATGGAGGTTAGTACAACAGGGACCTATGCGGGGTTTGGAGAGTGTACAGTGTCCACCTTTTCATTTTTTGTTTGAAAAAGTGAACTTACACTTTTAGTCTTGTATTGCATTATAGCAGTGATGAATCCCTAAAACAGAATACAGTGGAACATCGGATTGCGAGTAACGCAATACGAGCACTTACATAGTTTCATAGTTAGTCAGGCTAAAAAAAGACACAAGTCCATCCAGTTCAACCACAAGCACTGTATTTTTAAAAATCGTAACTCGGTTTGCGAGTGTTATCTTGCAAAACGAGCATGTTTCAGGCCAAAGCGGTGTGCAGTACCCCGTTTGGCCTGAGGTTGGGGGCGCCGGAGCCTAGCCGAACAGCGCCATTCGGAAAGGCCAGAGGACAGCTCTGCTGACCTCAGCAAAGCTTGGGAACGAAGTCTTTCTGAGGTTTGCCGAGGTCAGCCGAGGTGTCCTTTGGGCCTTTTTGGCCGTTTCCGAGGCTCTCTGTTGCCCCCCCCCGACTCTGGCCACATGCGGTATTGCATGCCATTGAAGTTAATGCGGAACAAATTATTTTCATTTCCATTGACTTCAATGGGGAAACTCGCTTTGATATGCGAGTACTTTGGATTACGAGCATTCTCCTGGAACGCATTATGCTCGTAATCCGAGGTTCCGCTGTACTTCTTTCTGTATAAACAACACAAGTAGCAGCTATGCGTGATTATCGTGCAAAGTCATAAAATGCTCCAATTTAGCTGCCACTACTTATATACAAAATAAATGAAGCCAAGTAGACTTTTCTGACTTTACAGCAGATGCAATGATTCCTTTGTAGCAATTTCTGTTCACTAAGTTTATCCTTACATTGTACAACGTCATGCAGAGAGAAGAGTTCAGTCTTGAAATGCCATAATAAGAATTCACATTCATGTAGCATCCCCTTGGCTAATGTACCATATTGTGTACAATGATGTGATACGGAGATTTCAGTGTGGATGATTATTAAGCATTTAGTATCACTGCATTTGTTTTCCTAGTGTTTTATTGAGATAGCGTCTTCATTCCCATTCCAAGCAGAAGGATATGTGACTTTAATGGTTTTTTATATCATCTGAAATGACACATCTGTTTGTTTACTGAAACCCTCTCAGCAGGTGCAAAGAATAGAGCAATCTGCAAATTGCCTTTAACATTTAAATTGTATGATCATAGAAATATTGATGTAGCAACATTTTGTAAAACCATCCTAATAAAACAGCTTGGTGTGAGTGTGTTTATGTCACAGAGATGTTTTCATTTTTTTTTCTCTAAAATATGGAAAATTGTATGGGCTGTAAAGAGCAAGCATAAAATCTTAGTAACTCTCCCACTTGTACTTGTTATTCATTGACATATATGTTTAGTGATTTGCTAATAGTAGGCAATAATAAACCCCTGCTGCACATGCTCTTTATTTTCTTAGAATCCGTAAAATGCTTGCCGTGCCAACCTCGGAGAGTCAGAATGTAGCAATAGCACAGCCTTCTACACCACAGCTGCGGGAGTCTGGAGAAAGGAACAACCCATTGATTAAACTGAATGTCAGGGCAAAAATAAATTAATAAAAAGTTCTAGATTAGAATTAAATGTAGAGGGGAGGATTCGGGGTTTGGTAATTCTTAGATATACCGTATATACTCGAGTATAAGCCGAGTTTTTCAGCAATTTTTTTGTGCTGAAAGTGCCCCCCTCGGCTTATACTTGAGTCAAGCATTTTCTGCAGCAGAGAATGACATTTCCGACCCGACTTTGGGGCCCTGTATCTCGGGGACCTTGGTGCTAGGAACCCCAAATGCAACCCCAGTGGCATTAGCAAGACAACATATCCAAATTTGGGGTTCCTAGCACTAAGTGGCCCCGAGATACAGGGCCCCAAAGTCAGTTCGGAAAATGTCATTCTCTGCTGCGGAAAAGTACTTGACATTTTCCGACCCGACTTTGGGGCCCCGTATCTTGGAGCCACTTGATGCTAGGAACCCCATACAAGGCCCCAAAGTCGGTCAAGTGTGTCCATCTGCAGCAATGTCATTTCGGGACCCTTTGGGTCCAGAGACCCCACATTTTGGCTGCAAATAGGGGGCATCTAGGAACCCTAACTACCAAGTTTGAAGTTCGGGGGACCTATGGCTGCAAATGGGCACAGTGAGGCATGCAAATGGGCACAGTGGGGCTGCAAATAAGCATTGAAAAATGACATTTTCCGACCCGAATTTGGGGCCTCGTATCTCGGGGCCAAGTGGTGCTAGGAACCCCATTTGTTGGGAAAAACCAGTGGAACCAGCACTACAACATATCCACATTCGGGGTTCCTAGCACCAAGTGGCCCCGAGATACAGGGCCCAAAGTCGGTCAACTGTGTCCATCTGCAGCAATATTATTTTGGGATCCTTTGGCTGCAGCTAGTGGGCATATAGGAACCCTTAACTACCGAGTTTGAAGTTTGGGGGACCTATGGCTGCAAATAGGCACAGTGAGGCTGCCAATGGGCATTGTTGACCCTCTTTTATACTTACAGTAGCTGCGCATTTCTCACCCTAGGCTATACTCAAGTCAATACGTTTTCCCATTTTTTTGTGGTAAAATTAGGTGCCTCGGCTTATACTCGAGTATATACGGTACCCTTAAAATCATGTACGTTTCCTGTAGCAGGGACGGTATTTCTAAAAGGTGCAAATGGACCAATGCTTATAACTTTAGGCCGCTTTGACACAAGTGGACCGATCAGGTCAGCCTGTCAGTTTTTTAGGCGGGCACGATCGGACCATCCATTGTCCTCTATGGAGCGGCGGATGTCAACGGATGTGTCCATTTCCATCCGACCACCCAAATGGCTGTGTCCACTTATGCAGAGTGGACATGGACCTGTCATCTGCCTACTCAGTAGGGATCAGCGGACAGATTCCTCACTGAGTAGGCAGATTCCCTGGCGGAGTCCGCCCATCTGAAAGGGGCTTTATCCTTGTTTGCGATGCATACTAGCACATTATGCTATTGTCTTGCAGGGTTTTTTTTTTTTTTTTTTTCACCAGTTTACTACAGCTTTAACTAAACGGAGTAGTATACATGGCAGTTCAGAACTGCAGACAAAGCAGGTCACATGCAGTCTTTTCTAGTCTGTTGCTGTATTTTCATTCCACCCTAATAAGTATAGAAACCATATTTTGTGTAAAACCACTACACATTCCCAGTCAACAAGAAGGAATCAATGCTTTCATTTAGGCTGCTTTCACACCTGAGCGGTGCGGGGCGGCGACGGTAAAGCAGCGCTATATTTAGCGCTGCTTACCATCGCTTTACCCGCGGTATGCGGCCGCTAGCGGGGTGGTTTTAACCCCCGCTAGCGGCCGCAAAAGGGTTAAAAACCTCCGCAAACCGCCGCTGCAGCGGCGGTTTGCGGGCGGTATCCCCGCGGTTTCCCATTGATTTCAATGGGAACGAGCGGTATAGGAGCGGTAAATACACCGCTCCTACACCGCTCCAAAGATGCTGCTAGCAGGACTTTTGTTGCGGTCCTGCTAGCGCACCGCTCCAGTGTGAAAGCCCGCCGGCTTTCACACTGGAGTGAATGGGGCCGTTTTTTTCAGGCGGTATACAGGCGCTATTTTTAGCGCCGTACCGCCTGAAAACCGCCCCAGTGTGAAAGGGGCCTTAGAGATGCACCGAAAAATATCAGCCGAAAATTGTGTTTTCGGCATTTTGTTGATAAAGAAAAAGGTGCCGATAATGGGGCCAGAAGTGCACGTGCATTTGCTGCAATTTTGTGGTGATTTTACTGTGCTTATGGTGTGTGTTTTGTAGGTCATATGACTCAAAAACAGAATCAAAAACGTGACACAGGTGCGTTATTGATGTGTTCTTCCTGCGTTTTCAGTGGATTTCAATAGAGAGGTGCAGTTTTTTTAACTGGCCAAAAATGCAGTCTTTTAACATCACAATGGGAAGCGCAAGGGACCAGTTTGGAGACACATAGAATTTAAAGGAATGCATTTTTCTTGAGCTTTTTTTGCACTAAAGGTCCCGATAATTATTATTATTATTATACAGGATTTATATAGCGCCAACAGTTTACACAGCGCTTTATAATGGCCGACAATAAATTCATATTCATTTCAATTCATATTATTTAAACCGTTGAATATAATACAATTATAACTAAAATAAATATATATATTTTTTAAAAACTGTAATTTTCGGTTTTCAGCCAAGTGCACCCCGAATTTTTGGTTTTGACACCAACATTTCCATTCGGTGCACCTCTACTTTCATTCCCTGCAATACATCTGTGTTTGGGAAAATGCTGGCACTCTGGCCTTGCCTCTTCACAGTACAGCTCATAATCAGGCCCAAGTGCACTGAGGTTTTTTTTTTTTTTTTTTTAAACTTATATAGTTCTAATGGTTTGCGCAGCACTCTACAAAATGAAGGGAGTCAATTTCAATACAGTTCATAGATAAGACTCTACCGCTCATTAACAAGTAAAGACACATAGCTTTTTTTAATGTGGTGTGCTAAAATAAATGAAGTGTTGAGAAATGGTGCAATTAAGACTTCATGCTGATGCTAACTGTTGTAAAGTCACGTAGTTGCATGTAAACATATACCAGGTGTAAAAACACCCAAACCGAAGCACAAAAACCGACTTCCTTCCACATGGCATAGGAAACGACTTGTGTGTGAAGTCTGGGAGGTGGATATAGATTTCCTTCAAATGGAATGTTTCGTGTTTTTGTATATACAGTGGTGTGAAAAAGTGTTTGCCCCCTTCCTCATTTCCTGTTCCTTTGCATGTTTGTCACACTTAAGTGTTTCGGAACATCAAACCAATTTAAACAATAGTCAAGGACAACACAAGTAAACACAAAATGCAATTTGTAAATGAAGGTGTGTATTATTAAAGGTGATAAAAAATCCAAACCATCATGGCCCTGTGTGAAAAAGTGATTGCCCCCCTTGTTAAAACATACTATAACTGTGGTTGTCCACACCTGAGTTCAATTTCTCTAGCCACACCCAGGCCTGATTATTGCCACACCTGTTCACAATCAAGGCATCACTTAAATAGGAGCTGCTTGACACAGTAAGGTCCACCAGAAGATCCTTAAAAGCTACACATCATGCCGAGACCCAAAGAAATTCAGGAACAATTGAGAAAGAAAGTAATTGAGATCTATCAGTCTGGAAAGGGTTATAAAGCCATTTCCAAAGCTTTGGGAATCCAGCGAACCACAGTGAGAGCCATTATCCAGAAATGGCGAAGACATGGAACAGTGGTGAACCTTCCCAGGAGTGGCCGGCCGCCCAAAATTACCCCAAGAGCGCAGCGACGACTCATCCAAGAGGTCACAAAAGACCCCACAACAACGTCCAAGGAACTGCAGGCCTCACTTGCCTCAGTTAAGGTCAGCGTTCATGCCTCCACCATCAGGAAAAGACTGGGCAAAAATGACCTGCATGGCAGAGTTCCAAGGAGAAAACCACTGCTGAGCAAAAAGAACATCAAAGCTCGTCTCAATTTCGCCACAACACATCTTGATGATCCCCAAGACTTTTGGGACAACATTCTGTGGACCGATGAGACAAAAGTGGAACTCTTTGGAAGGTGTGTGTCCAAGTATATCTGGCGTAGAAGGAACACTGCATTTCAGAAAAAGAACATTATACCAACAGTAAAATATGGTGGTGGTAGTGTGATGGTCTGGGGCTGTTTTGCTGCTTCAGGACTGGAAGACTTGCCGTGATAAAAGGAACTATGAATTCTGCTGTCTACCAAGAGATCCTGAAGGAGAATGTCCGACCATCTGTTCGTGTACTCAAGCTGAAACGAACTTGGGTTCTGCAGCAGGACAATGATCCTAAACAAACCAGCAAGTCCACCACTGAATGGCTGAAGAAAAACAAAATGAAGACTTTGGAGTGGCCTAGCCAAAGTCCTGACCTGAATCCTATTGAGATGTTGTGGTATGACCTTAAAAAGGCCGTTCATGCTCGAAAACCCTCTAATGTAACTGAATTAGGACAATTCTGCAAAGATGAATGGGCCAAAATTCCTCCAGGACGCTGTAAAAGCCTCATTGCACGTTATCGCAAATGCTTGGTTGCAGTTGTTGCTGCTAAGGGTGGCCCAACCAGTTATTAGGTTTAGGGGGCAATCACTTTTTCACACAGGGCCATGATGGTTTGGATTTTTTTTCACATTTAATAATAAACACCTTCATTTACATTTTTTTTTTTTGTTTAAAAGTTTTTATTAAAGTTTTGTATACTCAATACAGGTACAACAAGTGCAAACATACTAAAGAGAAAATTAAACAGGCATGTCATGTAACAGAAAAAGTAATAATGACAAAGTCGTATAATAACGCAACCAAGGATGTCATAACAAGCCTCAGGTACCTGTCACTTCGGTTCAGGATGCAACCCTGCCTGTTACACCAGCAGACCTGCAGAAGGGACCCAAGCCAGGGAGAGTCTGTGAACCCCGAGTACCCAGGAGCCCCAAATGGGATCCTGCTGCAGCCCAGGAGTCGGGGAGCCAGACCCATCCCATGGCGTATAATACTTGGCTCAAAGCCAGAACTGAAGTGTTGATACTATAGTCTCTGTATACCGATATAGGCAAGTCAAGCGTCAGTTATCAAACTGACACGGTAATGTGCGGGGGAAAGAGCCTTGCCAAGAGAGGCGACAGAAGAAAGTAAGGAAGCACAAAAAGGGGGGGGGGGGGGGGGGAATACGTGTGAAGTGAAAAGGAAAAAAAAAAAAAAGGAGAGGAGAGTGATGTTCCGTTCATCAGCTTGTAGATCGGGAGGTCAGACTACCAGGGGGTACTCCTGGTATGAGGGAAATATTGCAGAGGGTTGCCCAGGGTTCCCAGATGCTCCTAAACTTCTCGGTTTTGTCGTTGAGCTTGGCAACGGTTTGTTCCTGAATCATGATCCATGTCACCTTCTGTTTAAACAACCGGAAAGAGATGGTATGTGTCTTCCAGGCTTTGGCTATAGTTATTTTGGCCCCCAGGCAGAGAAACAATGCTAACGCCTGGGACGTTTTGGATAAATCTGGGATAAGAAAGTTCAGCAGTGCCCACCTAGGGTGAGGCATAACTGTAGAGCCTGTCAGGGAGCTAATGGTTCAGAATATTTTCCGCCAGAAAGACCGTATGCGAGGACAGGTCCACCAAACATGGACCATAGAGCCCTCCAGTCCGCATCCTCGGAAGCAAACCGGAGACGTGCCCGGGAAAAGTGTAGCCAGCCTGGAAGGGACATAATACCATCTTAGTAAAACTTTCAAACTGGCTTCAATCAGTGATATATTGAGAATACCTTTGTAAGCTCTTGCAGAGGCTCGATACCAAGCTGTAGGGTCCCAAGAATCGTCCAGGTCGTACTCCCAGGCTCGGGCATAAGATGGTTTGGACTGTTTTGTCATAAGTGCCGTATAGATCAGTGAAATGCCCCCCTTCTGATCAGCCGTGTTGATACACCATTGTTCGAATGGGGTAATAGTGGGGGGTAGTGGTTTGGTGGTCCAGATAGAGTGCAAGAAATGGGAGATTTGTGTGTACCTATAAAGTTCTGAGTCGGGCATGTCTAGTTTCTTCCTACAGTGCCGCAGTGAGAGGGGCCCCGAATGGGAGAAGAAGTGACCGATACGATATAGGCCTTTGTCGGTCCACCATTTAAATGCTTCAATGTTCTTTCCAGGGGGAAATTCAGGGTTATGAAAAATGTGTGATAGGGGTCTCAGTGGGGATATGATTGAGCTCAGGGAGAAAAGTTTGGAGCTAAGCGCTATAGAGTGTGATAGGGTGGGTGCCATGATAGCCGGTCTGTCTTTCGAAGAGCAACTTAAGAGGAAGTCGATGGTGTGCGAGGGAACAGCTTGTCGTTCCATGGTAAACCAGTCTGGTTTAGCATGACTAGAGTAGGCTAAAGAAATTTGTGTCAGCCGTGCAGCCTGATAGTAAGCCCAAAGATTTGGAAGTCCCAGACCCCCTTGAGTTTTTAATCTGTAGAGTGTTTCAGAAGGACATCTATAGCCTTTCCTACCCCAAATAAAACGAATGATGTCCGACTGTGTTTTGGTGAGAACACGTTTGGGTATTGGGATCGGCAACGAGCGGAATAGATACAGTAGTTTTGGTAACAGCGTCATTTTCACCGCATGAATTCTGCCCAGCCAGGATAGACCACATTTAGACCACCTCTCCACGTCTTGTAAGCATTTTTTTATCATGGGCGGATAATTTGCGCGGAATAAATCCTCTATTTTCGGGGTAAGCTTGATACCCAGGTATGGGATCTGGTAGGGAGCCCAAGTGAAAGTAAAATTATCTGTAAGTTGTTTGAGTGTATCTGGCGGGAGGGTTACATTCAAAGCCAGTGATTTAGTCATATTAACCCTTAGGCCTGATATCTTACTAAAGTCCCCAAGGATCTGAAGGATCGTAGGCATGGAAGTCAGGGGAGAGGTAATAAAAAGAAGGAGGTCATTCGCATACAGTGCGCATTTGTGCTCATGGGAGCCGCAACGTACCCCTTTGATGTCTGGGTTTGACCGCAGGGCGATGGCCAAAGTCTCGATTGCTATAGCAAACAGGAGAGGTGATAGAGGGCATCCCTGTCTGGTCCCCCTGCCGATGGGAAAGGATTCCGAGTACCTACCCAGTAGGCGCACCTGTGCCGTCGGAGTGGAATAAAGGGAGTTAATAAGATTAAGAAAGTATGAGCCACAGCCCCATCGCCTAAGGATATCAGACAGGTATGCCCAATCTATTGAGTCAAACGCCTTGTGTAGATCAATTGACAATAAAAATCCTTTTTGTGCAGGGCCCCCGTCCCATTTAGATTTTAGCAAGGAAATGATGTCTACTGCCCGTCTGATCTGGTCTGGTCCCTGTCTCCCGGGGATGAAGCCTACCTGATCCTTATGTACATATGTGGAGATAAAGCTAGATAGTCGGTTGGCAAGTATCTTAGTCATTATTTTTATATCATTGTTAATAAGAGATATAGGGCGATAGTTGCCAACCTCACTGATATCCTTGTCAGGTTTCGGTATCACCGAAATATATGCCGAGTTCAAATCTGTATTTAAAGAGGCCCCATCCCTGAGAGAATTGAACATTCTAGTTAAGTGTGGTGCCAGGCAGTGACCAAATTTCTTGTAATATCCCGTAGATAGGCCATCCGGGCCCGGGGAAGAGCCCAGCTTAAGGTTCTTTATAGTATCTAAGACTTCCCCTTGGGTGAAGGGGGACTCCAAAAGTTCTGCATGTGTCTTATCTAGAGAGGGTAACTGCAGATCATGTAGAAATTTATCCCGTAAAGTAGTGGAGGGGCCGGGGTTACGTTTGTAAAGATCCGAGTAGAATCGTTTAAAGGTTTCCATTATTTTGCTCGGGTTCTGTGAAAGTTCCCCTGAGGTTACCTTCAGTTTGGGAAAAGCCTGAGTGCGTGTTTTGGGGGAAAGCTTAGTTGCCAATTTGGAACCGATCCTATCTTGTTGTGCATAAAATTTGGCCCTGGTCCATTGAAGATGTTGAGCTGCTGAAGTGGTCAGTGTCATGTTGAGAAGTGCCCGAGCCGTGTCTAATTTTGCTAATGAAAGTGCATTGGGGCTACGTTTATGCATTTTTGATAGTGAACGAAATTCTTCCGTAAGTCTCACTGTTTCAGCCCTGTGTTCCGCCTTTAGTTTAGAGGACAATTGGATTAGACTGCCCCTGATAACAGTTTTATGCGCCGCCCAGCTGATGGTCGGGGATATCCCGTCTGTCGAGTTTAACGTAAAGTATTCTTGAATAGCAGATTCCAGTAACGCACATTGTATAGGGTCATTCAAAAGGGTTTCCCGTAAGCGCCAACGCGGACGGAACTCGGTGCCTGCTGGTTTACACGTGAGTAGTGTAACTACGGAGTGGTCCGAGAGGGAAGAGTCGATGATCTTGGAGGACCTAATGAGAGGGAGTGTGGAAGTTCGGGTGAAGATGTGGTCTATCCTGGCAAAGGAACCGTGCGGGGCGGAAAAGTGTGTGTAGTCTTTGGTGCGCGGATTAGTTTCCCTCCATACGTCTTATCAGGTCAGCTTCGTTGAGAATCTTAGCAAGTTGGACGCTCTGTTTAGACGGGCGTTTGGGTTTCGAAGCACCACTTGCTAGCTTGTCTAGGGAGAAGTCAAAGGCTAAGTTGGTGTCCCCTCCCATGAATACCGTCCCCTTGAAATGTTTCTGCAGTCTAGTTACCAGGGATTCCATGAAGGATTTTTGACCCTTATTAGGTGCGTAGTAAGAGACAAAGGTGTATAGTTCCCCATCTATGAAACCCGATACCAGAATATAGCGTCCCTGGGGATCAGTTATAGTTTCGGGTTGGGAGAGATTTAAATGTTTCGCAAAGCAGATCGCAACCCCCTTAGTTTTATTCTCTGCGGATGCTAAAAAAAATTGTGGGTAGCTTTGGTGTAGGAACTTGGGCTTGTATGTAGAAGGGAAGTGTGTCTCCTGCAGAAGGACAACATCTGCATGTATCGAGTGATAGTATTGAAGGGTTTTCCTTCGCTTGATCGGCGAGTTAAGACCCTGAGTGTTGTGTGATATTATTTTTAGGGTGGCGGCCAGATTGGGTTGGTCAGGCATGGATCAGAAGGGGGTGATCTATACAGTCGTCATGGCACTTACCCTGCCGTTGGGAGATAAGAAACATCCTCCGTCCCGTGATGCAAAGAGAGATGAACCTGGAGCCTGGGAGAGTCGAGTGGAGGACTCTGTGTGACCTATGAACTCCACCTAGAGTGTCTGGAGAGAGGGAGAGAGAAGGTATGAAGGGGAAAAGAAGAGGGAAAGGAAAGAAGGAGAAGAAGACAAAAGGGTTAATGAACTGCTGTTGAGACCTTTTAACGTGTGACATGTGACACAATAAAACAAAGGGACCCCCTGGTCCCTTCCCACCCCCCGGTCGGTTCGGATTAACCAAACCCACCACAAACCCCATGGTACCGGTTATTCTTGGAACAGAAAAACCGGAATAGGATCTAGGAAATCCAAATGGGCCCCTGATCCAGTTAAGGCGCAATGGGTCCACCACAGCCCCCCCACCTTAAATCAGTAGCTACTGAGGGGTCCTATCCGCCCCATTATTAACAGGTTCCGGAGCGCCCCCTGGGGGTCTGATCCCCCTTTAGGCCTAATATTTAGGATATAAAAAAAAATTACAATAAAAAAAAAAAAAAAGGAAAAAAAAATAATAATGAAAAGGCAAATTCAAATAAATGTAACAGACCCTGCAAAGCCAGGCATTAAAACTAAACTGTCGATGCACCCCAGCAAGGGGGAGAATAAAAATACTAAGTGTCATCCTTAGCCTATAACTTGACTTATAAATGTTCTAAGCATGTAAATGAATTCAGGCATTAGGGTTAACAACTGTATTCTGCTAAGGACTTAGTATGTCCTCCTTGTAGGGAGGACCAGGATAAAAGTCAGCAGACAAAGAGCCAGCTATCGCTCCCAGGTAAAGCCATAACGTTACAAATGGAGTTAACTATTCAAAAAAAAAAAAGAAAAAAAAAAAAATTTAAAAAAGGACAAACAGGACTGACTAATGTGAGGAATGTCTCAATCATGTGGTCCAGCCGGGAAAGGGGGGCTCCCCAATGCCTTCCTCTATAAGGAAGAGGAGGAGAGGAGAAGTCCCCAAAATGACCTTTCCCCAAAAATGTGTCCCCAAAATCAGGGGAAAAGTTCAGTCATGCAGCAAGTAGAGCATAAGAGCACATGCTCAAGGTGGAATGGTTTCCTTGGACCTTTTGGGTCCTTGTTTCAGCCAGGATTGTTGCAGCGGACTTGCTGGCGGTGGTCTCTTGGTCGATGAGGGGGTCCCTTTGTTAGCATTGGCAGGCGACGGTTCCAGCTGTATCAGGCCGAGGTGTGTTAGCAGTCGTTCCCCTTCCTGAAAAGAGGAGAAGCAGAAATTCCTGTTTTTGTAGGAGAAGTTCAGGCGAAGAGGAAAGGACCATTTATATGTGATGTCCTTGTCCAGGAGTACTTGCAGTAACGGTTTAAAAGACCTTCTCTTCTGTACTGTATAAGGTGACAAATCTGCAAAAATTTGGATCTTGTGGCCGAGTAAAGTGAGGTTGTCTGAGTATCTGGCTTTCCTCATGACCTCTTCCTTGACTGCGTAGTGGTGTGGTTTGACAATGACATCTCTGGGGAGACCGTCTGCTCTGGGGGCCTGTAGTGCCCTGTGTGCTCTGTCCAGCTCTAGGCGGTGGTCTGGGATGTCAGGTATAAGGCTTTTAATCAGAGTTTTAACTGCTTTTTGAACATCTTTTTCAGTTTCCGGGAGTCCCCGCAGCCTAAAGTTATATCTTCTGGACCTATTCTCAAGGTCATCGATCTTTGCAAACGCCGATTCCAATTGATCCTGTACTTCCTGTAATCTGGCAGAGTTCTGGTTAATCTGTGCCACAGCTTGGTCAGCCCTATTTTCTATGTTGTCCATCCTCATACCTATTTGCTGCAAGTCAGCATGTAGTGATGCAGTAATTTGGGCAGCATTCAGAGCCAGACCTTTAGTCAACATCTGAGAGAAAGCTGTCATCATAGACTGGAAGTCTGTGGGGATAGGGATGTCCTCTTGGGCCTCACTATCAGTGAGTAACATGCCTGTGTGTGGGTCCAGCATAGGGGTAGTGGGATATCCTGAGCCCATTCTCCCCAATAAGGATTCAGTAGAGGAGGGAGAGCTGGCTGTTGGCAGGGGGGGAAGTCTGTACCTGTATAGTGTTGATCTGACTGGTCCTGGTCCGCAATTGATGCTTCCTGCTCCTCTGAGGCCTGCGGGCCTCGTGTGGCCGACGCCATCTTGGCATAGCTGAGGGGGCCGGGAGCGGCCGTCATTTGGCCTGATAGATCGCGCCTGGCCAGCGGGACCGACATGACCCGATTCCCTGGGGATTCCCCTACCAGGATGGCTGAGTGTGGGGGGTGAACGAGCGCTCCGTACGCTCCGGTGGTCAGCGGCGGGCTGTGGTGGAGCGGAGCTCTAGATGCCGGCGGCCATCTTGGGAGCTGCCGCCCACACCACTGTATTTTTGACCTATTATAATCAGGAATAAAAATATAATTAAAAAAAATATATATTTCATCCAGTAAAAATGAATTATTTTTGATGAGTATTTTATTTAATAATTTTCAGTCAACAGGTGGAAATCTGGAAGTATATTTAAACCCTTACAATTAACTTTTCCTATTTGGTCCATTTTGTTCTGTTAAATAAATGTACTATTTAAAGCATTTTTTATATTTGTTTTAATAAGTTTAAAAAAAAAAAAAACTTGATGTTGCAAGAAATCCTGAACTGATACTTTCCTGTGCTGACTGTCATCAAATACATCAATCCTAAAGCGGAGCTCCACCTAAAAGGGGAAGCTCTGCTTGTCTGCAACCTCACCCCCCACATTTGGCAGCTTTTGGGGGGGAGCGGGTACCTGGTTTTGACAAGTACCCACTCCCACTTCCTGCTCAGTTCGCCACAGCGAAATGAGTCAGAAAATGTGCCCCCCCCTCCTTCACCCGCAACCTCCAGGTCCCAGAAGACTGCAGCCCATTCACAAAGCGCAGTAGGAAACTGGCTGTGAAGCTGCAAGGACTTTTCCCTAAGTCAAGATGGCAGCGCCAACACCCAATAGGTGATTGAAGAATCGGCTCGGGTGAGGACATTGCTGGATGCCTGGACAGGTATTAAAAGTCAACAGCTACAGTATTTGTAACTGCTGACCTTTAATTTTTTCTGTAGGAGCCTGGAGCTCCTCTTCAAGTGTC
The DNA here is from genome assembly GCA_028564925.1 of Lithobates sylvaticus. NCBI lineage: Eukaryota > Metazoa > Chordata > Amphibia > Anura > Ranidae > Lithobates > Lithobates sylvaticus. Next base: position 408,742,750 of record CM053030.1, read on the forward strand.
TCAGAACTCTCCCCTCCATACAAATACAACCACAACATCTAAATCTCTAAGATGGGGTTAGATATGCTTTAATGGTTCTAGCTGAATTTTTTTGCACACAAGTGAATTAGTCAGAGCAGTGGCTGATTCTCCTCCTCCTCCTACGTTTTAACCACTTAACCTCCGGAAGGCTTACCCCCCCCCCCCCTTCATGACCAGGCCATTTTTTGTGATACGACACTGCGTTATACTTTCACTGACAATTGCACGGGCGTACGATGCTGTACCCAATTAAAATTTATGTCCTTTTTTCCCACGAATAGAGATTTCTTTTGGTGGTATTTGATCACCATTTTCACTTTCTGCTATAAAACATAACCAATAAAAAAATTGAAAAAATCTCTTCATCAATTTAGGCCAAAATGTATTCTGCTACATATTTTTGGTTAAAAAAAAATCCCAATAAGCGTATATTTATTGGTTTGCGCAAAAATTATAGCCTACAAACAAACTATGGGATATTTTTTTTTTTTACTAGTAATGGCGATGATCAGTGACTTATAGCGGGACTGCGATTTTGCGGTGGATATTCTGACACTGACAGACACTTTTTGGGGACCAGTGACACTAATACAGTGATCAGTGCTAAAAGTATGCACTGCCAGTGTAATTATGACACTGGCTGGGAAGGGGATAACATCAGGAGCAATCAAAGGGTTAACTGTGTGCCTAGCTTGTGTTTTTGTTTACTATGGGAGATGCATTTACTATGGGAAGGTATGGATCCATGTGCCTACTCTGCAGAGTCACAGGATCCATGCCTTCCCTCCTGACAGAACAGGGATCTTCCTTGTTTACATAGACAGACCGCCGTTCTGCTTCTGTACAGAACAATCGGTGGGTGTCGGCAGAAATCAAGTCTACGATACCCACCGATCAGCTCCCTCTGTGTTTAATCACAGGAGGAAGCGAGCCGATGGCAGTGTGCATTCGTGTCCGCTACCCGGAAGAGCCGGATCACGTAGATATATATTTATATATATAATGTGTGATTTGGTGCAGAGGTGCCATCCTGTAGCAGTAAAACTGCTATAGGGGTAGACCTTAAGTCCCCATTCACACCTGAGCGTAGCGTTTTCAGGCAGAAAATCGCGATTTTACCGCAATTTTGCAGCGTTTTTTTACAGCGTTTTGCCGCGATTTTGTGCAGGGCAAAAGGTCACCAATGTAAAAAGAAGAAAAACGCCCAAATATGCCCGATTCGAGCGTCAAAAAAGGGTCCGGAACTTGTTTGAGCTTCAGGCGGTCGGCTTCAGGCGACATGGAGAAGAGATGTGAACCATCTCCATTGAGAATAATGGATTTTTTCCCCTCTAGCGTTTTGTAGCTTCAGGCTTCAAGCTACAAAACGCTCAGGTGTGAATGCAGCCAAAGTGGTTAATTACAGAAGAGGAGTCAGAAAGTAAACAGTTGCTGCTATGACCATATTGCCCTTGTGTCTTGCGACATACAGTGCCACTGTGTATTATATTTATGTTTCTAAAACAAATGTTTTCTGTAAATAGAAAAAGTAGAAATAAAATCGGATTTAAAAAAAAAAAAAAACGTATGAAAAAAAAAAAATTATAAAAACAAAATAATTTAAAACTGTATAATCCCTATAAAATGTCATATGCACGCTTCTGAAAATAACAGCATTTTTTTTCCCAATATACTGTATACAGTGAATATAAATATTATATTGCATAATGATTGATTCATAGTCCACAAATCTTTTTTTGTGTCATTTAAGGAAAAATACTGCTGTTACATGTTTGACTAAAAAGAACTTTTAAATATTCATTTGAAAACTGTGAAAGATGCCTGAAGGGCAGCACAGGGAAATAAATGCTGTTTCATTAGACAGCTGCTGCAGGCTTTGGTTATATAGAAAGTATTGCAGCTTATAAATGCAGCGTCTAGAACTAGAACAGGAGGCAGCTTTTTTATTACTGAGGTATAGTGACAGAGCAATAGTAAACACGTTTATTTTGCTCCTTTTTTTATTTTTTATTGGCATCCTTCTGAGTGGCAATAAAATTCTATGGGTTTCTCTGCTATTTATGACATACACTTCTGTCTAAATGACATATACTGCCAATGAAGATATAACTTAATTAAAAGACATTGATGCCTCATTGTAATGTGAAGCAATGCAGGCTGCAGTAATGCTTGGTGTGGTAGACTGCCAAGTTCCCTTTAGTAGCAAAGCAGAATATTTACCTAGTGATAAGGCAGGATTTAATTAGGAAACCTGCTGTGATCGTTTTATAAATAGTACTCAGGATATCCAGCCATGTAATGGCATTGTGTGTTATGAACATCATCGCACTGCCATATGTTTGCTCTTAATAATCTGAACAGTATGTTGTCACCATTATTATTTACATGTGTATACAGTGCCTTGAAAAAGTATTCACACCCCTTGGCATTTTCCACATTTTGTGATGTTACAACTTTAAAGCGGAGTTCCACCCAAAAATGGAACTTCTGCTTTAAGTGTTGGTGACCCCCTGACATGCCACATTTGGCATGTCATTTTTTTGGGGGGAGGAGCGGGTACCCTGTTTTTACGGGCACCCAGCTCCCACTTCCTCTCCTGGCTCCGTGATGCTGGGAGGAAGTTCACCTTCCCCCCTCCCTGCACTCTTCAAATCTGGGACACGTCGCACATACCACGATCAGAGTTGCGGTGTGTCAGACTGACACACAGCACCTCCGATCGCTGAGCTGTGTTCCCCCGCGGGCGCATGTTGGCTTGTTATCCTGATTACATCATATGACCTCGATCAGAATAACTAAACCACTTTGCCGCCGTCATTTTGCTATATGGGGGGTGGCAAGTGGTTAAAAGAGAAGTTTGGCTTTGGGCTCTGCCCCTCCAGTGCTCACTGGAGCACCAGGCTGTACAGGGGGTGGGAGCGGCTGACTCACGCTCTCAGCGGATCGCTAAAAGGCTGAATTGGCTGCAGGTCCAGACATCTGGGTGGATCCCAATATTAAAGTTGGGATCTCTCCAGAGTCTGGACTGGCTGAGTGACGTCAGCTGACGGCAGGCTTAAGTTGTCAGTCTATGCATTTTGGGGGTCATACACCTTTTTTTATCAGAGATTTATTATATAGGAGCAATCTAGACAGTTGGTTAAGCCAAGAAATGTTGTCTGGTCCCCACTGGTGAGATTTTCACTCTCTATTTGTCCTGGTGACTTCAATTCTTAATGGCTACAGGTAAAAATGTTTGGCTTGCTGGGCCATTTAGCAAGGGAAGTTCAGCAAAGTAAGGTATTAATTTGACCCCACAGTTGCTTTTCTTAGCACAGTTTTGGTATCTGAATGGACAGTGGAGATGGCTTGGTGAGTTGCAGGTAACTGATCACCTCTAGAAGTTATTGAGTACTGCAAGCATCAAGTAGATCAGGAAAGTTAGAGGAATGTCAGAAATCCTAACCAACACACTTGTCATTGGCTTAGAAAGTACAAAACCATTGGATTAGCGCATTTTAGGCAAAGTCGTCAGCAATGGCAATGACAGGTTTTTCTTGTCATCTACCTTTAGTTACAACCCCAGAGACACAGTGGGAAGCAAGAGTAGTTAGTAGTAGTAGTTCTTCCCTCCTTATACAGTTGTTACCAGAACCGGTTTACCCATCGGAAGATTTCCTCTTCCTATTCCTTTGACAAAGCAAAAGGTTTGGATTTCTCCCCCCTTCCTGTATTAGTGGCTGGTCATCGGGGCAGTTAACATGATTCTTCCAGGCAGAGGTTCTCACCTTATCCAAAGCTACATAAAATAGTTGACTCATTTCCATCTTTCTTTTCTGCGTGACCTCCGAGATGGAACACTCTTCTCTTGTTACGTCTATTTCTCTATAGTTATGGCCAGTAGGCCTTTTGTCCATGTTATTACTTGTATTGTCATTTTTTTTCTTAGACTCTTAATAAAGTTATTGAAAGTTAAAAAAAACAAAAAACGTTATTTAAGTTTAGTATTTATTTTTTGTCTAGCCAGAGTTTAAGCTGGTACACTTACTAGGGATTGGGGGGAACCATACTGTGATTGGACATTTTTTATATACTATGTTGAGAATATGACTTTGGTAAACATCTGTTTTAAGTATGATTGAACCTATAAAATTTCATCTTTTAAATCTACGATACCTCTGCTTTCAGAATAGATATGGTTCTGGAAAGTCTTTCATAAACGTTCAAGTCTGTGATGGTGTATGTAGAAAACTGTTCATTTTATTGGTGTGTGAAGAAAAATTGACGTGGCCATTCTGGGGTGAAAAATTTCAAACTACTTGCTTCCAGATTGATGATATACACTGCATGTCTTCTAAAATATAAAAGATACATAAAATAGAAATAAAATGAATTTAAAAATTCACTTTTTGATTGTCTGATATAGAATTATTTGATTACTTGTATTACAACATTTAGCGCCGGTTCACACAGGGGCAACCCGACTTACAGCACGACTTTGCAAGTCGATTTGGAGGCGACTTTGAGCAACTTACGCAACTTAAAGTCTCCTCCAGGACAGGCAACTTTGGCTGTGGCCAATCACAGAATAATCAGCTCTGTGGGAGGGAGGGAGTTGCCTGGGTAAACGTGGGGAGTACCTGGGTAAATTATTTTCTTTTTACTTTAATCGCTTCAATATAAATGGAGACTCGACTTGGAGGCGACTTCCATTGAAATCTATGGGTACAAGTCGCCTAGAAGTCGCTAAAAGTAGTACAGGAACCTTTTCGGCAGTTGGAGCAACTTCAGTAGTGTACATTAAGACGGCTCTCATTCACTTCTATGGCATTTCTTTTGTCCAGCGACTTGAGGACTCCAATCCCAAGTCACTGTAGTGTGAACCGGCACTTACACCACAATGTTTTTTTTATATTATTGTTATTTCAGTGACACCAAATATAGGACCCTTTAACAAAGCAAAATATTATTATATAGTCTATAAACTAGGGTATATAATTTAGATTTCATAGTGTTTTTCTTTCTTTTTGCAGTTGTTTTAGCCCATAGAACAGTATAATATTCTAATAAATTCCATATGTCTATAAAAGTATGTCCCAGGCTTATATGTTGGTGTAACAGCACCAATTTATATTGGTATTATTTTACTTAGAATTTTATGTGAAAAAAAATAATTTTATTAAATATCTTTTCACTGAAAGTCGAACAATACACGTATATAAAATCAAAATCATTAACTGCATTTCTACATAGATCTAGAATATTTCTCCAAAACTAAACATCACAGCAAAATAGGAGAATAGACATCTGTCTATAATCAATTACTCATATTTACCCATCTAACCTAATCAAAATCACACAAATAATTTACAAATGTCTTATATAATCAATCATCTATAGGAAAGTCTTAAACACCTAATTAATTCATCAAAAAAGACAATTCTCAGCTAATTGGTAATCAGCAGATAGAATTACCATTGGAAAGCAAACAAATAATATATTAAATAAATTAATTAATTAGTTATTTAGATGAACAACAGGCTAAACAGTTAGGCCCCTTTCACACGGGGTGGATCTGTGAGCTGATTGGAGCAGAGTGGGATGGATGACACATCCCTGTACCCTGAGTTTATGCAGAGATCCCACTCTGCTCTATGGCGGCCGGGTGTAAATGGGACTCTGCTGTCCATTTACACCAAACTGCCTCTGATCCGGTCTGCCAATATGGATGAGGTCAAAGTCCTCAACAAGATAGGCGCTTGCAAACGGACACGAGTACGTTTACACCCATCTGCCCATAGGGATGCATGGACCTTCCAATAGGGTCTGTTTGAAAAAACTGACAGGCGGAGCTGATTGGAACAGCCATGTGAAAGGGGCCTTAAAGTTTATATCAGAGTAAAATAAAAATAAAACATATGCAGTACATCTCTGCATTACATGTACCTTTCCCTATGATTTATCCCTTTAACTGCTTGCCGACCAGCCGCCGCAGTTGTACTGTGGAAACATGGCCCTCGGGTGCGCAAATTGCCGTCATGTTACGTCGCTTCCCATTTCGCGCCACCTGCTCGCCCAAGGAGCCGATGCGGGCTCCCGTGATCGCATGTGGCACACCGAGAACCGGGATCTCTGTGTGTAAACACACAGTTTCCGGTTCTCTGAGGGGAGAACAGACAGATCGTCTGTTCATACAGAGTATGAACAGCGATCTGTCATCTCCCCTACACAGTCCCCTCATGACCCTTCAGTTACAACACACACTAGGGAACACAATTAACCCCTTGATCGCCCCTAGTGTTAACCCCTTCACTGCCAGTGACATTTTTACAGTAATCAATGCATTTTTATAGCACTGATTGCTGTATAAATGCCAATGGTCCCAAAAACGTGTCAGAATTGTCCGACGTATCCGCCATAATGTCGCAGTCCCGTTAAAAAAAAAATTAATAATAAAAATGCCATAAAACTATCCCCTATTTTGTAGACGCTATAACTTTTGCACAAACCAATCAATATACGCTTATTGTCAGAGGCTCCTCAACATGATCGGAGATGCGGTGTGTCAGACTAACACAACGCCCTCGCGTGCGTCGGCATGTTATCCGGCTGGACGTCATATGACGCCCAGTCAGGATAACAAAACCACTTCCCGGCTGTCACTTCCCGGCGGTCAAACTTTCACACTGGAGCGGTGCGCTAGCAGGACGGTAAAAAAAGTCCTGCTAGCAGCATATTTGGAGCCTATACCGCTCCTACCCATTGAAATCAATGGGACACCGCGGGGATACCACCCTTTTTCGGCCGCTAGCGGGGGTTAAAACCACCCCGCTAGCGGCCACATACCGTGGCTAAAACGACGGTAAAGCAGCGCTAAATATAGCGCTGCTTTACCGTCGCCGCCCGCACCGCCCCAGTGTGAAGCCGGCCTAACTGTTTAGCACAGAACTGCTGCCTGTCATGTTTATCTTATCTGCTGAATCTGCAGTGAAGAGTCGGTGAAATAGTAAATGCTGACATGGACAGCTCACATTTTGTGTGATTTCTGCTGAATAGGCTAAAATTCAAGTCATGGGTGACACTGTCTGCACTACCTGACTCAAAAAACTAGACTTTTCCATCAGCTTTTGTAGACGAAGCGGGATGGAAACTTGTCGGCGGAACAGTGACCGCATCCAATTAGTCTAATATTTTTTCAGTTTGGGATATCTTTATCGGTAAATAGAAGGGGTTATTTGAAGTAGTAGTGAACTCAACTGAGACCTACATCCTTGTCTCTTGTTGATGACGAAATCTCTATGTGTACACCTAGCTTTACAGCATAGTAGTATTGTTACCATAACATACCTCCCCCATGATCACCAAATTTTTCTACAAACGATCACTTGATCAGCATACGTTTTTCCTTCATTTTCACCTTGCAAGAAAAATGTTTTGCTTTAAATCCTATGGGACTCTGCACACCATTGCGTCACTGGTGAGGTGCTGCATCTTTTCAAAACCACACCCAAAACACAGCTCCACATTGAAATGATTGGAAACGCATCAAAATTGCTGTAAAATCGCACTGCGTTTTGCATTTTTGAGTCACATGTCCATTTTTCACAGGGCCGGGCAACCCAAAAACGCACCAGAAATGCACAGGAAACTCTTCTGAATCACCTCAAAATCATGGTAAATACGCATTTGCGTTTTTACTCCAATTTTACCTCAGAGCAGTGTGAAAGGGTCTTTACAGATAATATCCTGGCCACTTTTCAGCACTGCTGTTGTCGTTTTTTTTTTTTTTTTTTTTTTTTTTTTTTTTAGCTCAGCACGTCCCAAAAGATGAATAGACTGAAATGAATATCCTCCCTGTATGGTTGATTGCTGGGAGAATGTGAATATACATATTGAAGTTGTGAAGAAACTGACCGTAGCTAAACCCTATCTCTCTCTTTTTTTTTTACTGCTAGACACATTATTGTATGCCGAATATAGAGTTGTGTAAAGAAGCACCTCTATTGTTCCTCTACACGTGACTGGAAAGTTGAACTGAATACAGGTTTACTGCAGCTGGCTGTACACTTCAGTAAATCAGATCTATTATCTCAGGAAAACAAGAGCAACTGGCTGAAAAGGTGCAGCAATACCAATCACCTGAAGAACAATCGGCCAGGAATGTCACAAGGTTTCTATAAATATAACAACCAATACCCAGTTATCCTTCGATTCGTACAATGTGCGCTAAATCACCTTATTACTAAGGCTGGTCATACACAGACTTCTTTTTATGATCAGCCAGCAAAAATGTTCCCACGTGTCCCTTTGACTTCTGGACCGTTGGAATTTTGATCATTATATAGCTAGCTTAAGAGGAACCATTTTTATTGTATCTTTTGTATTTTTGCCAGTGAATTTCCTTTTAAAGTATGAATGGGAAGAAAGATGCCTTGTGCCCATCTACCAATAAGAATACATGAGCCGCTTTAAAATAATCCTAAACTTGATTTAGCTAAAATTAGAAGTGAGCTAGTTCTAAAAATCAAATACTCCCCTCCACTCACTAATCACTGGAATAAATGATTGAAACCAAAACCCTAAGCCCCCGTACACACGGTCGGAAATTCCGACCACAAAATCCATCTGATTTTTTCCGACGGATTTTGTCCGACACTGGTGTTGCACACACACGGTCGGACAAAGTTGTCAGAAAATCCAAGCATTCTGAACATGGTGACGTTCGTTGCGTACGTCGGAACTACATCGAGGCTAGTAGCCAATAGCTTTGGTCTCGTAATTTGATCTGAGCATGCGTGGCACGTTGTCCGTCGGAATTCTCTACACACGATCGGAAAAAGTCTGATTGGATTTTGTTGTCGGAAAATTTGAGAGCAGGATGTCCAATTTTTAGTCCGATGGAGCCCACACATGGCCGGATTTTCCGACAACATGGTCCGATCGAACATTTTCCGTCTGAATTTCAAACCGTATGTACGGGGCATAATCCACGTACTCACGATCTGAATTCTCGTCGGAAAAAGCTCTGATGGTTTTCCCGACGGAATTCTGACGGAATTCCGCTCAAACTGTCTTACCTACACACGGTCACACCAAATTCTGACCGTCAAGAACGCAGTAATGTACAACACTATGTCGAGCCGAGAAAAAATGAAGTTCAATGCTTCCGAGCATGCGTCGAATTGTTTCCGATCATGCGTAGGAATTTTGCGCGTCAGAATTGCTACAGACGATCGGAATTTCCGATAGAAACCTTTTCCATCGGAAAAATTGAGAACATGCTCTCAAATTTTTGCTGGTGGGAATTCAGCCAGCAAAATTCCGATGGAGCCTACACACGGTCACATTTTCCGATGAAAACTTGCACAAGACCCTTTTTCTATCGCATCGCATTCATAGAGGAATCGCAACACATGTATGTGAACAACCGTCATTGAAATCAATGACTTTATGGATGACATGCAAATTTAGAATCACATCAGTGTGAACCGGGCCTTAATGCCCCTTTTGCCCACTTAAATTTGTGGTCATGTGACATTTTGGTTCCAAATATTCTTTCTTCATCCACGCACAGGACGCAGGGTCCTTTTTTAGGTACGTGATGTGATCACTTTCTATTGGCATAAAAATGTGCTAGGTTTTGGACATTCTGATATTTACATATTCTGAACAAGTAGTAAATAAGCTTTAAAATAAGCTATTGTGTAACTGTTGGCACTATGGAGTAATTTATCCTAAAAATTCACAAGAGAAGCATTGAAGTCATTTAATTCGGAACTCCACATTCTGCTCTCCCCTCTTCCTGTACTTACATTCAGGGTGGATTTGATTTAAATCAATTTGATTTGAATCATCATTTTTAAAGAGCAACTGTCATCTCTGTCCCGCAGTGGCTCTTCCTCTGACTCACCGACAGTCCCATTCACTTTAACCATTTAAGGACCGAGCCTCTTTCTGAGATTTGGTGTTTACAAGTTAAAAACATTTTTTTTTGCTAGAAAATTACTTAGAACCTCAAACATTATATATATTTTTTCTAACACCCTAGAGAAAAAAAAGGCGGTCGTTTCAATACTTTCTGTCACACCGTATTTGTGCAACAGTCTTACAAGCGCACTTTTTATGTAAAAAATACACTTATTTGAGTTAAAATATAAGACAACAGTAAGGTTATGCCAAGTAAATTGATACCCAACATGTCACGTTACAAAATTGCGCCCACTTGTTGAATGGCGACAAACTTTTACCCTTAAAAATCTCCATAGGCGACGTTTAAAATATTCTACAGGGTGATCCGCCACCTACTTGACGCAGCTAAGGCCTGCATACCACTCCAATGGAAATCGGCCCTTCCGCCGACCATTGATCTCTGGCTCCAAAAGGTGGAGGACATCAGAAAAATGGAGGACCTTATCCTCACAGCGCAAAACAGAGAGGAGACATTCACTAAAACCTGGCAGGGATGGAATATGTTTATATACTCAGCTGAGGGTCAGGCCCTGAGAGGATCTGACACAGACACATAATATCGTGTGCAGCGGCAGCACTATGTTGAGTCATACGGACATAGACACAAGCCCCGCAGCTACAATTCTGATCAGACCAACTGACACTTCATGATCGGGGGACACACACTGCTCCCCCCCCCCCCTACCTCTTCCCCCCCACCCCTCTCCCTCAATCCCCCCTACTCAATAATCCCCCTTTCTTCTTTTTTCCCATCTGTCCTTCCTACTCTTTAAGGCCCCTTTCACACTGGGGCGGTTTTCAGGCGGTACAGCGCTAAAAATAGCGCCTGTACACCGCCTGAAAAAACCGGCCCCATTCACTCCAGTGTGAAAGCCGGCGGGCTTTCACACTGGAGCGGTGCGCTAGCAGGACGGTAAAAAAAAGTCCTGCTAGCTGCATCTTTGGAGCGGTGTAGGAGCGGTGTATTTACCGCTCCTATACCGCTCGTTCCCATTGAAATCAATGGGAAACCACGGGGATACCGCCCGCAAACCGCCGCTGCAGCGGCGGTTTGCGGAGGTTTTTAACCCTTTTGCGGCCGCTAGCGGGGGTTAAAACCACCCCGCTAGCGGCCGCATACCGCGGGTAAAGCGATGGTAAGCAGCGCTAAATATAGCGCTGCTTTACCGTCGCCGCCCCGCACCGCTCAGGTGTGAAAGCAGCCTAACTCCACCCTCCCCCACATATTGGGGGCTGTATAAATGTAGGTACTTAGATAATTAAAAGAAAACTAGGAAGTGAGCCCATGAGACGGCAATATTTCACAACTCCACAACATGGTGTTTTTTGTTCTTGTTGATACTGTTAGCAGAGACTTGTTGTTGTATCACCAGTTTTGTCTTTTGCTTTGTATGTTATGTGGAAAGTATGTAACCTACTGGTCCATGTGGACCCATTTCCTGACATAAATAAACAATTTAAAAAAAAAAAAAATATATATTCTACAGGTTCCATGCTTAGACTTGCAGAAGAGGTCTAGGGCTAGAATTATTGCTCTCTCTCTACCGATCGCGGCGCTACAGCACATGTGTGATTTGAACACCGTTTTCACGTATGCGTTCACTTCTGCATTTGAGCTCGGTAGGACGGGGCGCGTTTAAAAATACTTTTTTTTTTCTTATTTATTGTACCTTTTATTAAATTTTTTTATACTGCTCTTTAAAAAAAAAAAATTGTGTCACTTTTATTCCTATTATAAGGAATGTAAACATCCCTTGTAATAGAAAAAAAGCCTGACAGGACCTCTTAAATATAAGATCTGGGGTCAAAAATACCTCAGATCTCATATTTACACTAAAATGCAATAAAATATAAAAAAAAAAATTTGATGTCAATTGAAAAAAATTAAAAAAAAAGTCCCTTTAAGAGCTATGGGCGGAAGTGATATTTTGACCGCCTCCCACCGCCGATAAAAGTGATCTTGCGGCGAATCCTCCGCAGAGACCACTTTTATCATAAAGTGGACTGCCCACTGAAGAAGAGGATACCGGGGTTATGGCAGCTAGCTGCTGTCATAACCCCCGGTATTCCTCTTCATAGTTGCGCCTTAAAACGGCGGTGGGCGGTCGGTAAGTGATTAATGGAATGGCTGGTGATGCGGCATTGACACAACAAGGTGAGGGACGTGGCGGCAACAGGTGAGTGGATGCCCGCTAACAGGTGCTGCCACGATAGATCTGAAATGACAGGTGCTCTTTAAATATAAGGACTCATTCTTGTTGGTAGTTAGGATCCTATTTAGAATAATAAGCTGTCAGGTTAGTAAAACAGCGATATCAGAACTGATTCAATCATACAGTTTGTAGTGTACATAGATTTGTAAAACAATGGGATAAAGGAATATTCCTGAACTTTGTTTTATCTCGTGGTTACTGTGAAATTGTGTGAATGCATCAATGCAGTGCATGTTATCTCAGCTTGCAGAGCTTGGATGCATTGAATGAGTTTACCAAAAATGTAACTATTGCAGCATATACAGCCTCATGCTAGGAATATACAGCCTCATGCTACGTAACTAAGCTCCATTTCATGTTGAATAAACTAAATTATTAATGTATCTTAAATAGAAAACAATTTTTAGATAGATTTTTACTCCAAAAGCATTTTCTTAAAATAAATGTAATTAAAAAAGCAAAACGATTTAAATCAAAAAAATCCTTTTTTTTTTTTTAGATTTTTTTTTTTTTTTTAAATCATTGATTTTAATCAACCTGCTTACATTAGATATTGGAAAACTGCCAAGTCAGGAATGTTAAGGGAATGGACTGAGCTGTTGAAATAAAGCTGAAAGTACTTTCCCCTGTAATATCTAAGAATGAATTACTTAGCAGTGCCTGTAGCTACAGAGGGCTTTTCATAAAGCGCATTTAATGCTTGTTAGGAATGTGAACATTTTAAAGTGACCCTGTCACACAAACTTATATTTGGAACCAAGGCCAAAACTTTAGACAAGATACTGAATCCTTGCCTTTCCTGCTGTTCTTGCTGCTAGATGTGCTCTTTACCAATAGCAGGGTTCTTTAACCACTTCAATACCAGGCACTTAGACACCTTCCTGCCCAGGCCAATTTTCAGCTTTCAGCGCTGTCGCAATTTGAATGACAATTGCGCGGTCATGCTACACTGTACCGAAACACATTTTTTTATCATTTTGTTCCCACAAATAGAGCTTTCTTTTGGTGGTATTTGATCACCTCTGCAATTTTTATTTTTTGCGCAACAAATAAAAAAGACTGAAAATCTTGAAAAAAAAAAATTTTTCTTTATTTCTGTTACTTTTTTTTGTAAATAAGTAAGTTTTCTTCTTCAACGACGGACACTGATATGGCGGCACTGATGGGCACCAATGAGGTGGCACTGATGGGCACCAATGAGGTGGCACTGATGGGCACTGATAGGTGGCACTGGTATGTGGCACTGATGGGCACTCGTAGGCGACACTGATGGGCACTCGTAGGCGTCACTGATGGGTACTTATGGGTGGCATTGCTGGGCATCCCTGTTTTGTAAATTGCCACAGAGGTGCCAGTCAGTGCCCATTTGTGGGCACTGGCATATTTTGGGCATATTTTTTACATGTGGCTGGCCATGGGGGATGTACCTGGCCATCCACATGCTGGGGGCTTCCCTGGGGGCATCTGAGGGGGGGGGGCTGCGCTGATAAACAATCAGCACAGACCCTCCCTGTCAGGAAATCAGTAAATGCGGCTGCAGAGAACACGCCTTCCCGTAGACCACACTATTGTGAACCTAGCCTAGATGCAAGTTGAGCAGACTTTTACTTTCAATGTTTTGTAAGCAGCATTAGTCGTCCACTGATTTTGACTTTAATTGTTATGGACCTAATAATCTTGTATGCCTGGCAGGAAAAATAATAAACAGTTGAGAACTTGTTTCATAGGGATTTGCATACAGAGCTGAATAAGTCAGCAGGTCCTTGGGCCAACTTAATCCTTTTTTTTTAAAGGTTCCATTCAGCTGATTGAAGGGGAGGTGAGGAAGATGTCTTATTTAGTATAGGCTTCTCCCAAGAGGAATTTATACTGTTTGTATAAAAAAGGAAAATCAATTTCTGGATTAGTCCACTCAACTAACTGGAAATATCTTAAAGGATAAGTTCACCTTTTTTAAAAAAAAATATTAAATGTAAATTTTTGCAGGTAAAACAGATCGCTGGTGCAATCTCAGGCTCCTGCAGACTGTCAGTGTAGCTGTCTGTCCGTACCTCTTATGGGCAGGGAGTTACTAAATGACCAGAAGGGTCAATGAACTACCTAGTTCATTAAGAACAACAGGCCATCAGCTGCAATGGCTGACGGTAGTTGTAGTCCACCCATTCACAAGAAGATCCCTGGCCTGCTGTGACAACGGGGACTCCTGGGGGGGCTGCTCCATTAGTAACATGTTAAATTCTATATATGGGTGTAACATGTTACCAGGGGGGACTGACCATTCGGCCACTCGGGCACTGGGCCACTAGGGGGCCCCATCAGGGTTGCCAGCCTCAGTAAAACCAGGGACAGTATGTCAAAATCTGTGTTTGTTTTACATCTGTCTCTGAAATGTCAGAACAGAAACATGTCTGTGTATACTGTGTGTATATGTATGTGTATACTGTGTGATTGTATACTGTGTGTGCGTGTGTGTATACTGTGTGGCCCCATAATCTCTTATTGCCTGGGGGCCCCATGATCTCCTATTGCCCGGGGGCCCCATAAGTTGTCAGTCCGCCCCTGCATGTTACTAAAAGTGAACTTATCCTTTAAATCCAGGGTGGTTAGGGACAGAACGAGGAAGGACCTATGGAGAAGAGGTCTCAAGAAATACAAGAAACTAACCGTACACCAGATTGCAATTATAGTGACCTACAGTACCAGTTTTGGGTTGACTGACCTTCCTAAAAAGTTATGATTCTTCCACGTCATATAAGTCCTTGGACGGCACAGACACAGTAATAATTTATATTACAAATACTTTTCTCTACAGGTTTGGTTTGAAGTTTGTTTTGTGCTTCACCACAAATAGCAACACTTACTGTTTCTCTCAAACCCTGCCATGTACCTAATTTGCTTTAACATAAGTGCGTATAGGACATGTGTTTCTCTGTACTGAGGTTGTGGTTTGTGGTTGGTGAGTTGCCGGTGTTCAAACACATTGCTGTGATCCACAACTGAAATGCAGCAAGGAGTTAAACACCTGCATGTTTTACTCCATTGACGTTTCACATTGATTGCAAAATGTATCTAAATATAAAAATCCTGTATAATTCTGCTTTTTATAGCAAGGGACACATTCAGTTGCAATGGTATAAAAATATTTTATGTAGATTAGTCATTTTGCACGAGGTACTTAACCGTTTAGTCAATAATTATGTGTGTGGATGGGACTTTGCAAGAATATAATTACATTTTCTATTCTAAGTAAACAAAACAAATTATGGAAACTCCATAACCTCAATTTCCTATGATTTGGGTAAAATCGCAGGATCTGGTGAATACATGACATGACCTGGAACTAACTGCTGGAATGCCCTCGTTTCAACACCTAGCACAGAATCTATGCCGACACGGACAGGCAGAATGATTTTTTGCCCCCAACACTATTTACATAGTTGTGGTAGTGACCTCACAGGAGGCGGCAGTGGTGTGGGGTAAGTGCTTGCTGGGCTTGTAAGGCAAGTCTGCTGGGGGAAAACATTAACTCCAGCTGACCAATATTGTTTAGGAAGGGGAAATTATTTCCCCCCACTGACCACCAATGATTTTGGCAGGGGGGCGGGCATAAGGAGGAGCTATTTACTTTCATTGACCACCAGGGAATAGCTCAGGCATATTCAAACCTAGTTCGAACCCATGTGAGCTGGCTCGCTAGGAAGCTGCACTGTACTGGGGCAATAATCTGTGGCCAATGCATTCTCTGCCCCAAGTGCATGTATACACACTGCCTTTATACATGAGTCTGTAGGGCGGGGGATGCCATGGCTGTAGATGAGTGGATCAGTACAGGTGAAAGATTCCTGGCAGGCTCGCTTACAAGCGATACAGTTGCAGCAATCTCCCTTGCCATGCTATTGTATTCTGATGGCAAGGATTCACAGATCATGCATGCACGTGGGAGCCGTAAGTGACGGCATGTTTGCCTTCACTTGCGGCACGCCCAGTGCGCCTGCGCCGTTGTCTATGGCGCGCATGCGCCGTTGTCTATGGCGCGCATGCGCCGTTGTCTATGGCGTGCATGCGCCGTAGACAGTGGTGCCCATTTTTGTAAAATATCTCCTTAACTGTGTAGGTTAAGGAGATATTTCTTGGACCTACAGGTAAGCCTTAATCTAGGCGTACCTGTAGGTTAAAGTGGTCTGTAAGGGTTTACAACCACTTTAAAAAAACTTATATTGGATCCATCCAGTAGCATGGCTGACCACAACAGTTCAAAACCAGGGAATGTACAGATGATCATGCTCCTGGAAATCCCCCTTATATATGGCAAGATACAGGAAATTGCAAGAAGTGGAACATTGAATACGATCAGTCACATCTGGTGCCCCTCACCATGTGCTCTTGGCTAGATGATTTGTTGTGTATTGATGGACACTTCCCAATTGTGAGTCAAGAAGGAAGTAAAGCCAGGAATGTGATCACTGCATTGTGTGCATTACCAAGGGTGTGCACATGAGTATTTGATTTGATGGACTATTAAACAATATACTGTAGATGTGAAGCAAGTAAATCGCTGTATATAAGTGCTATTGTGCTATGTGCATAAAGTTTAAAACAAGTGGCAAGTTTGTGGAGTATGTCAGCCTATATAAACGCACAAGTTTGTTTCTGCAATACCAAGAGATTTGTGGAGCAGCAAAGTGGTGTCAGGATGACCTTAGATCAGTGGTTTCCAACCTTTTGTTTGCCCCACACCCCTAGCAAATATTTGATTATTGTTTGCACCCCCTACAAAGTTTATATTACATTTGAGGATGAAGAAATATAATTTCTAATTTTTAAACCACATGCAATACTGCAGGTGAACAAATTGAAATTATAATAAGTCAGTTCCAAATTGTAGAAATATGAATTCACGATCCACTCTTCTTAAAATCTTCAGGTCTCCAGGAACAAAATATCCATCAAAGTTTGAGTGAAACAATAAACAATGATTATGTCAGATGCTGCATTAAAATTAGTTTAAAAGCAATCAGTTACTTTTAGGGATGCACCAATACAGTTTTTTTTAACATCGAGTACGAGTACCGATACTTTTTTACAGGTACTCGCCGATACCAATTACTGATACCTATCGCCTAGGAAAAGGGGTGGTTTGGGAGGTGTTGTGGGTTGTTGTTCAGGAGTTGGGTGACGGGAGGGTGGGAGGGGTTAAGTGAGGGCAAGATAGTTGAGGGTGGGGTGAAATAGGGATTTTGGGTTGGGATGGAAAAGGCTGTGATCTCTGGGGGGATGAGGATGTGAGGGTTATTGGGAGACATGGGGGCAGAGGTGATGGCAGAGAGGAAAGGAGGAGGCAACAGGCAGAACTGACAGAAGGGACTGCAGGCATGGTACAGGAGACCGTCAGAGACTGAAGGCATGGTACAGGAGACAGTCAGACTGCATGGTACAGGAGACAGCCAGAGACTGCATGGTACAGGAGACAGCCAGAGACTGCAGGCATGGTACAGGAGACAGTCAGACTGCATGGTACAGGAGACAGCCAGAGACTGCAGGGATGGTACAGGAGACAGCCAGAGACTGCAGGCATGGTACAGGAGACAGCCAGAGACTGCAGGCATGGTACAGGAGACAGCCAGAGACTGCAGGCATGGTACAGGAGACAGCCAGAGACTGCAGCCATGGTACAAGAGACAGCCAGAGACTGAAGGCATGGTCTAGGTGACAGCCAGAGACCTCAGGCATGGTCTAGGAGACAGCCAGAGACTGCAGGCATGGCACAGGAGACAGCTAGAGACTGTAGTCATGGTACCAGAGTCTCTCGCGGGAGAGGAGTTGGCCGGACAGCACATGGAGGAGGGAGAGAGCCCCGCTGCTCAGTACATTAGGATACCGCCCATACAGTCTTCATACAGAGCCCCTCCTGTTCTCTGCCTCAGCATCCAGCCAGGGAGAGCCCAGATCCATCGCTCTATGTGGCCGGGAGTCAGAGCTGGAGGAAGGAGGTGTGCAGAGACGAGGCTTGTGGGCTGTTAGGACAGGCTGGCCTGCACCTAGCGATGCCACTGGGAGGAGGAGGCTGGATGGCACTGTCCGAAGGGGAGGAGGAGGAGGCGGTCCACTCCCAAGCAACGTCACTTCCGGTATCGGAGCATTTTCGTGAGTGGCAATACTCGCGAAAATGGCTAGTGTCAGCACCGATACCGGTATCGGTATCCATGCAACCCTAGTTACTTTAATTATTAGTTAACTCTGGTATTCTTTCCTTTTGATTAAATAAGCAACAAAACTGCTGTCTGCACAACACAACCACCTACTACCACTGCTCGAATCATCAAATGACCACTCGTTACTCCTCACTAAGGGACACAAGACACTCTTTAGCGTACTCCCTGAAATTCCATCTTGCCCCCCAGGTTGCCTTAGAGGTTTTAGTAAACAACTGGAGGGGACTTTTGAACCGCATTTGGTGAGAGTAATGTGATAAATAATATCCCATAATCCATTTGTTTATGATTTGATATTCCGTGGGAGGGTCGTATCTGTCCCTCCTGATATTACAGCTAAAGCTGGCCTAAGTTTGTCGGAACATTCATTTGTCATTCAAAAGATTACATTGGTTTTAACATTTGATTTTGAAATGAGTGTAGTTTACTGATCGAAACCACATACACCGTTAAAAATTTGAGAACATTTTTCCATCCTTCAAGTTTTCTTTTCAACGCACTCTAAAACAAACAGCGATTTGACCGACTACTGATTAAAAATTAACAAACTTTCTTAGGTCCTTCTTTCTCCAAGAATTTTCATTTGCAATTCTACCCATCCATGGCCAGCTTTAAAGGGATCACTTTCCTGCTTTACGTGACAGATCTGTCATTGTTTTATAGGTGGTGGGTGGTGGGCTGCTATGTGGTAACTTTTTTTATAACTAAAAATCTCTATTCTTTATGTGTTAGTCGATGTATATTTTTAAGGCTGCACCACATATGAGCCAGAAGAAACAAAAGTATAAAGATAGAATAATTTATCTTGCAAATTATTCATTTGGAGAGATTTTTTTTTTTTTTAAAAGACAGGAGAAGTGGCGGCGTTTAATTTTAATTGCATAAAGAAAAAAGGGCTCTCACCTGAGAAAATCCAACCAAGCCATAACCCTTTCTTCCCCCAAGCAGTTATTACGATTTTTTTTCTTAGGTCACGGGTTCACTATAGGCGCTTTTACTATCACTTATCCTATCTACTCACATCTTCACTTAGGCCCTTTTCACACGATCAGCCCGCAAAGAGCCGCCTGTCCGTTTTTCAGGCAGATCCAAGCGGGCCACCCATTGACTTGTATGGACAGGCGGATGTCAGCGGAGATGTGTCTGCTGACCCCTGCCTGCCTGCCATCCGAAATGTCAAGATCCGCTTAAAACAGACAGATGGCGATACGTTCACCATCCGTCCAGCGGATCGGATCAGATGAAAACAGACAGCATGCTGTCTGTTTTCATCTGATCTTCACATAGAGAACAGCAGGGCTCTGACAGGTCCGTCCCTGCACAATGAGCAGAGATGGACCTGTCACCTGCCTGCTCAGCGGGGATCAACGGAGCAATCTCCCACTGAGCTAGCGGAGTCCGCTGAGCGGATCCACCCCATGTGAAAGGGGCCTTTATCTGCAACCATTAAAACCAAGAAATTTTAGGTTACTGGATCATTGGAAATTAACACAAAATGAATGCATGAACACCCAACTCTAAAACAAGCCTCCCTATTTAAAGAATGAGTTGACCTTTAGTGTGACATGATCCCCCCATATTTATACAGCAACCCTCCCCATGACTAGGGGTGCAACAGATCGTCGCCGATCCGTGATCCGAACGGGCCACCCCGTTCCGATCGGCACACCCCGCGATCCGCGGAGCGCTCCGCGGCCTCGGCCTTAGGAAAGGCTGCGGCTTCGGCCTAGCTCCGGAGCGGCGGCGGCCATCTTTGTACACCCGGCGGCCTTAGGAAAGGCCGCGGCTTCGGCCTAGCTCCGGAGCGGCGGCCATCTTGGTACACCCGGCCACTGTTTACAATGTGATCGCTCCGTCAAATGACGGAGCGATCACTTGTAAACATACCCTGCATTACCCAGCCAATATCCTGCATTACCCTGCATATACTCTGCATTACCCTGCATATACTCTGCATTACCCTGCATATACTCTGCATTACCCTGCATATACTCTGCATTACCCTGCATATACTCTGCATTACCCAGCATATACTCTGCATTACCCAGCCAATACTCTGCGATACTCTGCATTACCCAGCATATACTCTGCATTACCCAGCCAATACTCTGCGATACTCTGCATTACCCAGCCAATACTCTGCGATACTCTGCATTACCCAGCCAATACTCTGCGATACCCAGCCAATACTCTGCGATACCCAGCCAATACTCTGCGATACCCAGACAATACTCTGCGATACCCAGCCAATATTACAGTGGGGAGAGGATGTGGATATTACAGTGGGGGAGATGATGTGGATATTGCAGTGGGGGAGATGACGTGGATATTACAGTGGGGACTATATGGTGGCGGAATTTTCACAGGTTTTTGCAAATTCAATTATTATTTGCTGATCCGAAAAATGATCCGATCCGTGACTCCTGATCCGAGGATCGATCCGATCCGTGAGTTTTTTGATCCGTTGCACCCCTACCCATGACAGTGTGCGGGGATTCTCCAAAATCCTAAACAGAGGCTAAAAGAAGAGTCACACTGGCTTCTGTCTAACCTGCGCTGGACATCTTCCGATTGAGAAGGGAAATCAACATAATGGGGCTGATTTACTAAAACTGGAGAATGAATAACCGGTCCACTGTGCATGTGGTAGTCAATCAGCTTCTAACTTCAGCTTGTTCATCTTAGGTTTCATGTACACGGGACATTTTTACCACCTCTCCTGAATGATTTAACTTGAGCGATAGTAACCCACGTTTAAAAAGTCAGTTTTGCCGTGTTTACATGCAGCATTTAGTGGCGTTTTTCCACGTTTGTATTTAGAAGCATTTAAAAAAAAACTATGTTTTGTTTTTTCAAAATAGACAAAAATGAAAAATGCCTGTAAACAAAAGGCAGCTAAACACGAGTTACTGCGTTTATCCATGTTTAGAAGCATTTGGCGCTTGAAATGCCTCTAAACTTTGCGTTCCAAAAAAAGGCTCTAAACTCAACTGCTAGAAACTACTGTTTTGTACTGATAAGATAACATAGAGGAGAGTTCAGGGGCAGTTAAAAAAAACGCCCAACTACTCCTAAATGTCCGTCTACCAGCAGCAGTGTACATGAGACCTAAGCTGAGCCTAATGCAGAGTTGCA
This sequence comes from Lithobates sylvaticus, assembly GCA_028564925.1. Lineage (NCBI taxonomy): Eukaryota > Metazoa > Chordata > Amphibia > Anura > Ranidae > Lithobates > Lithobates sylvaticus. The sequence goes on from CM053030.1 coordinate 408,764,279, forward strand.
CCAGATTTTGCACTCTCCAGTTTTTGTAAATCAATCCCAATGTTTCCTTGGCCGACCACTGCATTTTCAGTCCTCAATGTATTATTGTATTGTCCCATTACTGGTGGTCAAGTGATAAATGCCCCTTAGCATTGGTGGTTCAGCAATGATAGCTGCACAAACAAACTATAGTCCTGTGTGATATTACTGTACAAATTTTCATATAATTTAGTATGACTCTTTAAACCCTTACGAGTTTCCAAGATAAATACAGACAATCATCTATTTTTTTTTAATGGGTGTTTTATATGATTTGAAAAAAATCTTAAATAAAGTACAACCACTGACATCACAACATGTCCAATGGCGAAAAAGTCTGCGCAGAGCCCAAATGAGCATTATCAGCATACACATTGTATTATACAGGATTGTAAGATGACCAACAAGCACACACACTCACACAAATCCACTGGACAATCGTCTATTTCGGTGACTGTCAGTAACGTGTAACAAACATCCGAGGCTTTTCAGGCTGACACATGGCTCCTTGGCTTGCTGTAGCTCCTGCTCTATTACCAGAGACACATCTGCATGCACACAGCTGAGGCCATCACTAAACTGCCTTCTGAAAGGACATTACAGAAGGCCGATGAAAGCACAGCATCTTCACGGTGACCTTATCTTGTTTATTGCTAATTACAAGTCTATAAGATTTTATACCAGATAGTGCTACTGGAATCACAGCTGAGCTCAGACTGAATTTCATAAATGACACTGCAGGCAAGATAATAGTCTTCAATTAATTGTAGGTTTCAGTTTTTTCTATTGGTTACCAAGTTTTTACGGCATTTTTTTGTATTATATACCGTAGCTCTCTTGCAAGGTGGTGGGCTTGGCTTTTAGCTAGGCTGTTGTCATTATGTATATTTTCCTAATGTTTCTTTTGAAAATCTACTGGAGGGGCAGGACACAGAACTGGTATATTGGATTACTGCGTGTAGATTCCTCAAGTATTGTAAGGTGCCCTTATGGCCACCAGATCGTCCGTTTTTTTTTTTTGCATGCTAGTCGCATATCGAAAATGGAAAGGTTACTAAAGTGACGAAAATTGAATAAAAAATTGAAAGTGATGTCATGTGTTGTAGTGTATTTCTATTTTATTTTCAGACGACAACTGTACTGATTAAACAAAAATCGTCTGAGAAAAATTTTCGTGTTTGTCCGATCAGATAATATCAGATGAACTGTGGTGATCGGCCCTCGAAAGCTTTGTACTAACAATCCGATTATTGTACGATTGCTTAGAAAGCAGTATTTTTCATCAGATTTTTGGATAGTGTGTACGGGCCATTAGATAGGAAGATCTTTTAATAAGAAGGGTAGTTAAAGCAGTTGCATACCCTTTTTTTACATTTTTACCTACAGGTAAGCCTTATTATAGTAAAATGAATATCTCCTAAACCTACACGGTTTAGGAGATATTCACCCTGCATGCAGCCCCCTGATTGATGTCAGTGGCACATGCATAGCGAAGGTCTGGGGTATCGTGCCGCACCTTGCTGGAACTGGCGACTCCCGCACTCCGTGACGTCAACGCAGGTCCGGCCACTCACAGCTGGAGGCGCAAACCCGGAAGAAGAGCAGAGGGGAAAATGTCAGCTCTGCGTTGATCGGTATGCGATGCGGGGACCTCATTCTAAGGTATTTCATAATGAGCTAGTATGCGGCGCACACTAGCTCATTATGCCTTTTCCTTACGGGGGGGGGGGGGGGTTCGTTTGTGGGTATACAACCGCTTTAATGCAGGATTTGCCTGTCTCCTCCTGGATTTCTATATTATATATAACCTTATCCATGACTTGGTCTGTTGTACAGAGTGGTGTACCCATGGGGAGCAGTTCCATTGTCTGTTAAAAATGTTGCATAGTATGTGGCCAGCGGTAATTCATTTGCACAAACGTACCAACCATAAACCTTTTATGTGGTTAGCCTTTTTCTGTGACTTCTTTAAAAGTTGATGTTTATATAGGGGTAAGCTTGCCCTGCTGCCCCACACACAATGCCTTGGTACTTAGGACTTGCTAGACAGAAGGTGCTTTTGCTGACTGAAATCAGATGTGCATAATAATTCACAGAAGCCTAAGGCCTCTTTCACACGGGGCGGATCAGTGCTGATCTGCCCCGTGGATATCCGCTTGCTCAGCGGGGATCGTCGGAGCGATCTCCGCTGAGCAGGAAGATGACAGGTCCTTCTCTGAACACTGCGCAGGGACGGACCTGTCAGAGCGCCGCTCTCCCCCTATGGGAGATCGGGTGACGACGGACTGTAGAGTCGGATGGTTGACCGTAGGTCGGATGTCAGCGGACATGTCACTGCTGACATCCGACGCTCCATAGACCTCTATGGAGCAGCCGTTCAGGTCCGCCTGAATAACTGACAGGCGGATCTGAACGGATCGGCCGTGTGAAAGAGGCCTAAGACCCTTTTTACACATGGGGAACGTTGATTTCATCAGTTCAGTCCCGTTTTTTTCACTTAAGTCTCAGAGCCATTTGTTTAAAGAAAAAACAGACCTTTGTCCGTTTACATGCGTTTTTCGTACATTTTTTTAATGGAAGAAAAATAGGAATTGAACCGTCCAAAAAAAAAAAAACGGATGTCGATGGAAGCGGATGTAAATGGTTGATCATCCATTTATATCCATTTTTCCATAGAGATGCATTGATGTCTGTTTTTCATCCATCAACAGATGGATGAAAAAACAGGCAAATGGTCCGCATGTGTACAAAGCGGCCTAACCAAATCCCAGAAATCATTAGCCTTTGTCTTCCAGCTTGAACCTACAAGTTTTCCATTAATGTCAGCATTATTATAAGGTATACATTACAGTACATTATATGTGAGATATAGGTTTTAAATATTTGGGCAGTAAATAATAGGAGGAAGGGGCAAAAAAAAAAAAACCCTCCCTCCTCTGCTGAGTCTGTCTGCCTTTGCATGTCAGAAACAAGACTTAAATGTCCTTGTAGACATACCCTAAGGCCTTCATCAAAGATGTTCAGTGATTGTTAAATGCTATGTAAATGCTTACATGTTATGCTCTAACAGTTAGAACAGTTTTTCCCAACCTCTTTACCTTACAGGGATCCTTGAAAATATATTTCTTTTTTTTTTTTTTTTAAATCTTTATTTATTTTAAATTTCAAAGTACACAAACATAAAACCAACAATAAATTTAATCTTTATCGCACGTTGACATCCTATTTCCTTCCCTCGCCCCTCCCCCCTCCCCCCTCCCCCCCTCGCCTTGCAAATCTCTCTGAGAGGCCCCAGCCCAACATTCCCATAAGTAGGGTAGAGCTCCCAACGTATAAATGAGAAGGGGTAACCTATCCCATAACCTCGGCTAGGTATCTCCAGGAGTCCTTAAAAGCGATCCAGTCCCTCCATTTCTCTCTACCATCAGGTTCGGACCCTCCCACCGTTACATCTGCACTTTGGATCCTATGGATCTCGTTCACGCTATAAATCCAGTCCCTCAAAGTTGGGCCGGATTCCTCCCGCCATTTTTTCGACACTAAACATTTTGCTTCATTTAGGAGGACCGGGGTTATAGAAGTTATATAAAGTTTCCGTGGGGTCCTTGTCCCGTGGAACAGGCACAACCAAGGATCCTCTACAATAACTTCCTTAGTTATGACAGAGATCAAGTCCAGGACTCCCTTCCAATATTTCTTAATCACCAAAAGATATGGGCCAACGTGCCCCTAGCTTTGCAGCCTCTCCAGCACTCAGGGGACGCCTCAGCTTGGTATTTGCTCATCCTATCAGGGGTAAGATACCATCTTGCTAGGCATTTGTAGTTGTTTTCAACCGCTTTAATGGGGAATATTGAGCAATGGATTGTTTTAAAAATATTTTCTAGCCTATTCTTGCCGCACTGTATCCCTAAAAATAGAAATACATTTCTGATCTCAGGAAATCTTTATTAAAAATTATTATTTCTACAGATCACTGTACCATTAACATTATCATTAGGTTTTATATCAATATATAACAAATATAGGAATAAAAAAATTGGGCATATATTTTTTTACACCCCCTTTTCTATTCAAAAAAATATGTTCAGCATTAAAAATTAAATGAAAATTAAATAAATAACAATAGTTACAAGAAAAGAAACACAGACAGTGAAAATTGTATATTGATCATTGTATATTGGCAGTCCCTGGAAAAGTGGCGCCTTACATTGGTGGTCAGCAAGTGAGACGCAAATGTAAGAATGTTTTTCTTACAACAGTGGTAGGAATGCCATCGTCAGGATCCAGAACTGAACCGGCGACCTCCGTGGTCTCTGGCAGGCTCCCTGCCTGATTCCTTGGACAACCTTGCTTTGTCTCTTGTTTATGGTGAACCTTGAACCATTTGCTCCTCCCATGAACTTCCTGATTTAAAACATGTATCTGCACTTCCTGTTTGCCAGATTATTGTGCTCTCCTGCTGATATCTTCTTGCATACTTGCTGCTGTCCTTACCTTCACTGTTCATTGACTATGCTCCCGTCTGATCCTATCCAGCTACTATTCGTTACTAACATTTTGGCTTGTTCAGTGCACCATATGAGAGCTGGAGGTACAGGGAAAGAGACAAGTTTGGGATGGTATAGCTACTATTGATTCTTATAGAAAGCTTCCACACCCAGTGCCTACCGTCACCAAGGTTCAATGCTCCACCACCTGTTTCCCCTCATATTCAATTATAACTGGACTGTACCTTTAACCCCCTAGGTTGTGGATTTTACTCCCTTCATGACCAGGCCATTTTTGAGATACTGCACTGCGTTACTTTAACTGACAATTGCGTCAGTTAAAGAGCTTTCAGTTGGTGGTATTTGATCACCACGGCGTTTTTTATTTTTTACGCTATAAACAAACAAAAAAAAAGACTGATAGTTTCGAAAAAAAAAAATTTTTTTACTTTCTCCTATAAAATCACTTCCAATACAAAAAATTAAAAAATCGAATTTCTTCACAAATTTAGGCCAATATGTATTTTGCTACATGTTTTTGGTAAAAATCCTAACAAGCGTATATGTATTTTTTTCTTATACTAGTAATGGTGGCTATCAGCGACATAAAGCAGGACTGCGATATTGCAACAGACTATCAGACATTAACTGATGCATTTGACACTTTGCAGGAAACAGTGACACTAATACAATGATCAGTGGTAAAAATATGCGCTGTCACTGTACTGGTGACACTGACTGGGAAGGGGCGAAACATCTAGGGCAGGGATATGCAAATAGCGGACCTCCAGCTGTTGCAGAACTACAAATCCCATGAGGCATAGCAAGACTCTGACAGCCACAAGCATGACACCCAGAGGCAGAGGCATGATGGGACTTGTAGTTCTGCAACAGCTGGAGGTCCGCTAATTGCATATCACTGATCTAGGGCAATCAAAGGGTTAATAGTGTGCCTAGCCAGTGTTTTTGTGTACATAGTATGCTGCTTTCACTAGGAAAAGAGATTGATTCTAGTCTCTGCTTTGCAGAGACACAGGATCACCCCTTCTCCCCTGTCAGAACTGAGATAAGCTTGGTTTACAGGCATATCTCAGTTCTCCATGTTTTACTAAGAATCAGCAGATGCCGGAGGACATAGAGTCCCCGGTACCCGCAGATCTGCTTCTGCTGTGAATTATTACAGCAGAAGCGGCCTGCCGGCGGCGTGCCCACCCCCCCCTGCAGGCAGAAATGCAGAATCGCGCATATATACGTGATTCTGCCCATAATGCCACGTACACACGATCGGAAATGCCGCCAGCAAAAGACCGATGTGAGCTTTTGGTCGCAAAATGCGACCGTGTGTATGCTCCATCGGTCTTTTGCTGGCGTAATTTCCGCCAGCAAAAGATTGAGAGCAGGTTTTCTTATTTTTCGGTCGGAAAAAGTTCTGATCGGAAATTCCAATTGTCTGTAGCAATTCCAACGTGTAAAATTCCTACGCATGCTCGGAAACAATTCGACGCATGTTCGGAAGCATTTAACTTAATTTTCTCGGCTCCTCATAGTGTTGGACGTCACCGCGTTCTTGACGGTCGAAAGTTAAGAGAACTTTTGTGTGACCGTGTGTATGCAAGCCAAGCTTGAACGGAATTCCATCGGAAAAACCATCCAAGATTTTTCCGACTGAAATTCCGCTCGTGTGTACGGGGATAGGGCGATCAGCAAGTTAATGAAAGACAAGCCCAGAAGCCAAACTATTCCCCTTTTGACTGCTTTGGAAAACCAGTTTTCATATTACCAGCCATTCCAGGTTCAGAAACTAAGACAAAATTATTTTATATGGATTATATTTACATATTTTTGTATATTTTACATTGTACAACTGTTTTAGATCTAAACGTTTAGATCAGAGTTCTTAACTGACACAGAAAAATGGGCCTATCTGAGCTTTTTTTGTCCCACTGATTGCATTTAGGCCAACACAAAAAATGAAACAACCACATACATTCCAGTAATTACTAGTATTACGTTCGTTATTTAATCTAAAGTATTTTAAACATGCAAAAAATCACTACTCATAATTTGTTTCATTAAACAGTCGAGTCCTTTTCTGAATTTGGTTTGCATCCATTCTCAGCGCTCACTGCAAAACAAAGACGCCTGGCTGACAAGCCTGTAATAATGCTTTGACCGTATCAAGCATGCTTCCTTAATAATGTCTGACATTATCAGATTGATTAACTCAGCATGGGGCCTTAATCAGATTCAATGAATGCAAGCAGCTGCACTGCAAAAGAATAGGCAAATAAAAATGTGATCCTCGCACAGTATTTTATATGGCTTTTATTAAGTGAATTATCTTTTCTGCAAATACAGTGATACAGCAATTGCTGAAGCTTATTTTACGCACAATTTATTGTAGGCTAAAAGTGGTTCTATTTCCTTTAAACTGACTGTTTTAAGTCATAATGACTGCTAAAAATGTTGCAGAATAATTGCAGTGTGTAGTTCTCCCTGCATGTTTCCTGTAACGACAGCGCTTCCTCTTTTGTCTATTGCTATGATCCTTTTATTGCCTCTCAGCTATAGAATTTGCAAAAGGAAAACATTTAAATATGGCTTTTTGTTTGTAAATTGATTATGCACTATAATCTGCAACATTAGAAACCTGCAGATAAAGCAATTCTGTTGTATTACTGACCACTTTTGCGCTTTTAAGGGCTAATGGGCACGGGGACTCTTTTACAAGCATTTGCCTTTTTTCAGCCTGTAGAAGCATCCCTATGTTAGCTTATGTATCCAATCGCACATAGGCGTTGACTGGCTGAAGAAAAAAAAAAAACATCACCAGTGCGTTCAGGAGAGGAGCTTTTGGGCGGAAAAAACACTTGACGCATATAAACGCATCTAAACGTGCCTAAATGGTAGATGTGCTTAGTGCTTGAGCGTATATTTATTCCAGTGCCTAAAATAAATTTATATTCTGCCTAATAGAATCCATAACCACTAAAACGCTTGATGCGCTTAAACGCACATGCAATATGCAGCTTTAAAGTGTTTGTTAACCTAAAAAAAAAAAATTGGATCCTGTTCCCTTAAAGCATGTTCTACAGCACAGTGCTTGTGCTGTGTAACTTGGCCCCCCGTATTACCTGAAATATCTGGCTGGTTCTGCCCTCCCCTTTGTAAACTGACTACGGTTTATCATGGCTGCTGAGCCCTGATTACCATGGTCAGTTTACATGCCTCTGTCATCCACAGCTCTCCTGGATCTCCAGTCCTCCTCTCCCCCCTCCCCGCCTGTCGGCTCCTGTGTCAGGCCCCCACCCCCCTGCTGCTGAAATAACTTTGAATACTTTATATAATCTGCTCTGTCTCCTAAGGATATGTCCCCCCGTGTCTTTTTTTTTTTTTTTTTTTTTTTTATAAAACACAGACACGGGGGGGCATATCCTTAGGAGACAGAGGGGATTATATAAAGTCCTTAGAGTGGGTTAACATCCACCTTAAGCATGTTTTTTAAGCTGATTTTTCCTGCCAGGAGTAAAAAGGCATTCATAGTAAAAATTCAAAAACCCAGTGTGCATGAGCCCTTAGGAAAAAATACTTGGCGCATATAAACGCGCCTAAATGGTAGATGTGCTTAGCGCTTGAGTATATTTATTCCAATGGCTAAAATTTGTTAATATTCTGTCCAATGGAATCCATAACCACTAAACCGCTTGATGCGCTTAAACGCACATGCAATATGCAGCTTCAAAGCATTTGTTAACCTAAAAGAAAATAAATAATTGGATCCTGTTCCCTTAAAGTATGTTCTACAGCACAATACCTGGCTGGTTCTGCCTTCCCCTTTGTAAACTGACCACGGTTTATCATGGCTGCTGAGCCCTGATTACCATGGTCAGTTTACATGCCTCTGTCATCCACAGCTGTCCTTTCTCTCCAGTCCTCCTCTGCCCCCTCCCCTCCCTGCCTGTCGGCTCCTGTGTTGCGGTTTGCAACTTAGTTTAACAGAAGTCTATGCAAGTCGCAATGAAATCGGAAAAAATTGTGCAGGAACCTTTTTCAAAGTCGCTGCGTCATGAGTCGCGCCGATTTTAACGGTTCCATTGCTGGCAGTGGGGTGCGACTTGTCATGTGCTTTGGAACTGCCAAATCGCACCAGTGTGAACGAGGGCTAATAGTTACATTTTTGAACAACAAGGCTAATTAAAAAGGGCTTAGGAAATGTTTATATAATGATATTACTGTCCAGCTGTTTTCATTGCTCCCATAGCCGTGTTGTACTACTTATCACCCCCAGTCATTTAAAACGTATGGTTAGTGATGTCACAGCCTGAACAGCAATAAGCAGAGTACCCATGAATTGCAGGGTCGTGAAAAATTAAATTCTTGCTTGCTGTATGTTTTGTGTTAACCAGGCTTTCATTATTAATTTCAAACATTCTAAATGTGCTCAAAACATATCAACAAGGTGGTTCATGAACTAAATGATTTCTGATGTGTGAAGATTCGCTTTAATTATCCAATCATGTGAAAAGAAAATCCTGGTTTACTTAATTCATCTGCATATGATTGGTTAATTAAAGCAAACATTCACACAATGTATTGTGTGAACAGTCTCTAATCCTATAGTAAACCCTTTAGTAAATCCACCTCACTGTGTTAACCTACATTTTAGTGTGGTCATCATCTAATCAGAATTTCTCAACCATGATTCCTCCGGAGGTTGTTAGGAGCTCCTTCAGTAATGAGCAATTTCTGTCTCAGATTAAGTAGCTACTCATCCAATGATTGTTTTAGCAATCTGCACAAGGAGCATTCTTTTCACAACCGCCAATGTAAGCAACATTCTTTCCACTGACCACTAATATAAGCAGCATTCTTTTACTGACCACCAATGTAAGGAGTCATTTTCCCACTGACCGCTAATGTAAGGAGCATTCTTCCCACTGACCACCAATGTAAAGGAGTTCTTCTCCCACTAGCTACCAATCTTAAAGTGATTGTAAAGGCTTGTTTTTTCTTTTTTTTTTAATTAACAAACATATACTTAACTCCACTGTGCAGCTCATCCATTTCTGGGGTCCCTCGGCGGCTCTCGCGGCTCCTCCCCGCATCAGATAACCCCCTAGGAGAAGCGCTCTCCCGGGGGGTTACCTTGCTGGCGCGCTCCCGAGTCCAACATTTGCGTCCATAGACACGAATGCCAGGCTCGACCCCATCGCTCGTGTCATTGGAGTTGATTGACAGCAGACGATGGCTGCGCTGCTATCAATCTATCCAATCAAGAGCCAGGACCCGTCGAGAGAGGGAGATTGCGTCCTTGCCAAGGGAAATACGGGGCTCAGGTAAGTAAAATGGGGGGGGGGGGCAGTCACTGCCAGGTGTTTTTTCACCTTAATGCATAGTATGTTTAGTATGTTAGTAGGGTTTACAACCCCTTTAAGGGAGCTTGTCTCCATTGACCATCTGTGCACAGGAGGATTTCACTGACCACCAATGTAAGGGGGCTCTTCCTTCGAATATAAGGGGTACATCTTAAAGTGATTGTAAAGGTTTTTTTTCAATTATTAAAATAGAAAGCATGGTATACTTACCCTCTCTGTGCGATGGTATTGCACAGATCGGCCCTGAACCTCCTTTTCTGGGGTCCCCCCACCTGCGCTCTAGGCTCTTGAGTGTGCCACAATAGCAAACAGCTTGCTCTTGGGGCACACCTGCTTGCTCAATCCCGAGTCGGGCTATGTGCGTCTATTTACACATACAACGCGGCTCAACCCAGCCCCCGCTTCCTCCTCACAGGATTCGATTGAAAGCAGCAGAAGCAAATGGCTTTTCCTGCTGCTGCTGAGCCTCCTGTGAGAGAGGGGAGAGAAGAGCAGCCTTGCTGCAGATGGACATATGTGATGTCTTAATTGAGGATTATGCATAGAGTGTAATTGAGGATTATCCATAGAATTTTTTTTAGACGTGCGCTTCTAAAATCAAGAAATAATACAGTGAAAGAATTGGTGTGTGTCGTCATAATGGAGAACATGTCAAAAAACAAGGGGAAAGGGGATTGGGACTTTGAATGAAGCATGTAGGTATAAAGAATTCAGTTTATTATATAAATTAACATACAAACACATAATCATGAGTAAGTGTATATCCAATACAATTATAATAACTGGTACAATTCATAAAAATGTATATCTATACAATATGGGTTGCCAAATGATTATAAAATGAAAAATAAAATTACAAATGAAAAAAAAAATTATACGTACTGAAAGATATCAATTGAATCATAGGGACACAGCATATAATAGCATTTCGTGGATTGATCCACTCTTCAGGAGCATGCGCGTGAGTTCAATAAAATATAGAAGAATGAGTTGCTGTATGGTCTGATCCTACCCAAGGAAAAAAGAAAAATCATATAAAATAAAATATAAAAAAAAAAAAACAAGTATAAAAACCCACTCTCTACCATACTTACAAGGTTGACTGTGTAATAAAAGTGTGACACTGTAGATCGGGGACCCCCAAAGGAGGGGCATCTCCAACGGGAGCTGAGGTGGTGTGAGTGGCCTGCTGTCCAGCAAGAAAATCATGCAGGGGAGACAGATTTCAAGAAATTGAAGTGCTGAGACCATTAATGAAGGACTTCTGAAAAAATATATGTGTATATATTTTATATAGTTATAGTATGACACGTGCAAGGTGTCCTGTGCTTGGTAAAGAACAGGTGGATTGAAGTACTAGAAAGTATTGGTGGTAGCCGAGGTGTAAGAAGTGAAAAGTGATGAGGATAGAAACGCATCACCAGAAGAGGTTGAATAGAAAGGTGTAAGAAGTGAAAAGTGATAAGGATATAAACGCATCACCAGGAAAAGTTGAATAAAAAGTGATAAGGGTTTAAACGCATCACCAAGAAAGGTTGAATAAAGCAATCTAAGCCCATATTCAGACGAGGTGGATACGCTTGCACGGAGTCCACCTCTGTCCGCCGGCTCAGCGGGAAAATTCTCTGTTGATCTCCACTGAGCCGACGGATGACAGGTCCCTCTCTGCTCACTGAGCGGGGAGAGGCTTGTCAGTCCTCATCGATCCGCCAGTGACGGATCCGGACGTAGGGCCATCCGTCTGCTTTTGGCGGATCGGACCGGGTCAGTTGTCAGCGGACATGTCACCGCCGACATCTGTCACTCCTTAGACTAGCATGGAGTACCCGTTCAGGTCTGCCGTCAAAACAGTATGAAAGGGGCCTAACAGTGCAGTGCAGGGGAAACTAGAGGTGAATTCTAATTACCAATTAGACAGTGATCAGTTAATAAGGTCCAGAGATCCAAGGTGATTCATGTAGTGAACCGATATGAGCAACGACACGAGTGAATCTGACGTCCCTGGGTGAAGCCTATAAGGGCAGGGCCATCACATGCCCACCAACATCGCGTGGGCGTGCACTGCAGGAGGGAGGTGTCCTTGGCTGGGCAGAGAACCGCCCGGCGTCGGTGCCATTACACTCCTTCAATCCAGCCGCCAGATGGTACTACCGTGGAAAGAAGGGGCAGTGACACCACACCTGCAACACACAGAGGGTGACGTTGATGCATGGCACATGAACGCCCACTCACCCTAAGTAGAAAGGGAGGAGGAGGGTCCGGGTCATGCATCGCAGCTCCCGCGATGGATGGGAGCCAGAGGGCTCCTAAACCAGATCACATGACACACTAAATAGAGCAAGGGAGGCTGTATATCTAATCAAGGGATGGGAAGTAACAGCCCCATCCTAAGGGTGTTGGCCCTAGAGAGAGATGTCTGATGGGAATCTAACACTTCTGAAATCTGTCCCTGGGTCCCCCTTCTGACCTCCACACATAACAGGAGAAAGTAATGATGAGGTCAGCAAGAGGAACCAGCGAGAGCTGCGGGGGATCATACAAGGTGTTGGTTTCCCAGCAGTTTTTTATTAAAAATTTGGCGTGGAGTTCCTCCTCAAGGAGACACTGTCGCGTCCATATAGATGGAGATCCGACTTTGAGGCGACTTCCATTGAAATCAATGGGTACAAGTCACCTAGAAGTCGGATTGAAGTAGTACAGGAACCTTTTTTGAAGTCGGAGCGACTGCAGTAGTGTGCATTGAGACGACTCCATAGATTAACCTTACAGCGCGACTTGGGACGACTTGGGGCGTCTTGGGGCGACCTGAAGTCGGGTCCTGAGTCGCCCTGGTGTGAACCGGCTCTAATTGAACAAGCTGAGGTTAGAAGCTGATTGGTTTCCCTGCAGAAGTGAGGCTGATTTTGCACTCTCCAGCTTTAGTAAATAAACCCCTATGATTTTTTAATTTTAATATAGTGACATGAGCATTTTAGTAAGCAAGTTATCAACAGATGTAGAAATGTATCAAATAATTAGCTGTGGTGTGGGGTTTGTTATTGATGTGCCCGCAATCCTGGGCATCCATTTAGGAGTTTTTGAAGAAACCTGTGACCCACCTGTTATTGAATTTCAGCTATTTTTCAACAAATGCATACCTATAAGTGTGTTTGTTAGGTGCGTGTATTTTTTTTATTGTTGCTTTACTATTTTTGAACAGCAAGAAGGAGAATTTATATATCAAACTGCGCTCTTCTAGTATTCGTATCTCATCACTCCTGTCTTGCCGTACCTTGCTGCTTGACTGAATTAATTACTTTCTCTCAACTTGTCCTCTTCTGCCTAATAGAAACCTCTTTATTAACCCAGTCAATATGAACGCAAACAAAAACATTTTAAATGCATCTCTAATGTGCGTATTTTTTTTATTTATGCCCTTACGCCTGTCTTCGTTTCCCCTTTCCACTGATGGGAAGCTTTTACCCTTGATGTCTACAAGAAGCCGTCTTACATGTCTGTCATTGCAGCATAGCTCTCTTCTTTAAAAAATGCCAATCATTGCAACACATTAAAGTGTATTTAAAGTAGAAGGAAAGTCATCACATGTCCCAAATAGTTTTACACCAATTGATTTTGAAATAATAAAAAATCTTTGTTGTTTTTATGTGCAACCAAGTGACCGCTAACCATGAGGTCTGGTTCCTTGCTTAGTGAGCAGCGTGTGAAGATTCCCTTCCTTAATGATGTCAGAAGTATTGGTGCTAGAGCTTAGTAAGCAATTAAAATTGCAAAGCATGCCCATTGGCAGAAGCTGCCGAGGTACACAGTATTTCTGGATACATAAAGCTTCAAGCAGTGCTGCCTCCAGATGCTGACAACACTAGGGGGAATAGGCATTTGAATAGTGACAGAATACCGTTGTTAGCCTGGCACCGAAAGTCATGTATTATGGGAAGCTGCAAGATCACCAAGTAAAGTAATATGTTATGGGGTGTCAAACTCAATTTCATTGTGGGCCGTATCAGCATTATGATTGTCCTCAAAAGGGCCGGTTGGATCTGTAAAATTAGATGTCCAGCACATCCCCTACCCTTACATTAGATGTCAAGTGCCACCCTACCATCAGAAGTTGAGTCCCCTACTCTCCCTAACATCACAGTGCACCCCTTTCCTTATGCTGCTGCTGGGAAGAAGCTGGATGCATTGCTTGAAAGCAGAAAGTAGGGGCCTGGAGGAGGACCAGAGGAGGGCTGGAGCTCTACTGCAGCTGCAGGAAAGGTGTGAGGGCCACATGAAATGGCCTGGAGGGCCGAATTCGGCCCGCGGGCCTTGTGTTTGACACCTGTGTGTTAGGCCCCTATCACACTGGGGCGTTTTAAAAAATAGCGACTGAAAAAACCGGCCCCTTTCACTCCAGGGCTTTCACACTGGAGTGGTGCGCTAGCAATACAGTCAAAAAAGTCCTGCTAGCAGCATCTTTGGAGCGGTGAAGGCCGAATACCGCCGCTAAAATCGACGGTAAAGCAGCGCTAATATTTGCCGGCGGTCTTAACCCTTTTTCGGCGAATGCCGAATACCGCCGCTAAAACTGTGGTAAAGCAGCGCTAAATTTAGCACTGCTTTACCACTCCCGCCCCAGTGTGAAAGGGGCCTTATGGGAACCTTGTATAGGACAGTTGAAATTTATGTCTGGACACACTTTATAGCAAAAACATTTTGTTTTAAGTTTTAGATAGAGTAGAGCCCTGGTGCCCAACCTGCGGCCAATTGGTATATGATGTGCAGCCCTCAGACCCCAGCAGTTTGTTGTGGGAACATTGATTAGGGTAATGGCATTGATCTCTACTAGCCTCATGTAACATGTTCCCAGTTTCATATTGTCTTCTGCAGCAGATCCCTGGCCACAAATGTAACATGTCCTCACTGTCTGACCATCATTTCCTCTATTAGGTATGCAGTTTCTGAGCATTACATATACTGAACATTATGTGCAGCCCTTTGGTGATGGCAGGGGCCACATTTGAGGCCCCATTTAGCTCATAAGTTGACAATCAATAGTGTAGATAATAATTGCAAACCCTGTCAAGTTTCTTTTTTGATTTCTGTGGAAATTTCCTTTGCTTCTTGTCCCTGAGACACAACAGATAGTTCCTTCTCAGACAGTTGTCACTGTCACAGGTGTCCCCATTGGAAGATTACAGGTGGACCCCGGATTACAAATATCTGACTTACAAACTACTCCTACTTACAAACAGAGGGAGACAACAGGAAGTGAGAGGAAATCTACCCCTAGGAAAGGCAAATTCTCTCCTGTAAGTGTTATCATGGGGAAAAGGTGTCTCCACCGAAGCTTTATCACCAGTCCTTGTTTGCACAATAACCCAAAATTTTCAAAATCCAATTGTCACATGGGACAGAAAGTGAGGTGACATCTTCTGAACAGGGCCACAGACAGCAAATGTTACAGGGCTGTTAACCCTACTCTATGCTATCAAAAAAACGTACAAATGATTGTTGTGGCTGGAGCTACACTACAAATGTATCAGTTCCGACTTACAAACAAATTCAACTTAACAGACCTATAGGCCCTATCTTGTTTGTAACCCGGGGACTCCCTGTACCTCTTTCCCCAGCATGGACACAGACAGAAATAAACTATTTACCTACCTATCTAAAATTCTATCTAAAATTTTAAATTTAGGTTTTTGACTTTACATATTCTCTTTAAAAAAAATGCATAAGAGCCTTGCCCAATGCATAGACAAGGCAATTTGCCTTATGTCCTTTCAGTTCAGTTTATACCTTTGTGCTGCACTGGTGTGCCCTGTAAAAAAGTAGGACAAGCTACACTTTTTTATGCCATTTAATGAGGCTGCTGGTGTGGGCAAGCTCTTAAACATATAGAGGTACATTTTAAGTACCAGAAATGTTTTGCCTTGTTAGGCCTCCTTCCCGTGGGCATGCTTGAAGTGTTACTAAACCCAGCACCCTGCATTCACTATATCTGGTCTCCCCACAGTACACAGAACATGGAAATGCAATTATTTTATTAAACTGCTAAATACCTTTTCTCATCAGCAGTATATAGCAATCTTATGACTTCTGAATATTTAATAAGGCTGCAGGACCCATGGCCCTCTGTCTGGACAGTGCTGATTGGCCCTGTGTTGATCACATGCACTCTCCCAATGAAAAAAAAAAACTCTAGCATTACACACCAAACTGAGCATGTGCAGAGTGCCTCCAAGCCTCTGTTCTATCAGAAGATGGTTTGGGGACTGTGGATCAAACAGCCTTTTTACACAATGTGGGGGATTAACCCCTCAGGTTCCACAGTGAGTATAACCAGCATATACACATTGATTTTACTGTTGTGGGTTTAGTAACACTTTAAGCCTATGCCCATGTGAGGGCAATGTTTTTCTGCACGGGGATGCACAAGTGTGGGTCCCTAAATGCTGACAATGTACATTTGGGGACCTGTGTGGATGTCAGAATGGGAGTAGAGTCTGTGAATGTGCAGCCGCTGCATCCTAATTGACAGAAATGGGGCTGCCTGCACAGGGAACACCTGTGGATCCCCATGTGGAAAAAAAAATGGCCCCTCACACAGGGCATTCACTTAAGTGCACCCATGTGAATGAGGCCTTACAGATTCTGCTCTCCAATCAGCAACACACACACTCCCTGCTGATTGGAGAGCAGTAGCTGTGACATCGCTTGGGCATGCCGGGCTGCTGTTCTGAAACAGAAAGCAGCATTCGTTATCTTCATCCTGTTGACTGCAATATGAATTTTGGCATGGCATTTGATGCAGTGTTAATTTTGGCAAAAAATTTAGTTTTAGTCTTAGGACTAAAATGGCATTTTAGTTTTAGTCCCATTTTAGTCTTCTGCAATTGTTTTAGTCTTATTTAGTCAACTAAATCTCCAGTACATTTTAGTTGACTAAAACTAATTTTAGTCGTCTAAAATCGAATGGGTGTAATTAACCACTTCAATACCGCCTTATGCTCATATGACGCCCACAAGGTGGATCTCCCATCCTGGGTGGGCGTCATATGACGTCCTCGCATTCCCAGCCGCCTGGGGGGGCGCGCACGCGCCGCCTGCGGCATCGCTCGGGACCCGGTGCGAGTGCCCGGCGACCGCGATGTCCGCCGGGCACCCGCGATTGCCCGTTAAAACAACGGGACCGTGCGGGACTGTCAGCGGAGAGGAGACCGATCATGTGATCCTAGTACGGAGGAACACATGATCGGTCTCCTCCCCTTGAGTCCCCTCCCCCCACAGTTAGAATCACTCCTATAGGGACACACATTAACCCCTGCAGCGCCCCCTAGTGTTAACCCCTTCCCTGCCAGTCACATTTACACAGTAATCATTGCAATTTTATAGCAACGATCGCTGTGTAAATGTGAATGGTTCCAAAAATGTGTCAAAAATGTCCGAAGTGTCCGCCGCAATGTCGCAGTCACGAAAAAAAATCGCAGATCGCCGCCATTACTAGTAAAAAAAAAAAAAAAATTAATTCAATAAATCTATCCCCTATTTTGTAGACGCTATAACTTTTGCGCAAACCGATCAATATACGCTTATTGCGATTTTTTTTTACCAAAAATATGTAGAAGAATACGCATCGGCCTAAACTGAGGAAAAAAATAGTTTTTTTTAAAAAAAAATGGGATATTTATTATAGCAAAAATAAAAAATATTGTGTTTTTTTTCAAAATTGTGGCTCTTCTTTTGTTTATAGCGCAAAAAATAAAAACCGCAGAGGTGATCAAATACCACCAAAAGAAAGCTCTATTTGTGGGAAAAAAAGGACGTCAATTTTGTTTGGGTGTAACGTCGCACGACCGCGCAATTGTTAGTTAAAGCGACGCAGTGCCGAATCGCAAAAAGTGCTCTGGTAAGGAAGGGTGTTTAAAAGCCCTGTATTGAAGTGGTTAAATTGTAATGCATTAGTTAACATTTCTCTACAATTTCCAAACTCATTATATACTGCTGGAGTGAAAAATCTAATATGTTATTTATTATGATATTGAGGTATGAACATGCACTACAGACCAGTGTTAATTTTGAAGTCAAATTTCAATTTAGTTTTAGTCTTAGCCTTTTGACTAAAATGGCATTTTAGTCGTATTTTAGTCATCTCAGTTGTTTTAGTTGTATTTTAGTCATCTCAGTTGTTTTAGTCGTATTTTAGTCATCTCAGTTGTTTTAGTCGTATTTTAGTCATCTCAGTTGTTTTAGTCGTATTTTAGTAGACTAAAATAATATTCATTTAGTCGACTAAAATGTTTTAGTCAACGAAATTAACACTGATCTGATGTCAAACACAAAAGTAGGACAATTGGGATTTAAACTCATGTAAGGGGTGTATTACCCAATATGTTATGTATGGCGTTGTGCAAGTAAAGGTTCTCCAGCACTATTGGCCTGCATTGTCCCAACACATAGACATGGCAGTTTGCCTTATGTTCTATTCCTATTCTCAGCTAACAGCTGACTATCTGTTAATAACTTGACATTCTGATGTAGAATTATTTATTTTATAGCATTATTATATGCTGCCCAATCCATTTACAACATAAAAATGATTTTACTTTAAGTATAATAAATAGCTTGTCATCGCACACACACACACACATCGCTCGCATTAGGCTGGGACAAATGATCATGGAATAGAAGTCAGTGACTTAGCCAAGATTCTTCTACATCATTCCAGCCATGACCACAATTGATCTGAAGTTTTAAGGTCCACCAGGAGCTTTTGCTTGACTAATTAAGATTTAAATCTATTTATACTGACACTTTCTTGAGTTCAGATAGCATAGCAAGTAAAGGATTGCCGCCTGCAGACTAAACACCAATTACAGTGTTAAAAAGCAATTCCAGGCAACAGTGAAACAAATCAGTGTGCTACAAATTCTATCAAGTACAGCAAATGTCCTTAAAGGAAAACTACACTTTAATTCATGCAAAGTTTCTAATTGCTATACAAGCCACTTTTATTTCATGTTATATATTAGGTTTGCATGTGTTTTTTTTTTTTTTTAAATCTGTTAAATTTCAAAATATGTTTTCTGATAACTAAGGATAATTTGTGCACTGTTTGTGTAATGTGCTTTACCGCTCATGTAGTTTGCTCACAGCTTTTTCCAGTATTTTTTTTTTTTGTTATTATAGATTATGTGATTATAGCATAGATTATAGCAGACCCACCCATTTTGCACTCAAGGAAGTTACTGGAAAACGTGTCAGTTTTAAAAGAAAAGTATGGGTTTATTTTTTATTTTTGATTCATACTTACCTATGTGGGTGGAGCATCAGGCCGATGCTACAGCTGTCCCCTGCCGTCTCTGCACAGAACCGAGCCACCGAACATCGCCAAAGGCTCGTTTTTCACAGATCACAGAGAGGAGAGTTTCTGCCTGTCAGTCGGCGTCTCTCCTCTCAGATTCTTCACGCTCATTGGAGCGTGGAGCTGCGGAGGGGCGGGGGCGGCTGTTTCAGCGGCTCGCTGAGACTGCCATTAATCAAGCCAACTGGCGGATCCAGACTTGGGAAGTCCTGATGATGCGCTGCCTCGACTGATGGCAGTGACGTCAGCGCAGAGCGCTGAAAACGGATCACAAGAGTGCAAAACTAATTGCACTCCTGTCACCCTTAGGAGAAGCCCAGCCTAAAAAGCTCAGGCTGGACTCTCAGGCTGGACTTCTCCTTTAAGAGAACAACAGGAGGCAAAACTCTAATTATGTTACAATTTATAAGAGTGACCTGGAGAAGACTATTTGTTTTATCAAATAATGGCATATTGTAAGGTAGGCCATACACTCAGAGCGTTTAGGCTGAACAAAGGAAATCTAACAGGTTCTTCCTTTTCTCCATCTTTAATCTCCCCTGTCGGCTATTGTATTCTAATCCCTAGTACACGTGATCAGAAAATCGGACGAAAAATAACGCCTTTTCCATAATCTGGTCATTAGTAAACAGCTTTCAACAGCCGATCATGACAGTTCATGCAAAATTATCAAACAGGCAAAGTTTTCTCGTACAATAACAGAACGAATGACTTTAGTTTAATCAATACAGTAGTCTTTTGAAGCAAAATCGGAAGAGCAAGACTGTGCATGCTCGGAAACTACAGAATACATTACAGTACAATACAACACATTACATCACTTCCGAAGTTGTATTCACTCGTACGAGAATTTGTGTAACTTTAGTAACCTCTTCATTTCCGATATGAGACTAGCATGCAAAAAAACGGCGATCGTTCATCCAATAATCTCATCACATGTACGAGGCTTAACAGACGACACTTATGGCTGTAAGAATACACAAACAATTGGCTATATCTGATTGGAAACAGCCACTGTTCCCCCAATAGTTTTCCAGCCAGCTCCTTCAAGTCAATGAAAAAGTTGACTTTTGTTGAGCTGGGTGGTGCCAACATGGCTACCCACTGTTGGAATCTCTGGCGATTCAGCAGGAATTGGTCGAAATTCAAGCCATGTACTGTATGGCAGCTTTTACTCTGAATGTTCACTTGGTTTTTCCAAACATTTGTTCTCTGCAATCACACGCAGACAGCCCTGATATAAAGCCTCTGCTGTGTAACTTCCTCTCATCCTACTTTATCACCTATTGCCACATTTAATATTCTAAAGCAGGTTTGAATTGGATTTGTAAATGTGAGAAAGCTATTTGTAGTTATTTTTTTTGATTTGTCTCTGTATCGTAGAGACAGCAAGGAGTCTGCAATAGGTGTGTTTGGGAATTTCTCTCCTGAACCCAACTGCACTGAAGCACTGAAAAAGTAATACAAACAATAGTTCTTTTTGACAATCCCATAAGCTTGTAATGAAAAATCGCCATTCATCTTCTGGCCATCTCTTTCGACATCTTCCTGGATTCCCTGCATACTTTGCAGCTTCTGCTCTGCTATTTACATTCTGTTTCTAAGGACTACATATCCCATGGTACCTTGCTGCCTGCAAGCTGTGATTCTGTGCTGGCTCCGCCTCCTGAAACTCCTCCTATCAGCACCTCTGTAGTTCAGAAAGCAGGCTCTGTGGGACAGCAATGCCTATGCCAAGGCACAGGGCATAGTGAATATGTTTTACATAAATATGGAAAGTAAATGTGTGGATCGTTCAGATTAGTAGAAGGAAGCTGGAAATAATTGAAATACAATGTGGAAATTAATATATGATTTTACATTTTTACCATAGGTATCCCTTAAATGTCCTATAGCCATAAAGTCACCTTATTCTAATTTTAAATGGAAATTTATTTAGCAATAGCCGTTGCCTGGATCTGCTTACCGTATATACTCGAGTATAAGCCGACCCGAATTTAAGCAGAGGCACCTAATTTTACCACAAAAAAATGGGAAAACTTATTGACTCGAGTATAAGCCTAGGGTGAGAAATGCGCAGCTACTGTAAGTGGAAAAGAGGGTCAACAATGCCCATTTGCATGCCTCACTGTGCCCATTTGCAGCCATAGGTCCCCCAAACTTCAAACTCGGTAGTTAAGGGTTCCTATGCCCCCTAGCTGCAGCCAAAGGGTCCCAAAATGACATTGCTGCAGATGGACACAGTTGACCAACTTTGGGGCCCTGTATCTCGGGGCCACTTGGTGCTAGGAACCTCAAATTTGGATATGTTGTAGTGTTGGTTCCACTGGGTTTGCACACTAAATGGGGTTCCTAGGACCAAGTGGCCCCGAGATACGGGGCCCCAAAGTCGGGTCAGAAAATGTCATTCTCTGCCGCAGAAAAGTGCTTGACTCCAATATAAGCCGAGGGAGGCACTTTCAGCACAAAAAAATTTGCTGAAAAACTTGGCTTATACTCGAGTATATACGGTAGTCACTTTTGCAGTGGAAAACAGGTTACAAGCAGCAAATGGCAAGAAGAGAACATTGTAGTGTATCTGACAGCAGGAATGACATTAGTTATGTGTTTCTTTAAAAGCAAGGAGATGCGATTGCCTCTGTACTTTGTGCAGCACTTATGAATACGTCGTGTACTGTGTAAAAATGAATAATACGAAGAAAACCCCCAACCCCTTCACACTAAAATTTACACATATATCTTGTTTTAGTGACTTGTATTAATGCCTTAAATCTTGGTGTGTTTTCTGGATATCACGGCTTCCATTTATTAAGAAATATGAAGCATAAATTTACCCCAAAGCACTTATCTTTAATGGCTTTGAATTGTTTTGTTATGACTGCTCTATCAGCAATAATGACCCATTAGTCTTTTTTCATTTAACAATACGGTCGTGTATGTAGCCAAGTTAAACATTTTATTGTACCTTATTATTATGGTGGTAAAATATCTGCTCTGCCTGGCAGTAACATTGCACATTAAGGTTTTTTCAGCTAGTATTTGATTCAAAGGCAGATTAATCACAATTTCACAGACTTCCAAGACCAATTAACAAATATTAGCCTATTTAATAATGATTATGATTCCGTTTTAAAAATCAGTTAGGTGGCTTCCAGGAGATCCGCTGCCCTAGTGTAACATCATAGATAGTGTACTTTAAAGTGATATTAAAGGTTTTTGTTTTATCTTTTAAAAATAATAAACATGTTATACTTACCTGCTCTGTGCAGTGGTTTTTCCCCTAGTCTTCTCTTCTCGGGTCCCCTGCCTGCGCTCTTTATCTTCTCTGAGACACACAGAATGGGACTTGGCCCCGCCCTCCACTCCCTCTTCACTGGCTGTGAGCTGTGATTGACAGCAGCAGGAGCCAATGATTATGCTCAGCCAGTCAGGAGGCAGAGACCCAGGAGCCGCTCTCATTCACATTGCTGGATCGTGATCGGGCTTGGGTAAGTATTAGAGGGTGCTGCAGGGGAGCTGCATACTGATGTTTTTTTACCTTCATGTTTAGAATGCATGAAGGAAAAAAACCTTCAGCCTTTAGAACCACTTTAACACAGGCTGGATGTACATGGGCAGAAAATCACACTGAAAACACGAGATCTCAATGCCTGATCCTATAACACTGTTTGCAGCTACAGTAAGTCCCCTACATACGAACTCTCGAGTTGCGAACTTTTAAAGATGCGTACATGCACAGTTTTTTTTCATTCAACCCAGCGGGCTGAATGAAAGAACACTGACAGATCGCTGTACCAACACAGGCAATGTTAGTGCAGTGTTCTCCCCAGCTGTGCTATTGTGTTCTGACAGGGGAACTCCCCCCGCCAGAACACACTGATCAGTACTCGCAGCCTTTGTCTGCAAGCACTGATCTTTGTTGGACTTACGAACGAGCTCCTGGAACTCATTCGTAAGTAGGGGACTTAGGCCCCTTTCACACTGGGGCGGGGAGCCGCGGTGACGGTAAAGCAGCGCTATATTTAGCGCTGCTTTACCGTCGTTTTAACCGCGGTTTTCGGCCGCTCGCGGTGCGGTTTTACCCCCCGCGAGCGGCTGAAAAAGGGTTAAAGACCCCCCGCAGAGCGCCGCCGTTGCGGCGGTATTGCCGCGGTTTCACCGCGGTGTCCCATTCTAATCAATGGGAAGGAGCGGTATAGGAGCGGTATAGGAGCGGTGAACACACCGATCCTATACCGCTCCAAAGATGCTGCTAGCAGGACTTTTTTTGTCATCCTGCTAGCTCACCGCTCCAGTGTGAAAGCCCGCCGGCTTTCACACTGGAGTTAAATGGGCCGGATTTTTTCATGCGGTGAACAGGCGCTATTTTTAGCGCTGTACCGCATGAAAAACGCCCCGGTGTGAAAGGGGCCTTAGTGTCGGTTCACACTGGGGCAACACAACTTACAGCGCGACTTAGCAAGGCAACTTCAACGCGACTTTGAGTGATTTACAACACAACTTCAAGTCGCCCCCAGGCCAGGCGACTTTGGCTGTGGCCAATCACAGAATAATCAGCTCTCTGGAAGGGAGGGATTTGCCTGGGTAAACTAATATATTTTCCTTTAAAGTCACTTCAATATAGATGGAGATTCGACTTGGAGGTGACTTCCATTGAATTCTATGGGTAGAAGTTGCCTTGAAGTAGTACATGAACCATTACTGAAGTCAGAGCGACTTCAGTGGTTTACATTAAGACGGCTCTCATTGACTATAATGTAATTCCTAATGTCAAGTGACTTGGGGCGACTTGAGGTCTGACAAGTCGGATCCCAAGTCGCGGTAGTGTGAACTGAGCCTTACTGTAAACCTTTGAATTGAGATAGCATATGTGTAATTCGATATTAACTTGTGTCACAGTGGGTCAATTTTTCTCAACACTTTACTAGCAAGCTGGTCTGTGATTTAAAGAGACCCTGTCACTAGACCATTCATTTCATCAAGCTCTAATGAGCAGGGCCCTCTGATTCCTCCTGTACTGAATTGTATTGTAACTGTACTGTCTGCCCTAATGTTGTAAAGCGCTACGCAAACTGTTGGCGCTATATAAATCCTGTATAATAATAATCAACAATCCTTCCATAAGATTAAATGTGCATTTAACATACACAATTTCATTCATATTATTTTTCTTTAAAAACCTCCCTTGTGTAGACTTCCTAAACCCCCAAAACTGCTCAGGGCGCTGCCATCTTGGATGTGATGTAAGCTGTCAATCAAGTGACAACCCCGTTCTCTCCTCCACCAGCAGCTAAATAAAATGCTATGTAGGGAGGTGAAGAAAGGGGCAGAGATGCTGTGTCAGTACTGACAGTAATTATACACTCCGAGAAGAGGAGAAGGCTTTGAGTCAGCAAGAGGGTGGGGGCTCTTCTAGGGAATTTACTAGTCAAAATTTCCAGCAGGTCTAAAGGCACATTTCAAGCGATTAAGAAATAATGGAAAAGAAACCACTACAAGCTAGAATTAAAAATACTAGATTTTGGTGTGTATTTACCTTCAATTTTTGGTGGTGGTATAAAAAAAAGGTAAGAAAAAGGCAGAGAAGCTCTAAACAATGTAGTGGCCTTGGAGCTGCTTGCCGGAGGAAAAGCACACAGCTGATTGAAGAGGTATGGGAGTCTTGACCCCATGTCAGGTCTAGTTGAAGGTGAAGGTTTTTTCAGTATATAACAATAAAAGTGGAAATCTTTTTTTAAATTGCCTTAAAGCAGAACTAAATCAGAGGTTAGGGATTCGTTAGGGATATTCAGCCTCTCTATTTTCTGGCAACCGTATCACAGATGGTGAAAGTGAAAGAACATCTCAAATTTTGAGTTGACATCAGAATAGGAATAGCGGGGAAATCTTCCAGTGAAAACACTAGTTCTGGGGGCAACCAAGGATTTACCTCACTTTGGAGGCATTTCTTCTCATTTCGTGTTGTGGCTATGGGGCATGATGAGTAGGGAACATCTCCTCAGTGGGATACCAATGGTAAAAAAAAAACTGCCTCCCTTACTCTATCCAACAGGAAAAGAAACGTTTTGGTATTCGTTTTATTTGAAAGCCTTTGCCTTTGACATTCTGGTTTATAATTTTCCTTCTGCACTATGATACGAAACAGCAGAATGACTACTTTTCTTTATTAATTTACACTGACTTGACTAAAGATCACACGATTTGACGTGTCATACCAATTTCAGAAAACAGTTTGAAATATCACTATGATCCAGTTTATAATATTTTCTAGGGGTATCAATAAATCTATCCAGGCCATTTTAGAACATTTTTGTAGAATGAACAATAATTACTGCATTTATCAGCGTATAACACGCACTTTTTTCCCCTTAAAATCAGGGGGAAATCGTGGGTGCGTGTTATATGCCGATCTCCGCTGATTGTGAGCGAAGCAGATCGATCGCCGCCAAGATACACATAGCCGAATGTACTCAGCTAGGCTCGGCTCTGCTAACAGTCACGCCCAGTCCCGCCATTGGACCTGTGTTATGCCCATCATAGGGTGGGACTGGGCGTGACTTTGAGCAGAGCCAAGTACACTTGGCTATGTGTATCTCGGCTGTGCTCGCTCCGCTCCTCCCAGTCCCTGTGATCTCGGAGGCGCTCGCTACGCTCCGCCCAGTCCCTCCGATCTCGGTGGCGCTCACTCCGCTCCGCCCAGTCCCTGCGATCTCTGTGGCACTCGCTCCACTCCGCCCAGTCCCTGCGATCTCAGCAGCGCTCGCTCCGCCCAGTCCCTGCGATCTCGGTGGCACCAATTTTAAATCCATCTAATAACACTGGCAAGGCTGCAATGGACACTGGGGCAAGGCTGCACTGACAAGACTGCAATGGACACTGGGCCAAGGCTGCACTGACAAGGCTGCAATGAACACTGGGGCAAGGCTGCACTGACAAGGCTGCAATGGACACTGGGGCAAGGCTGCACTGACAAGGCTGCAATGAACACTGGGGCAAGGCTGCACTGACAAGGCTGCAATGGACACTGGGGCAAGGCTGCACTGACAAGGCTGCAATGGACACTGGGGCAAGGCTGCACTGACAAGGCTGCAATGAACACTGGGGCAAGGCTGCACTGACAAGGCTGCAATGGACACTGGGGCAAGGCTGCACTGACAAGGCTGCAATGGACACTGGGGCAAGGCTGCACTGACAAGGCTGCAATGGACACTGGGGCAAGGCTGTACTGACAAGGCTGCAATGGACACTGGGGCAAGGCTGAACTGACAAGGCTGCAATGGACACTGGGGCAAGGCTGCACTGACAAGGCGGCAATGGACACTGGGGCAAGGCTGTACTGACAAGGCTGCAATGGACACTGGGGCAAGGCTGCACTGACAAGGCTGCAATGGACACTGGGGCAAGGCTGCACTGACAAGGCTGCAATGGACACTGGGGCAAGGCTGCACTGACAAGGCTGCAATGGACACTGGGACAAGGCTGTACTGACAAGGCTGCAATGGACACTGGGGCAAGGCTGTACTGACAAAGCTGCAATGGACACTGGGGCAAGGCTGTACTGACAAAGCTGCAATGGACACTGGGGCAAGGCTGCACTGACAAGGCTGCAATGGACACTGATAAGGCTGCATTGATGGGCATTTAAATGTAAGTTTTTTTTCCTTAAAATTCCCTCCTAAAAGTTTTTTCCTTAAAATTCTCTCCTAAACTTGGGGTGCGTGTTATACGCCGATAAATACGGTAATCTCTTTTTTCTCTTTGTTTGCTTTACTCTGACATGCCAAAGGCGTGCAGGTCTGCTTTAATTTCATCACTTTTCAGGATCAATTAAGCATTATTCCAATGAGCTGTAAGGGTACCAACACATTTGTCCATGGCTGTAAATACTTTAACCTCATTTTAGTTAGTTAAAAAAAAAAGAAAAAAGGTATTTTCATTTTCACACTGCAGGGATGTGCCGCGTATGAGATACCTAGGAAGAAAATAATGTTATTTGCTAAAAAGAATGTTCTGCTTAGAACAGTGTAATCCGTTTTCTTGACACTTGACATATTACATGTGTTCTTTCCTAGGCAGATGACAAATATCTGAACTGTAAATCATTTGCTGTTTGGTTGATGCCTGGTCAGCTTAAACCGCTGAATTATTTGTAGGGTCTTCATCGGCTTCTGTTCTTTGCCTCAGGCTAATATTAGGAATAATAAACCTCATATTAAGCTTGTTATGTGATCATTTACACTAATGGAGACAGATAATGTGGTTAGATACAGTCATTAAAAAATACATGAATCTGTTGTGTTTACATGTCAGTTATTTCTTTTCATTGTTAGCAGGTTGACGAGTGGATGGATTCATGATGTTATTTCAGCCTGAAATAAAAATATAAAAATAGGTATTTGAAAATGCAGTGGGACCAGTGTAAAAGCACCACATCCATATAAATTGAGATACTGTGGAAGTTTTTTTTTTACCAGAAATGAATTAAAGGGGTTGTAAAGGTTTGTTTTTTATTTTCTAAATGGGTTCCTTTAAGCTAGTGCATTGTTGGTTCACTTACCTTTTCCTTTGATTTTCCTTCTAAATGTTTTTTTTCTTTGTCTGAATTTCTCACTTCCTGTTCCTCCTCAGTAAGCTGTTCTGGCTGACTAAACACCGCTCGGATGATGGTGTGAAGTTTACTGAGGAGAAACAGGAAGTGAGAAATTCAGACAAAGAAAAAAAACATTTAGAAGGGAATCGAAGGAAAAGGTAAGTGAACCAACAATGCACTAGCTTAAAGGAACCTATTTAGAAAATAAAAAACTAACCTTTGCAACCCCTTTAAAAACATAAATAGACAGAATTTAAAAACAGATCTTGTCCATTTGTGGACTCCTAACTTTATATGGGACACCCCTATATTACCAATATTACATTCATTATTTCCATTTCCCATTCATCTCTACATCATTGTAGCATAAACATATGGTCTCCGTATGCCTCTACATGTTTCGTGGATCGTAGCCGCTTCCTTGGGAGGACTTCAAAATATTCATAGAGAACGGTTTAAAAAAATACATACAATACACATATGCAACGTTTATACATAATAAATATTATAAACATTGTTGTATAACCGTTTTACTAAGTGGATTCAAGTCCTCTCCTAAATCCTGTGGATAAAATGGTTATACATCAAACAATGTTTATGATGTATAAATGTTGCATATATGTACATTGTATGTATTAAACAAAATGTTTTTTTACTTTTTCTATGACTGTTTATATTGTACATTCCCTGAATGCCTTCTGAGGATGTAGATACAACCTGCAAAGTGCATAGAGGCATATGGGGACCCCATGTATACGTTACAATGATGTATGATTGCAGTAAAATATGCAATTGTATGTTTATTGATGTCTGTTTTTAATAGATTTTTGTTAATAACCTTTGTAAATATATATTTTTATTTTGTTATTCTTAAGGCCCCTTTCACACGAGGCGGACTCCGCTTCCACGGAGCCCGCCTCTGTCTGCCGGCTCAGCGGGAGATCTCTCTGTTGATCTCCGCTGAGCCGGCGGATGTCCCTCTCTGCTCACTGAGCGGGGAGGGGCTTGCGAGCACCGCTGGTCTCTATGGAGAGATCGGATGAAAACGGACAGTGTGTCAGTTTTCATCAGATCTCACCTGATCCGATCCGCCAGCGACGGATCTGGACGTAGAGCCATACGTCTGCTTTTGGCGGATCGGACCGTGTCGGATGTCAGCGGACATGTCTCCGCTGACATCCGACGCTCCATAGACTAACATGGAGCGCCCGTTCAGATCCGCCGTCAAAACTGACAGGCGGATCTGAACGGTCCGTCCATGTGAAAGGGGCCTTAGCCTCTCAACAGTCTGCTGTATCTCTGAATTTTTGTCAAGATATAAAAATGGACAGATACCTTATATACTCGAGTAAAAGCCGACCCGAATATAAGCCGAGGCACCTAATTTTACCACAAACAACTGGGAAAACTTATTGACTCGAGTATAAGCCTAGGGTGAGAAATGCGCAGCTACTGTAAGTGGAAAAGAGGGTCAACAATGCCCATTTGCAGCCTCACTGTGCCATTTGCAGCCTCACTGTGCCCATTTGCAGCCATAGGTCCCCAAACTTCAAACTTGGTAGTTAAGGGTTCCTAAATGCCCCCTAGCTGCAGACAAAAGGCCCAAAGTGTCCCGAAATGACATTGCTGCAGATGGACACAGTTGACCGACTTTGGGGCCCTGTATCTCAGGGTCCCTTGGTGCTAGGAACCCCATCTTTGGATATGTTGTAGTGCTAGTTCCTCTGGGTTTGCACACCACATTTGGGGTTCCTAGCACCAGGTGTCCCCGAGATACGGGGCCCCAAAGTCGGGTCAGAAAATGTAATTTACCGCTGCAGAAAAGTGCTTGACTAGAGTATAAGCCGAGGGGGGCACTTTTAGCACAAAAAATGTGCTGAAAAACTCGGCTTATACTCGAGTATATACGGTAACCAAAAAAAAGGTAATCGCAATGTAAGCCCTGGTTCACATTGGAGCGATTTTGCATGCAATTTGACATGTCAAATCGCATGCCTAATGGGCGGCAATTGACGGCAATGGCACTGTCCGAATCGGTGCAATGCCACATTTGCGGCGCCACACCGATTCTCAAAAGTAGTTTTTTTACTACTTTTGGCGAATTTGGGGAGCGATTTCCATAGACATTTGTGCAGCAACCCACACAGATGTCTCTGAAATCGCCCCTGAAGTCGGGACTGACATGCAGTAATGAAATCGTGGGAGTTCAGCTGAACAATTTCATTCCCGCTGTCAGTGTGAACCAGGGCTAAAGGCAAAACTCTTTTTTCGGTGTTGGATTAGAGGCGGGGAGATAAATTATGATAAACATTCAGAAAAAAAATAAACTACAATATAGGAGTATAGAAGGTTGAGAATGTGTATCTCTCTAGGGCACAAGATCAGGCAGATTGACATCATTGTGTGCTAAACAACGTCACCATCAAGTGTCACCGGGCTCCCGCGATCGCTCGGGGCACACAGAGAACCGGGATCTATGTTTGTAAACGCACAGTTTCCGGTTCTCTGAGGGGAGAGCAGACAAAATTGTCCGACGCGTCCGCCATTATCAAATCGATATTCCTATCGCACTCGTTCCTGGTATTTGTGGCTCATAAAGTAGAGGATGCTGCAGCGATTACCAGTTGGGTCCTGGAAGCATCAAACGAATGTACATATTCGCCAGCACACCATGGATTGACAAATCTTCGTCCAAAAAGTTTTAATGAAGGAGCACCTTCTTTTGTGATGTAATTCTTTCATTAAAACTTTTTGGACGAAGATTTGTCGATCCATGGTGTGCTGGCGAATATGTACATTTGTGTCCGCCATTATGTCGCAGTTGCGATAAAAGTCGCAGATCGCCGCTATTACCAGTAGAAAAAAAAAAAAAAGACTAATAAAAATGCCATAAAACCATCCCCTATTTTGTAGACACTATAACTTTTGCGCAAACCAATCAATATACTTTTATTGCGTTTTTTTTTTTTTTTTTTTTTACCAAAAATATGTAGAAGAATACATATCAGCCTAAACTGAGAGGAAAAAAATTGTTTTTTTTATATATATTTTTGGGGGATATTTATTATAGCAAAATGTAAAAAAGTTTTTTTTTTTTCAAAATTGGCGCTCTTTGTTTGTTTACAGCGTAAAAAATAAAAACCGCAGAGGTTATAAAATTATACTTCTAAATATATAAAAAATATTTTATATATTTGGCAATAAATATGACATTGTCCTAGCAGCAGAATAATAAAAAGTAGCAGCGCTGAATACATTATGTACAGAAAGTGTGCACAGAACTCCTGAATGTAGACGCTTTCTCAACGCTAAAAATCTTTAACGTGTAATAGTAGCGCATGTGATAAAAAAGGAACACTTGCTGTTTCCTAGTGAC
The DNA here is from genome assembly GCA_028564925.1 of Lithobates sylvaticus. Taxonomy (NCBI): domain Eukaryota; kingdom Metazoa; phylum Chordata; class Amphibia; order Anura; family Ranidae; genus Lithobates; species Lithobates sylvaticus. Next base: position 408,795,474 of record CM053030.1, read on the forward strand.
ATAATCTGACATTTTAACAGCTCTGGCCAGAAATCCCGTTTGACATATACCGAGATTGATTTTGCCTTAACTTGCTGAAAGTGCAATTTGTAAAAGTATAAAATATCCCCAAAGCGCACTGTTATTCACATATCCTTTTTATTTTTTTTTCCGTTTTTGAAAAGCAAGTATTGCCGTATGGTGACAAAACACACAGTAATGCGGTGGATGAATTTTTTCTTTTCACATACTGAAAAGTGTTGACCACAATTGGTAACAGCCTTTTATGTTATACATCCGTGGGCAACAAGAAAATCCGAGGTGGAAGTATATTCAGTATTGTGTCATGTAACCAAGCGTTGTTAAGCAAAGTCAGTGTTAAGATTGATCTGATCTAAGTACGTAGGACGGTTTTTATTGAACAAAAGTATATAACTAAGTCAAGGTTAGTTTAACATTTGCGAGAAAGTGGTTATTTGCAGCTTTGTTGACCAGACACGTTATAATTCTGTGTTGGTGAAACCCTTCAGAGCTCTGTTAGATTTTATTTAGTTGGATTAAAAAATAAAGTTACCAACAGCACTTTAATGGGTAGAACATGCTACACGGTCTATTTCAATGAGTACCGTACAACTTACCAACTATCAGAGACCACTAGAGTAGAAGGCAGCCAACTTTTGTCATCTTGAATTACAACCCAATCCCTCTAAGCCCCCGTACACACGGTCGGAAAATCCGACGGAAAATGTCCGATCAGACCATGTTGTGGGAAAATCCGCCATGTGTGTGCTCCATCGGACTTTTTCCTGCTTTTTGAGATCCTGCTCTCAAATTTTCCTAGTTTTTTTTTACTAGTAATGGCGGCGATCAGCGATTTTTATCGTGACTGCGACAATATGGTGGACAGATCGGACACTTTTGACGCTATTTTGGAATCATTCACATTTATACAGCGATCAGTGCGATTAAAAATGCATTGATTACTGTGTAAATGTGACTACTGCCAGTCACAGAAGGGATTAACCACTAGGGGGCACTGTAGGTGTTAAGTGTGTCCTAGGCAGTGATTCTAACTGTGAGGGGGAGGAGCTATGTGTGACACGACACTGATCACCGCTTCCAATTACAGGGAGCTGTGATCGGTGTCAGTGTCATTAGGCAGAAAGGGGAAATGTTTGTTTACATTAGCATTTCCCCGTTCTTCCTCTCCATGAGACGATCGTGGGTATTCCCGCGGACTCGATGTCTCACGGACACGCTCCAACCGGGCGTTCCACCGGCGGTGCGCCCGCAAAGCGCTTCTTAAAGGGCAATGTACAGGTACGTTAATATGCCTGTACGTGCCCTTCTGCCGAAGTATATCGGCGTGAGCCGGTCGGCAAGCGATTAAAGGGTAACTTTTGTGGGGGGGAAAAAAGCAAATAAAGAAAAAAAATAATATAGCGTATACAATTGCGACACAAGTCATATTGTAAATGAATGTTATTAAAAATTACCTTTCCTTTTCAATCTGCAGCCACTGTAATTTTCTGAGAATGTATTGCAATATGGCTACCTGGAGGTGTTCTGTACACAGTCAGATTTCAGGCATCCCCTGAAACAAAAATGTTTTTTTTGGTGAGACACTCCCAGTAGGAACACGTCTAAGGCTCCATGCACACTGAAGCTCATAAACTGCAGTTTATTGGAGTTTGGGCGTTTTTTTTTAAAAGCCCATAAACTCCACTCTATGTTAGCCTATGTGTCCATGCACACATGGACGTTTTTTAGCTTTAATGAGCAGTGGAGTTTATGGGCTTTTTTCTGAACGCCAGAAATTTGCGTTCAAAGTGCCATTTTTCACCGCCAAAAAAAGCCAAACGCTCATAAACGCGCGTTAATTAGCGTTCGGCGTTCTATTTTTTCAATGCATTGGGGGAGTTTGGAATGCATTGTGGGATTTTTGGAGTGTCCTCTGTGTATTTTTATTAAAAACGCCCATTAACGCTAACGCTCATAAACGCTAGTACAAAACGCTGTAAAAAGCAAGTTTTTCAACCAGTGTTTTCTGCCAGCAATCTGGCGTCCAGAAAAAGCTTTTTTGAGCTTCAGTGTGCATGGAGCCTAAAGGGATGCAGGCCCAGCAGATTTCCTCATTAGTGCCCTGCAGGTTCCACAGCTGATAGATAATTATGAAACCACTCCCATTAGACCCACTCATCACTGAGGCTCAGAGGAACATACAGGGATTACTTCAGAATAACAAAAGGTAGCAATCTGCTACAAAGGTTGTTATAATCCTTGCAATGTACAGAGATCACCCAGAGGGAAATGTTTTTTTTTCTCAACAAAAGTTGAATTATTCTTTTTAAAAAATATATAAAGACAAAGTTTTTTGAGTTTTTTTTTTTTTGGACACAGTGGGGAATGGTTTCAAACACTCTTTTTAAGGCCCCTTTCACACTTACACGACTTGTCCCACGATTTGGGACTGCAAAGTAGCATGACAAGTCATTCCCCATGATTTCCAATGACAGACATTCATATTAGTACGACTTCAAGTTGTTCCAACTTCAAAGTATTCCCTGCACTACTTTGGTCTGATTTTGATGCCACTTACACAGGCATTCCTTGAAATCGTGGCAAAATCGCGCGACTTTAAAGTCGCACAAGTGTAAAAGGGGCCTAAGTATTTATCCTGCTGGGGGAATTCCCCTAAATAAAAGTAATACAATGAAATCCCTTTATGTGAAGAACTAGTGTCCTCATTGGAATATGCTCCCAGCAGACACACAAGCAGTAATAAAAAAATCAACATTCCTATTCAACAGAAGTCGATCGTTAGGCATCCCTTACAATGCTAGACTAATAAGGGGCTATCTGTGGCTGGATTGATGCATTGCAGGTAATATATGATCAACCTTATTGTAAACCACTGTTTCTACCGACAGGAGAAAATCTGCGATAAAAACTCACCTAAGCTGCATTTTTTTCAAACCAGTTTAGCAGCATTTGGTGTTTGGACATGTATTTAATTGACCAGGATTTTTCTGGCTATTGAAATGAATAAACTCTGAAGTGCTAAACGCACCTAGCGTTTAGACACGTTTAGCAGCGTTGAGCCTTTTTTATGCCAAAACTATGCTGCTCCTGGACGTGCACTGGCAGTGTTTTTTTTTTTTGTCCTGCTTCTTAACCCTCCTGCGCTACTAAAAGCCTATGTGTACATGGATACATAGGCTAACATGCAGGGGAGTTTAGAGACCGGAAAAACGGAACGTCAGGCTTCCCTAGGAGCGGCTGTAAAATCGTCCTGTGTGCATGAGGCTTAAATGGAATAATAATTCTGCCTTGTGTTTAGCTTTAAACCGTGTTTCTGCTGCCATAGAAACCACCATGCAGTAGTGCACAGCTGAGCAGGTTGGCAGGTTCACCAAGAACATGCAGGAGCGCAAGTTCTCTACAGAAAGAGAAACAACTCCTCTGTATAGAAATGAGGTTCTGCAGTTGAAATTTGTTCATATAAATACATCTGTGATTTCAGAATCTGGCTACTATTCTGCGAGAATCTGCATTCTAATTGGAAGTAATACTGTGGCACCAGGTGGGTATAATTGGCGTGAGAGCTTGCAATCTACAAAGGTGCATGAGCCCGCAGACTGAGAAGCTCTGCACCAAGGACAAGTGATAACATCACATAAGCTCAGTATTACCTGTCCGGTAACGCAATGCATTACTTTAGGAGGCACCGTTTTTTCTATTAGCTTTTGCTATACAGCCTCGGGTTGGTTGCTGAAAAAAAAATTCTGTGTCTTGCAGTGTACTGGAACAAACCCATAATTATGCCTTTTTACCAAAGTTCTTCATTCCCAATGCCAGTGTATCTCTGCCTTTACAGAAACCTTAAAGTGATTGTAAAGTCTCATTTATTTATTTTTTTAAATAACAAACAAACATGTTATACTTAACCTGCTCTGTACAGTGGATTTGCACAGAGCAGCCCAGATCCTCCTCTTCTCGAGCCCCTCCCTCCTGTTGAGTGCCCCCCCCCCCCCCCCCCCCACAGCAAGCACCAAGCCAAGCTGCAGCTCTGTGTGTCCATTCAGGCAAGGAGCTGCGGTTCGGCCCTGCAGTTCTCCTGATTGGCTAACCAATTTTGATTGACAGCAGCGGGAGCCAATGGCCTCCGCTGCTTGGTCTCATCCAAACAGGAGAGAGATGCGGCCGAGAGACTCGTGGACATTGCTGGACAGAGATGGGGCTGAGGGGGACTGCTGCATAGAATGCATTAGGATAAAAAAAACTTCTGACTTTACAACCACTTTAAGGCCTCATGGACACAGGATGTTTTTTTAACTCCTAAAAGCCAGCAGCGTTTTTTGCGGAAAAAATGCATGAGACATGTAAAAGTATCTAATGCTTTTACAAGCGTTTAGACACGTTTACAGGCATTAAGCGCTTGGGCATTAATTCATTTCATTGGCCAGAATAAATATTTTTTCTGGTCGTTGAAATTAATTAACCCTCAAGCACTAAATGCGCCTAGCGTTACGTGTTTAGGCGCGTTTAGACGTGTTTACAAGCGTCAAGCATTTTTTCTGCCTGAGCCCTGCTGCTTCTGGATGCCCTGGCAGAGGTTTTTTTCCCCTCATCTAAACTCTTCTATTGTACAAATCGGCGCACCAGGAGCTATAACAATGTCTCCTCGCGGCTATAGCAGCAGCTGAAAAAATCCACAGTCTCAATGGGGGAATGACATATAAGTAAAGTCATTAAGAAAAGGTAAAACGTATCCGCGCTTGAAAAAAATTGGTTAAAAACTAATATGCAGTGTAATACATAATTAGTGATAGCAGTCATCAAGAAAAAAGTCCATTTGATCTTGAACTAAAAATAGCAATAAGAAAAAAAATTAGTCCATAAATATTCAAATTCGACTATATTCAGCTACTGGATACATATAGAGGTGAGACAAAGGAACCCAACACAGTTTCAAATGTGATGCAAGACAGTACACAGCATGTCCTGGGAAGAAGTCCATTGGACGAAACGCGTTGGCCGTGATTGTTTGTAAGTAGATGGTGAACATTCTTACTTTTACTGCTGCACTATAGGCTCTGTTTTGTTATCTTACATGAGTGAGTCCACAGAGTACTCCTAGCTCCAGCAGGGTCCCTCAAACACTGCCCACAGACCGGAGCTTCAAGCAGAGAAGGAAGATGCCAGAGTTGGCTTGAGCGCGTATAAAATAAGTGATAGAGCCTAATGGGGTGTGCACTACCGCATTTGGCCAGAGGTGCGGGGGCGCCAAAGCCACTCTGAAACACTCTGATAGCGAGTGTCTCTGAGCCTCTCTGAGTGCTTCCAAGTGTCTCCGGTGCTCCCCCACCTCTGGCCACATGCAGTACTGCATACAATAGCGATCACTGTGGAACAAATTATCTGAGTTTCAATTGACTCTTATGGGGAAACTCGCTTTGATATACGAGTGTTTTGGATTACCTTTCTTTCTTTATAGACTGAATTATGCTTGTAATCCAAGGTACCACTGTATAGTGCTTTATTAAAGTAATGCATACTGGTGATAGATATGTACAGTATATAGGTTAGAAAGAAGCATTTATCGGTGATAAAGATCTTACTGGCAGAAAAAGAGCAAAACAAGCAAAGCCAGTGCCATTAATAAGAGAAGGGTATATGTGAAATCGTACTCTACATAATTCATAATTATAGAGCATTGGATTGAATCCAGTTTGTTTCTGCAGACATATGCTGCTTTACTATCACCATGCGGCAGGCAGTGACCACGCTGTGGTGCAATCCACAAATTTATCCTGTTACTTGTTACTGAAACCTACAGGATCTGTACAATTCATGTAGTTAAGAATGCAGAATGTACCACATCAAATGTTAGGGTTTGCATTCCTTGTAGCGTGATTGAGGACAGATCATAAGCTTCACATCGATGGGAAGTTTTATGTAGTTAAAGCGTGTTTGTATTAAAGAAACTAGGAAGCTGGATGCTGTTATAAAATGAGAGTTGTAGTTTGTGCTACCTCCTTCTCTTTTATTATTGGTCCAAAAAAAGGTATAATAGTTTGTAAAAAGGTATAATAGTTTGTAAAAAGGTATCATAGTTTGTAAAAAGGTATAATAGTTTGTAAAAAGGTATAATAGTTTGTGCCACCAACTTTTCTTATATTCCCTGACCTAGTCAATGCCAAGGTGCACTTCCACTTACAAGGCAAATTCCGTACAAATAATTTGATCAGATTGTAAACACAAACCGGGAGTCTAAGCCAATGTTGAGATGGACATAAACTCTGATGCCACGTACACACGATCAGAAATTCGGCCAGCAAAAGACCGATGAGAGCTTTTGGTCAGAAAATGCGACCGTGTGTATGCTCCATCGGACTTTTGCTGGCCGAATTCCAGCGAGCAAATATTGTGCGCCTGTTCTCAAATTTTTGGTCGGAAAAACTCTGATTGTCTGTAGCAATTCCAAAGCGCAAATTCTTGCGCATGCTTGGAAACAATTTGACGCATGCTCGGAAGCATTGAACTTCATTTTCTCGGCTCGTCGTAGTGTTGTACGTCACCGCGTTCTTGACGGTCGAAAGTTCAGCAAACTTTTGTGTGAACGTGTGTATGCAAGCCAAGCTTGAGCGGAATTCCGTCGGAAAAACCATCCAAGATTTTTCAGACGGAAAATCCGCTCGTGTGTACGCGGCATTAGGGGGAGCTGAACAGGAGAATGTATCTATTTTGCCATCCACGCTTGGACCAACGAAATATCCAACTACTGGCTCCCACATCTGTCAACATACTGGCACAGTGGTTGCACTAGTCAACTGTCAATTTTCTGTCTGTCTACTTTGATTTTCAGATTGAAGGATGCCAAGTGAAGTGGCGCTGACAAGGCCACCATGGCTCACATTTCGACCAGTTGATTTGGATCAGGCCAAAATTAGCTCTGTGTATGGACAACTTTAGAAAAACTGCCCTGTCTTCTGGCTTAGTACATTGCTTATTACAAAAATGCATTTTGAGTTCATTCTGACAAAAAAACACTTGTTTTAGATAAGAATGGAACCATTTGTAAAACACAAGAAAAATGCACAGTACAGCACTTTACATGCATTTTAGTGCAGAAAATGCCTCTTACCTCTAGAAAATGGTTACAAAACTCCAACGTGCATTAGATATGTTCTGGAAAACACATAGCAAAACCAGGTGCATTTTGAAATCCAAAATTACAAACCAGTCCTAATGTTGAAAATTCAGATTCTTACAAACTGACTGCTCCTGAATTTTTTCCTTATTTTTATTTTAATTTTTTTACATGTTTGGTTTATTTGGCACATTAGTTCATGTAATATTGGTGAGGATTTCAGCAAATCACATCTTAAAGTAATAGCAAAGGCTTTTTTTTTTATTGTTTTAAAATAAAATACCTGTTATACGTATCTGCTCTGTTTTAATTTGGCACAGAGTAGCCTGATCCTCATCCTTTTCGGTAAGCCGCCAGCGCTTCTGGCTCCCCGCCGAGTGCCTCCATAGCAAGTGGCATGCTTTCGGGGAATTTGTCAGCCCTGTTCTGAGTGTTCATAAGACAGAGTGGCCCCGCCTCTGATTCCTCCCCACTGGCTCTGATTGACAGCAGTGGGAGCCAATGGCTCCTGCTGCTCTATTTGAGCCAACCAGCAGTGAAAAAAACTCTGCTTATGTGCATATCGCTGGATCGAGATTGGGCTCAGGTATGCATGGGAAGCTTCATGCAGAAGGTCTTTTACCTTCTTCCAGTCAGATAACTGCAGTGCAAATAGTGTTCCCATTCCTGCATAAGTATGGTTCAAGGTTTATGGACAAATGTATCTATGTACTATTACAGCTATAGAGAGATTTCATTGGTACTCACCAAAACATGTAATACATGTCCTCTGTTAACCACCTCCCGCCTGGCTTACGTGACTTGTACGTGCCCTAGATTTCGCAGAGTGCCACGATTTGTGACTCGCTGTTTCCACCCGACACAGCAGAACACAGATTGTTATACTGGGCTGGCCCTGGTACCATGTGATGACTGTGACCAATCACAGCGATCACATGTCAGTTGTACATAATGGCTTTCATTCATATCCATTTATTGTGATCTCTGTGATTCATCACATGGTACAGGGCCAATCACAGCAGATATGTACCATGTGATAACTGTGGCCAATCACAGCTATCACAGTAGCACACATTGAATGAATGCCATTCAGAAAGTAAAAATGATTGCTTATAGAATGATCGTCACTCTAATAAGCAATCATAGTGTAAAAGAACATCCTGATCACTTCCCCGTAGCAGTACATTGTCACTATGGTGACAGTATTTAAAAAAAAAAAAAAAATTTAAAATATAAAAATAAAATACCACAAAAAGAAAGTGCTATCTCAAAAAAGGATAGAAATTTCATAAAAAACACCAAGTAAATGGCATTCAATGGGTGACAGCGCTGAGAGCTGAAAATTGGCCTGGGCAAGAAGGGGGTAAAAGTGCCCGCTACTGAAGTGATTAATTAAAAAAAAAAAAAAACTTACTGTGAAATGTGCAATTATTTTGTCACCTTTACAATATGATAATGGGATGTGTTTGTGCGTAATGTATTCTTCAACTTACACAAGGCTTAGTGGGTAATTGTATTACTGAACTTACTGAGTGCAAATTCAATAAACCTTTCCTAAGTGTTAACCATGTTTATTGAACTGCAAATATTTTAATGAATTCTGGCCTAGAATTGTGCATCTTTATTGAATTTCTTTTACAGTGGATTTTATATTAGAGACGGAAGCAGTAGTGCAATCATTGTTACGGTCCGGGATTGATGGTCCTCTAGAGTACAACAATATGTTTAGAGTATTTTGAGTCTAATTTCTTAAGAAATACTAGTCCAGTGGGTGTCATATTCATATCCTTCTTTGAATTCATTTTTGTTCTGTGTTTTTATTAGACACCAGTAAATCTTTGCTTTTCAATGGTTTCGATGAAAACCTTGTTTGTTCTAGTCTAGAAGTGCAAATTCAGAACAGGTAAAGAATGTCCTCACTGCTGAAACAGCTGTTGGATAGGTAAACTTGCATAATAAAGTCTTAGGTTTTTGGAATTAGGTTGGATTGCAGAAAAATCGTGATGTCTGCAATGTAATTTTAACTCAAAATGTTAATATAAATATATTTTAATAAATACATTTTTTTATGACACAGTTCCAAACATGGGCACATATTGAAATAATTTGTGAACATGTTTAATAAAACAAAGAACGATTTCTAGTGTCTACTCTAGGGTACCTTGATCTCAGATATGATGGACTGCAAGACTAAGTAAGACCGCTCCCTAAAGGGTAACATTAAATCTACTAAGGGTCACACTTATGTAATAAGGGACTTTTTGGAGGAAAAGGTGCCAAGCAGCTTTGACATTTGGATGTTTTTGCTGGTTTCATCCATGCAGAGATTGCATATGCCACCTCAAACAAAGCAGAACTGAACAACCAAACAACCAGTTGCCAGGGGTGGAGTGTGTCTAAGCGACGAGCATATGCAAATACTAACTTTCGAGCAGTATTTTATGTTTTTTAGAAGCAGGATGATGCTAGGGGGACAAGGCAACAAATACAGGTGTGATGTGGTACCTATATACCATTTAAAATGCTTTTAGTGCAGTCTGACACCCCGCAACTACGATCTTGGTAAAGAGTCTGCGTCGGAGACTCTTTACCACGTGATCAGCCGTGTCCAATCACGGCTGATCACAGTGTACATAGGAAGAGCGGTAATCGGCTTTTCCTCACTCGCGTCTGTCAGACGCAAGTAGAGGAGAGCCGATCGGCTGCTCCTCTGACAGGGGGGGTCTGCGCTGATCTATTATCAGCGCAGCCCCCCTGAGGATGCCCACACTGGACCACCAGGGACGCCATCAGACCACCAGGGATTACCAGCACAAGGTATGCCACCCTAGACCACCAGGGATGACACACACTGCCCACAATGGATGCCAATCAGTGCCCACAATGGGCATCACTGATTGGCATGCATTATTGTTTGGCACTGATTGGCATCCATCCGTACAAAACAGTGCTGCCGATCAGTGCCTATCCGTGCCACCTATCAGTGCCCATCCGTGCCACCTATCAGTGCCCATTTGTGCCACCTATCAGTGCCCATCCATGCCGCCCATCAGTGCCGCCTATCCATGCCCATCTGTGCCACCTATCCATGCCCATCTGTGCCGCCTATCCATGCCCATCTGTGCTGCCTATCCATGCCCATCTGTGCCGCCTATCCATGCCCATCTGTGCCGCCTATCCATGCCAATCCGTGCCAGCTATCAGTGCCCATCCATGCCGACTATCAGTGCAGCCTATCAGTGCCCATCAATGCCACCTCAGTGCCACTTCATTGGTGCCACCTCATCGGTGCCCACCAGTGCTGCCTTATCAGTGCCCATCAGTGCCCATCAGTGAAGAGAAAACTTACTTATTTACAAAGTTTTGAAACTGAAACGAAAAAAAAACATTTTTTTTTCAAAATTTTCCGTCTTTTTTTATTTGTTTAGCAAAAAAGAAAAACCGCAGAGGTGATTAAAATACCACCAAAAGAAAGCTCTATTTGTGGGCAAAAATTATAAAAATGTAATTTGGGTACAGTGTAGCATGACCGCGCAATTGTCATTCAAAGTGCGACAGCGCTGAAATCTCAAAATTGGTCTGGGCAGGAAGGTGTTTAAGTGCCCGGTATTGAAATGGTTAAATAATCACCTGTAATTTTTTTTAATTATTCGTAAGGAAAGTACCTTTTCTCATGGTACTCACTCCCACCATCTTTCCTCACCTAGGCTAGAGTAACACATAGAGCCTGTAATTTTCTGGGATATCACATCACGTATCCCAAGAGGCTTTGGGATGATCTCCATCATGCACAGCATGAGGGGGCGGCTGTAACGGTTTAAGAAGTGACAGCTGGCTCTCTAATGCAAGATGGCCCTGCAGAACAATGGATTTGGTTACCAGAAAGACAGCGCTGGACTGGGCTGTTAAGAATGTGTGTTTTTTTTTTAATCAGCAAGTACAGAGTACTTGTAGCTACTGACTTTTAGGTTTGTAATGTCCAGATGAAGTTCCAATTTAACCTCCCCAGTGGGGGCACAGATGGAAATAAAAAAACAGAAAGAGGTTCTCTATTAGATCTATCTAAAAAAAAGTGTAAAGTTTGGATTGTAGATTCACTTTAATAAACTCATGGCTGAAATGACTTTATTGCAAAGGCAGAGTTTTATTGAGCTATCCATAGACACTAGAATGCAGTTGCCCAGTCTGGTTCCCCATCACCACCAACTTGCGCCCTTGGCTGAACCATGCATTCACATTTCTGATCATGGAGACAAAGTAGTCTGTCTTAGTGCAGTCTGTGCCTACTCAGAGGCTGTGTTCACATATATGCAGTGTGGGACACCGCATGTGTTTCGGATAGGAATCACACCGCTTTCCTATTCAAATCACATGCTATGTTTGTGCGGGATGGCCCTGGTACTATGCGATCGCTGTGACCAATCACATGCTAGTTGTACACAATGGCTTTCATTCATACCCATACATTGTGTTCTATTCACAGTAGACCTGTACCATAAGATAACTGTGGCCAATCATAGCTATCAAAGTAGCACATAATGGCACATGAATTGCACTGCATTTATGTGAACGGAGCCTGAGTCTTTTAAATAGCAAAAACAACATGGATCACATTTTCTGACCCTGTGTAATGTAACATAAGAGTTTTATTACAAAAACAAAATTGCCAATGTTCATGCAACCCTGAAATCTAATATACAGTGTAGTGCTCTAGCCTCTGTAATATTCATTTATTTTGGACAGTGGGAATAATCTGGAAAATTACTGTGTGTGCTTTTTGTTTAGAATGTACATTACACATTTGGTACGTAGCACAAATCATATCTTATGACCCAAAACAAAGATTACACTATTGCAATTAAGCCAAAACGCTAATATGCTATCGGTAAACACATTTTGTTCATTTTCTTTGGGCTTTATTCATCAGGGACTCATTGTAATTTTCACCTGGTAATATTGTTTGAAAAACCATTATTGTGCATTTGGGCTGAAGCTAATGTGTTAAGCCAATTACAATCTTGTATCGCACTGCTGTAATCAAGCTAAGCTCCTTGGTGAATCCTGTTTAATCACCCTGTTACGTTTTCCTTTTCTGTAGGCATTACACATTATTCTGTACACACTATGGCACATCAACAGGCATCCTATTTGATGTGGTTGGACGCTTACCTTTATAGTTTTGTCAGGAAAGTTAATGCCCTCTATAAGCATACAACATGTCACAAATATGTATGTATATCTTGCATATAGATGGAGGGTTTCTACAGCTGGCAAAAAAATGTACTGTTATAGAGGGAAAACAGATTTGTAATGGTCGTAGTGATCTGTTAAACCCCTTTCACACCGCAACGCCAATAGCGTCGGCGGTAAAACGCCGACATTTTTAGCGGCGTTTTACCGTCGGATTTGCGGCGCATTTCGGCCGCTAGCAGGGCACTTTTACCCCCCGATGACGGCTGAGAAAGGGTTAAACCCCCTGCAAAACTCCGCAATAGCAGCGTTTTGCCGGCGGTATTACAGCGCTGCCTCATTGATTTCAATGGGGAGCAGCGGTGGAGGAGCGGTGAGTTCACCGCTCCTTCACCGCTCCAAAGAAGCTGCTGGCAGGACTTTTCCTGACGTCCTGCCAGTGCACCGCTGCAGTGTGAAAGCCCTCAGGCTTTCACACTGCAGACAATGGTGCAGCTGTTTAAGGGCGGATTGCAGGCGCTATTTCTAACGCTATAGCGCCTGCAATACGCCCTTGGTGTGAAAGGGGTCTTCGAGCAGAAGGATAATCCTGTGAGCAGGTCTCCTTTATCAACCTGCAGAATGGATAAAGAAGACCCAAGGACACCCTTGCACAGCAGGATATCTCCAGAAGGAGAACAGTAGAGACATCACAAAATCTCACTCCAAATCCCACAAAACAAGGATAGCAGTCGGAGAATTGATCAAAACCGGAGCAGACAGAATCTGTATCTGTAGCAATCAAATAGCTCATATCTTTCATTTTCAAAGCTTAAAGCAGAACTTCACCTAAAAGGATGTTTTGGCACTTTTTTGGGGGGAGCGGGTACCTGGTTTTGACAGGTACCTGCTCCCACTTCCGGCTCAGATCACTACAGTGATTTGGGCTGGAAGTTTTGTTCCCCCCCTCCTTTCCTTGTAGTCTTCTGGGACACATCTCAGGTCCAAAAGACTACGGGACCATTCACAAGCAGAGGGTGGTTTGCGTATGAGCAGTAGGAAACTGGCTGTGAAGCCGCAAGGCTTCACTTCCTGTTTCCCTTACTTAGGATTTCTATGCTTCTCCCTAAATAATTCCCTACCAGTCATCAGACCACAAAGCTTAATGGGTGCAGCTTTGACATGAGGAAACAATATAATGGCTGCTGGTATAATGATCAAAATGTGTGAAAGTGTCTGGTATGAACAAGCCTCAGTGCTTTACTACATGATTTGGTACCTTCTTGCACCAATAACCTAATCAGACTTCTATTTAACACTGAACAGTGAGTAAATTGTTGTAGCCTGAAGCTAACCTAACTAATTTATAGAAAAACTCGAATGTATTTTAGCGAGTAAAAATTTCAGGCTAGTATTGTCAAATTTGCTGGAAAATAATGTGGTGTGACATTTAAAATGTTTTTTTTGTGTGATTTTACAGTGCTTGAATCAGTTTTTATATAGAGCAAGCAGGTGATATTTTCTGAGCTCAATCTTCCATCCAGCAGGTAATTCCAGTGTTTGGAGCTGGATTTCACTTCGGGAACTTGATTACAATTAAATCCCATAAAAGCAATAAACATCCCATTTCAGACATAAAGTTTTTACAGAGCAAAAGGGACTGTCTTTAGCTGCATTATTTTAGTCTTGGCAAAGCAGATATATTTCATTAAATTATTTGAAACAGTCCAGTACAGTACAGAGCACGTCATATTCTAAGTAAAAGCCAAATACCTTTTGTGCAGCCAGAATTAATAATGCTGTTAATGTGTTGATGCTAGCTAACTCCTGTCTCATTTAATTTCGGCAAACCTGTAGAAGGGGTTAGAAATTGAACCTTATCTAACAGACAATATATTTTGCCTATTGGTTAGCACCAAATCCAATGGCTTGAAAATGAACCTTGCCCCCCCCCCCCCCTAAAGAACCGGGCTATTCTAAAAGTTCAATGTTCCTTTGATTTCCAAGAGGAAAAATGTTATTAGGGGGCGTGGCCTGGACATGGCTGAGTAAGGACGCAAGTCTGAGGAGCTCCCGGCCCGACCCGTCCATACCCGGCTTTAAAGCACCGAAAACTGCTCACCGCGACCGGCATGTACTCCGCTGGAAGGCGGAGAAGCAAAATCATAAAGAAAAGATCCCCTAAACCGAAAAGGAGCGAGGACATCCAGAAATATCTAACAAACCCTGCCGAGGCCTCACCAACCCCTAAGATGGCGGACACCACGAGGCGCGGACCCCAGAACGCCAGGCAGCCACCTATTTCTCCCACTCGGGAACCAACGGCAGCCTCAACCGACATGAACTTCACTACTCCGGTGACGCTCCGGGCCGACTTACTGGAACTCCAAACGGCTCAATCTCCACTGACCCTGAGAGCAGACGCCGAATTGAGGGCGCTGCTGCAGGCCCTACCAACGAGAGCGGACATAGAAGCGATAGTGGGCAAGATAGAGACCTCTCTCCGCCAAGACATGACAGTTATCAGACAGGAGGTGCAAACACTATCAGACCGTGTGGGATCCGGGGAAACGGCGGTGACCACACTAGAACAGCGGCTGTCAGCAGTGGAAGCCACACAATCTGCACAAGCAACCTTGATTAGGTCCCAACAAATAAAGCTGGAAGAAGCCGAAGACCGCAGCAGACGCAACAATTTGAGACTGCGGGGCCTTCCAGAAGCAACGGGAACGGAGGATCTACTGGCAACCACATTGGCAATCTTCCGAGAGGTGGCAGGGGAACAGTTCCCCCATAACCTATCGTTCGACCGGATACACAGGGCCCTGGGCCCACGTTCGCCAGACCCGGACAGACCGAGAGACGTGGTATGCCGGATCCACCAGTACACCCACAAGGAGACAATCCTGAGAGCGGCCTGGGAAAAAAGGAATATATCATTCGATGGGGCAGAGGTGAAGATTATGCCGGATCTATCCAGACAGACACTGCAGCGCAGAGCCCTACTTAAACCGCTACTGGAAGCAGCAAGAAATGCAGGCCTAACATACCGATGGGGTTTCCCCATCTCAGTAACCTTTAAAAAGGCCCAACACTTCTTCACTTTAAGGTCACCAGCAGACCTATCGGCACTTTTTGACTTCATGGAGACTGGCCCCATCGACGTACCTGATTGGCTGCAACCACTCCAAAACTCCGCCCCACGCGCAGGAACGTCAGGAAGAAGGAGATCGAGATCCCCGAGAACCCGGATGAACACGCGCAGACCTCGTTACGTCCCCGGTGACGCACCGAGGGAAGATTGAAAGACCGAGTGACGCAACCGACGACCAGCATCTCCCCTCCAGATGCAGTTCTCAGACTCCCCTCTACGGACGCTGCCACCTACCCGAGGTAAGCAACATGTGGGACATATCCCCCTCCAACGGGCGAGCCATGACCCGGACCCCCCCCCCCCGCCACCCTGGAGTCTGAACTACCCCTATGTCTGCAAGGGAACACCACCGCTGCACCCCCTCCCAGGCCCTTATCCCTGGAACCATAGGAATGAAAACTGCACCGTAATGGCGCTGGGGGAGCGGACATATGAGGGGGATAGGGGGGCTGGGGGGAAGGGAGAAGGAGATCACCCCGAGACTTAAAGGAGAGGAAGGCCCACATGGATCATGGAACTGAACACCCCGGGAGATAATCTTTGGGGAGACCAGATGATGTGCACGAGGGGGGGCGGGATGCTGGCCGAAGAGACTCACGTTCACACCTTCCCCTGCTGTTATAGGCCATTTTGGGGAGGGTTTTTTCTCCCTATGGCTCATGTTTTCGTGTATTTGGTTGTTTTCACTTTTTGGTTTTTACTTCTGGCAAAACGGGCAATAGCTGAACTCCACACCGGGCCTACCCATAACCCAGACACCCCAGAGGAAAGGGCATGGACCCGCTCTAAGGACCGCATCACGCAGAAGGGTGACCTGGAACAAAAGACACAACCTAAAAAGGTACTCTATGACCCATATACCCCTAACCCTGGAAATCACTCGATGCAGACAGAGGGTACCGCAGGGTGAAAGGTCACAAGGTAGCCAACGGCTACGACATAGACATTAGGATAAAGGGAAATGGGACAACAATCCTGCAGATACTGCAAGAGATACAAATGATAACCTGCATTTTTTCTTCCTTAAGGTATACAGGCATCGCCGGAGGAGGCCCATAGGGGCTACATGTACTTAACCACAAGGGGGGACAGGGACACGCTAACAAACACGTAATCATACGGGATGAGACCAGATGACATAACACGAGTGCCAGAACACAAGGAGATAACCACCTTCCATAACAACAAAGAAAGGGACAACAGCACATCCCCTCTCCACTATGCCAGAACCCCACCACATACCCCCAGGATGGGCTGGGGTACCTAGGGAAAGGAAGGGATAGAACTCTAAAAGAACTCATCTGAGCGTAGAACCGGGACAACCGGTAACAACACCCACGACACAGAAGGGTGCCCGTATAAAATACCACACGACATATCCCAAAGATCCCCAACAGTCGAAGCCGAGACACCCACAGCCAGAGACATACACAGGAGAACGGCCAATGGAAACCTACGCACCCCCATCCATATAAACGTAAGGGAACCCTCCGAGATTAGGCGAGTCATATAGATGGGGGGGGTAGGAACATGATACACGCCCAGACATAAACGTGTTAATGCCTGAAATGTACAATTTACATGCACTTTTTTGTTTTCTTTTGTTTTCTGTTTATTATGTGTTACACTGCCGGTTGTGACAGAGCAGATGGTTAGTACTGTTTTTATGTTAACAAGCTGGGGGGGCGGGGCGGGTTGGGGGGTTCTCCCCGGTCTACTCCAACCTCTTCCCCCAATAGGACAGAGCAGATACCCTGGTAAGTACCAGGAGACGCTCCACTGCAAACTGTTTGTTTGCACTTAGATACACAAGCGGATAGTCTACGCTACCCGCTACTCGTTAGTTAGAAACGAGACACACACCACCTTTCTCTTTCCTCCTCTCCTTCTCGAGCTTTCTTTCTAGACCCCCCCTTACCTCTCCCCCCCCCTCCTCCCCACACCCAAACCCACCCATCAGAAACCTACCTATACCCGGGGAACAATGGACACTATCACAATTTACTCACTGAACGCCAAGGGGTTAAACATACCCGAAAAACGTCGAATGCTACTGAACGACCTGAAGAGAACACACAGCGACATAGCATTTATTCAGGAAACCCACTTTAGGACAGGCGACCCCGCCTGCCTTAAAAACCAACATTATCCATACACGTACCACGCCACTAACGCAGAGGCCAAATCAAAAGGGGTCTCCATACTCATTTCAAGGTCAACCCCGTGGGCATGCGATACCACCCTAGCGGACCCTAATGGACGGTACCTATTCACAAAAGGGACACTCAGAGGCACAAAGGTGACTCTGGCAACCATATACTCCCCCAACGACCGACAAGATGTATTTCTACATAGGACACTGAAACTGCTAACTGACTTCAGGGAGGGGCAGCTGATAATAGGAGGTGACTTTAACGTACCACTAGTACCAACAATAGACACATCCTCAAGGACTTCGTCGATACGCACGAGCGTACACAAACGTATAACACAGGACCTGCATAAGGCCCAACTTATTGACGCATGGAGGCTTCACCACTCTGGAGAGAGGGACTACACCTTCTACTCCCCCCCCCACAAGATGTACTCAAGGATAGATCTATTCCTTATCCCGCACAGTCAGCTAGAAGCGATCCAGAAGGTCGAGATAGGTAACATTACATGGTCAGATCATGCCCCCGTCACCCTGTGCTACTGCCTGTCATCAACCCGTACCTCCAGATCTAGATTCTGGAGACTAAACGAAAGCCTCCTACAATCACCAGAGGTCCTGACAGACGTGCAGAAGGAAATAAAACAATATTTCCAAATTAATAACACCGAGGACTGCGACCCGGGCATCCTGTGGGAAGCCCACAAGACAGTGATCAGGGGGGTTCTGATTAAACACGGGACGCACATAAAGAGGAAAAGGGAACGGCAACTACTAGAACTCCTACAGAAGATACACGACATAGAGACACAACATAAACAAACACCGACCGACTCGTTAGAAACCGAACTGATGACCCTCAGGAAACAAGTAATAGACCTAATGCAATATAGGGCCAAGGCAGCACTGCAAATCTGCCGGAAAATATCATACGAATCGGGAAACAAATGTGGCCGGCTATTAGCCCGGGCAGTCAAAACCCACAGACTGAATTCATACATCCCTCAGATTATTGACGCGAAAGGACAAAAACAGACCACACCCACCCAGATAGCGAAGGGATTTAAGGAATTTTACGCCAATCTATATAACCTACCAAACAGAACACGTGACGAAAAGACAATACAGGACTACCTTACAGCTTCACAAACCCCTCTTCTCCCTCCGACAGCAAGAGCCGAATTAGAAGACCCCATTACGACAGAGGAACTCCAACAGGCAATAAGAGAGACGAAACCAGGCAAAGCGCCAGGCCCAGACGGGTTTACCCTACAATATTATCAGACCCTATTCCCGTTATTGAGTACACATATGGTGAGGATGTTTAATGGCCTAGGCGAAGGGAAATCACTACCTAAAGATACATTGAGAGCCCATATATCTCTAATAGCAAAGGAAGGCAAGGACCCATCAGCTTGCGGTAGCTACAGGCCGATATCACTTCTAAACGTAGACCTAAAACTTTTTACCAAAATTATGGCCAACAGACTCACCCAGTTCATGCCAGACCTCATCCATCTAGATCAAGTGGGATTCATCCCTGCCCGAGAAGCCAGGGACAACACCACAAAAGTACTAAACCTCATTCACGCGGTCAATAAATCCAACACTCCTTGCGTACTCCTAAGTACAGACGCTGAAAAAGCGTTCGACCGCGTGAGTTGGGAATACATGACAGCAGTACTTAAGCACATAGGCCTGGGACACAGAATGTTACAGTGGATCCAAAACATCTACTCCATACCCACAGCACAGGTGAAGGCCAATGGAATACTATCCGACCCATTTCCAATAACGAATGGCACCAGACAGGGTTGCCCACTCTCGCCTCTCCTTTTTGCCCTAGTCCTGGAACCCTTCCTGAGTAATATAAGATTAAACCCTGACATTACTGGAATGACAATAGACAACTCCCAATACAAAATAGCCGCATACGCAGACGACCTCATGTTTATCCTGACTAACCCGACTGTATCCCTACCGAACCTCCTACGTGAATTCGAGAAATATGGAAACTTGTCCAATCTCAAAATAAATTTCGATAAATCGGAGGCAATGGGACTCAACATAACACCACAAAGACTGAACACACTGAAAGCACAATTCAGATTCAAATGGACAGATACCTCCCTAAAGTACCTAGGAACCCAAATCCCTAAAGATTTGAAACAGGTCTTTCACCTGAACTTCCCACCACTATTGACCAAAACCCGATTGCTCCTGGAGGAATGGACTAAGGGCCTGCACTCATGGTTCGGCAGATGCAATCTAATTAAAATGTCAATTCTACCCAAATTTTTATACCTGCTTCAAGCGCTACCGATACTAATACCATCCCAATATTTTAAACAAACTGACTCCCTTTTTACCAAATTTATCTGGACAAACTCGAAACCTAGACTGCGAAGACAACATTTAACACTACCCAAAAACCGGGGAGGCCTAGCCCTACCAGACCTAAAAAACTACTACAGAGCGGTACACTTAGAAAAGGCACAATGCCCATCCTCCCTGAAGGGGGCAGTATGGTGCTATGGAAAGCTGACCCCATCAGTGAAGGCGCACCCTATTATAGGGACGACCCTGAGGGTAGGGACTTCCATACTATTCTCGACTTCATTATCCTCGACCAACTCACCACTATACCCAATTTTAGGGAACCCTGCCTTCCCACCCGGAGTAGATGGGGGGGGATATGAGATGCTGGCCAGAAATAATAGAGACCGAGCCACACACTTCCTAATAAACAACGAATGGCCCTCCATTCAATCACTGGTGGACGAAAACGGCCCCTTCCAGCTTCAGTTCTGGAGAGCAATCAGGATTCACCACTTTTTGCACTCCATACCGAGCCCAACACAATATAATCGTAGTCTGACGACCTTTGAATCTTACTGCAGTGACGAGGGACCCCTATCACGGGTACTATCCAAGACATACGCCCTACTCAACACTCCCGAGGTTATCCCCGACCTGACATATTTTCACAAATGGGAATCAGACTTGGGATGTACATTTACAGAAGCCCAAAAACAAACAATTATTAGATTTTCCCTGCAAACGTCAGTCTGCACGAGAATACAAGAACTCAACTACAAGATACTAACCAGGTGGTATCACACCCCTAGTAAACTACACAAATACTACCCAACCACATCCGACAACTGCTGGAGATGCCTATCAGAAAAAGGGACGCTCCTCCACGTCTTTTGGTCCTGCCCCTTACTGCAAAACTTCTGGACGTCAGTCCGAAAGATCACACAAAAGTTCACAGACTATACAATAAATAATGATCCAGCCTTTATACTTTTGCACGCCACTCCAATTCCAGCGAAAAAATACAAAAAACTGATAGTGCGACATTTATTAAACGCAGCCAAGGCCTGTATCCCACTTATGTGGAAGAAAAGGACCCCCCCGACAATAGGAACTTGGTTGCGCAGAGTAGAGGAGATTAAGAGAATGGAGGACTTAATCCTTTCGTCACAGGGTAAACAGGAACAGCATTCACAGACATGGATGCTGTGGAATATGTTCATTTTCTCTGACGAAGGGACAGCATTACTAAACACTTGAAGCATCAAGAACCGGCGTAAAATATAAACACAATCCAACCTGGTTCCCCACCCCCCTCCCCCCCCAAACCTACCCCCCCCCTCTCCCCCTCTCTTACTCTACCTCTCCTCCACCTCCTCTAGCCTCATAGGAGGAACCCCACATATGGGGGGAAAAAAAAAAAAACACAGACAGCCCATACCAACACACAAGGCTCACAACAATGAAGGGGTAGCACAATAACGCAACTAGGAGACGATAGAATGCTAATTGTAAAGTGATAATGACACTGAAACCACTATGAGACATACCCATTTATATGTATGCTGCTAAAATTGAGGAGAATTATTGAATACTTTGTATATGACGTTACTGTATAAGTTCCTGTTTCCATGCTGTTTTAAAAATCAATAAAAACTATATTTGCAAAAAAAAAAAAATGTTATTAAAAGTGTTTTTTAAAATACAATACAAAGCCTATTGGGCATACCCAGGCTCACAAAACACAGTACTTGTAAATCAAAACTCAGGGTGGCGATAGTAGAAAGAGAAGGCTCATACCCTAGAAACCAGCACCAATCTAGATTAAGGAATGTACCGAATGCAAATAGGCATGTCACTACCATTTCACTCACTTCACAGGAAATTAATTATTCTCAGTTAGGCATGGCAGAGTCACTGTTCGCAGATGGGGAATCTATCCATATATCCCAAACTTTATGAAACTTTTTAGCACAGCCACAAGCTAAATAAGTTGCTTTATACAATTGTAAGGCTGAGTTGATTAGATGTGTCCAGAGGAAGATTTATATGTAAGAACAATTGCTTTACGTGCATAAAAGAGTAGAAGACCCAAGAGAGTCCTAGGAGCCCTACGAGGAGCTAGGGAGTCTACCAGACCCAATAGACACACATCAATCGTCAATGGCACCTGAATAGTAGTGACAGAAGTTACAGCTGTCCAAAATGCCTGGATTAATGAACACCGCCAGAAAATGTGAATGATGTCCGCTGAGTCTGATAAACACCTCCAACAGGTAGCAGGGACTGACAGATAAATTCTATGTAATCGCACAGTAGTAAGGTAAACATGGTGCTGAATCTTAAGTTGGATCAGTCTATCTCTAGTAGAAAAGTAGAAGTAGAAAAGTTAGAAAAGGAGCATTCCCACATTTCCTCCCAGTCTTCTTCATCCAGCTCAGGAAGTTCAGAGAGCCACTTAGTTTTGAGGGGCTCAAGGCCAACATGGATGGAGGGAAGTAACTCCTTGTAGATGGTGGATAGGGGCTTAGTCATGGACTCGTCTCTAAGTAAATTTTCCAGGGCTGAGGTATATAGTATATAGAGCCACTGGCTGTTTGTCAAATTGTGTTTGGAAGGCATGTCTGAGCTGGAGATACCTAAATAGATAGGAGTTGGGCAGGTCAAAGGTTTGCTTTAAGCTATCAAAGGTCCGCAAGGAAAAATGTAATTTACCGTACAAAAGCATTTATGGACCTCAGGCACCATCAACACAATCAGTGCTGACAGGGGAATATTGTCTGCTTCCGGTGTGGGGGGGGGGGGGTTGTGGGGGAAGCCAGTGGTTATCGCTAATGGCTATAGCAGCCGCGAGTGATAACCATAAGAGAATCCGGCAAGCTGGTTGTACCCAAGTTGATCGATCAGTACACTTGGTACATTCAGCCTGCCCATTAACGGTTCGAATCTGGGCTGGTTCCTGCTGAACCGGCCCAGATTCTAACCATGTATGGCAGGTCTAACTCTTGGGAGTCCCTTTCTGAGGCTTTTATCAAGTGTTATTTACTAGACATGTGCACACTGAAATATTTTGTTTCGGAATTTCGTTTTCTTCTGAAAAATAAATTTATTTAGTTACTCCCGAAATTCGTTTTTATTTATTTAGTTTTTAATTAAAAATTGCATTCGTCCGAAAATCCAAATGAATTAAGGTTGAATCTGTCATTAAAGGCTTATGGTGTCTGTCGAATGTTCAAAGAAGATTCGACGGAGCAGCTAAACTGTATGACTCTGTATAGTTTAGCTGCAATTCCACCCAATTCCAGCAGCAATCTTTCCTCTCTACGTCGAATCTTTCCTCTCTACGTCGAATCTTTCCTCTCTACGTCGAATCTTTCCTCTCTACGTCAAATCTTTTCTCTACGTCAAATCTTTTCTCTCTACGTCGAATCTTTCCTCTCTACGTCAAATCTTTTCTCTCTATGTAGAATAATCTTGGACTAATAGAATTAAGGTTAGGCACATTCGACCACAGGTTCAATGGACACAGATTGATATTGTCAGCGTCGAATCTCCTATCTATATCAAACTATTGTCACGACAAAAACGAAAATAAAGCATTTGTTATGTCGGATCTTTCGTTTTTCAGATTCTGCACTTACGTTATTGTTTGTTAAAACGATAACGAAAATACCTGAAATTTGGACGAAAACAAATGCACATGTCTATTTTTTACGGACCTTAAAAGGCTTCAGAAGTCTTGATATATTGTTTGATTAGCTTGGGAAAGATAGCTAGAGTAAAGATGACTACTTCCTAAATGTTTTAGTTATTTTAAAAGTATAGCCCACCCCTGTAACAATACAAATTATGAATATTACATAAAACTATTTGTTTGGAACACCACAATTCTTAGGTTGCCTGGAATTATGCTGAAGCCCAGACAGAAAATAGGGTATGGTGTGCCATATGTCGGAAAATACTATTATGTAACCTAAACATTGGAGCTAACAATGTTTTTTGCTTGCTAGAAAGTCCCTCATTGGGTTACCCCTACAGCTCTGCTCTAGTATAAACTCTGATGTAGATTACTCCAGACTGCAGGCGAAGCATTAATAGCTTGATCATTAATCACTTCTTGAAACTAAGTTAATATTAAATACTCAGAGGGCTTCATATCTGTGCAATTACTTTGTACCTACCTCACAACTAATCTTCTTTTTCAGACCTTAAATATTCACAGAGCTTTAGATGGTAAACCAACACCCGGTTCAAAAAAGGCTATCATTTACTTACACTTCATGAAATCTAGTCTTAAGGGATAAAACAAGGGCACTCCAGACTTATCTTCAAATAACTGCAATTTAAGCATTTTATTGACTCAGGGAATCACCATGACAAACTTTGAGCTCAAATATTTCAGTTATCCATATGCCCCAAGGATTAAGCTGATACTAAAAAGTAACTGGATCATGCCTGCACAATTTCTTCTGCTAGATCCCTATACATAATCAGGCTGTGGCTTGTCAAATAGAAAACAATAATAATCAAGCAAACAGACTTTGCTTATGTTTTTTCCCCTCATATGTTCAAAATGAATTGCCAAAATTAGTGAGAAGCTTACTTTCAAATAGATGTAAAATCTTATAAAAGCTTTTACATGTTATTGCCATTGCAAAAGTTATTCTCAATATTTTTAAATTGCAACTTTTCATTAAAATAATCCACGGTTAAAGCGGTTCTGCACCCATTTCATTTAGTAAATCTCTTTGCCTTCCAAATCAGGCAAAGAGTACTAAATGAAATGTTTTTTTTATTTTTTTTATTTTTACTTACCTTGTAATTGAAGACTTCCGGTCTTCTCTCATTGCGGCGGCGGGCGGGGTCTCTGCGTCGATCGTCGTCACGCC
The DNA here is from genome assembly GCA_028564925.1 of Lithobates sylvaticus. Lineage (NCBI taxonomy): Eukaryota > Metazoa > Chordata > Amphibia > Anura > Ranidae > Lithobates > Lithobates sylvaticus. Next base: position 408,820,286 of record CM053030.1, read on the forward strand.
GCACTGTCTCCTGGGATCTGGTGTCATTGATCCCAGGAGTCAGTGCGGGCATCTTCCGAAATCTCGCGAGATTTCGGCCACATCTTCCGAAATCTCCCGAGATTTCGGCCACATCTTCCGAAATCTCCCGAGATTTCGGCCACATCTGCCGAAATCTCGTGAGATGTCGGCAGATGTGCCGTTACTGCGCACGCGCGAGTAACGGCGGTGCATGCTGGGCCATCAACAGTGCCTGTGGGGTTTCACATGCCCACAGGCAAGATGGACCCCAGCAGACAAGAAGAAGACAAGAAGAAGATGAAGATGAAAACCGGCGGCGATCGAGATGGAACATGGAACAGGTAAGTCCCCCAATTGAGCTATATGCCCTTGGCATATAGCCCAAAAAAAAAAAAAAGAGTGCAGAACCGCTTTAATGTGCCATGAAGGTCCCAACTTGGGGATTCCAAGTAATTTTCTAGCAAAAAAAAAAAAAAAAAGATTTTAACTTGAAACCAACAAATGTCAGAAAAAGGTTTAGTGTTTAAGTGGTTAAACTTTCTACATTTACACACAAAGTCTATTCTATTGACAAATTGTTACAATGTTTCTACTTCGGTTCCACTGCTAAAAAATGTTGTGATTCTTGGCAGACTGCCTGTTTTTCTCTGCCTTACTTTTGAGGGCTGTGACTTCAGAAGAGCAGAGAGAATTCTTTGCATAGACAGAATCGTGAAACACTTTTGTCAAGATTAATCGTGCAGCTCTAATATATAGGATATCATTTTTTCCCCCCATCTATTGGTGGAATTGAATGGACTTGTGTCTATTTTCAACCAGGCTAACTATGATGTATGCAAATCATTCAATTCTATTTTATGTTGATTTATTTTTTTGCTTCATTTTTATTGTTATTTCTAAAAAATACAGGAAAAGAAAAAAAATGAGCAACACAAATTGCAGTGTTATGTAGATTTTAAACAGAGTCCCAACTTTTTTTGGAACTGGGGTTGTAGCTCAGGTTCACTTTAATAATAATCAAGTCTCTTTGTTTTTTGCTTATGCTAAGAATCTTTATTTTGGATTGCAAAAAAAAAAAAAACATTAGGAAATGATGTGTATTTTGTACTCCCGAATGTGTTATATTTTTGTTCTTGCAGCAAACAGATCATACTTCGTGACCCAAAACAAACATCATTACTGTTGAACCAAGCACAGTTATTCTATCAGTAAACACATTAGGACTTTATCCATCTGGGACTAATGATCATTTTCACCAGGATCTCTTACTGTTACAAGTGCCCTCATGCTCAAGCATGACTCCTATACACTTGCTTATATAGGGTAATTGAATAACATCATAACAAAGGGTTTCTTGATGCAAGGGGTAAATGAGGAGAACTGGGATTATCCCGAGCAGAACTGCCATTGTGCTATTTGACAGTGTAATCTGACATTAAATGTTCAACTGACCGTGCCGCTGCTCAATGAACGGTTTCATTACACAGCAGTATCCAGGAAAATGGATTGCATACCTGAAGCTGGCTGATAATCTGCTGGCAAATAATGCTCCGGTAACCATGACTGATGCTGCAAGCTCACTTACACCGCAAGGGTTTCCAGTGGTGTCATTTAATCTCTGTTGTATTGTTAGAGCAGGAGAATGTGAGCCATGGCACAGGCATAATTGGTATTTAATGCAGAATTGTGCTGCATACCATTTATTGTATCAACCAAGTGTCTAGAGTGGATGTGGTTAAAAAAAAAAGATAAACAGCACATTTATCTGCGAGAGGATGAGCTGTAGACTCGTTATTCCAAACAGACCTGTGTCATTTTCCTTTCCGTTTTTTTTTCCGCGCTGACAAGATGTGGCAATTAGAATATTGTCTCCCATTATTCCTTCATACAGTCTGTGTTTTCTGTGCCGGAGAATCATTACGTACTATCTTCCTGTCTGGGCAATTTGTCAGAGCAATACACTGAGCTTTTCATGTGTTCCAGCAATGTGACCTGAATTCTTGTTTTCCCTTTTTTATGGAAGGGAAATCAGTAAATAAAATTCAAGCTGGCACTGCTGAAAACTGAAGGACATTCTTGTCGTAGTCTCAGACACATATGTTAATCTGTCCGTACTCATGATGATTAAAGTGCACTTGTCACCTTGAATAGACACTTCCTCTTATAATAATGTAGAATTGTTAACACCAGGAATGTAGATCTTGTTTAGTTCTATAGTAGTTATAGTGAAGCAGACAATATACATACAGCATATGCTCATTAAAGTGTATGTCATGGCAAAAACAAAACCAGAAAAACCTATGTAGTACACCTCTGTAGTACAATACATGCACATTTCCCATGTTCTATCCCTTTAACTACCTCCTGACTGCCATATAGTAAAATGACGGTGGACGGGATCCCTTCTCGGGATCCCTTCTCGTTCTGGGGCAACGTCATATGACGTCGCCCCAGTGTCACCGCTCATTCCTGGCCTAGTACATGGCAGGACCCCGATCTCGGTAAAGACCGATCACAGACGATCACATTTAAACACAGAAGAGCAGTTTATTGGTTCTCCTCGCCTCACACTGACAGTGTGTGAGTGTGAGACGAGGAGAGCTGAACAGTGGTATATTCTTGCAGGGGAGACTGGACAGATAATCAGGGTGCTGATTATCAGTGCAGCCCCAGCAGTGCCAATCAGTGACACCATTCAGTGGCCATCAGTGATACCAGTTAGTGCCCATCAGTGCGGCATATTAGTGCTTTCTCATCAGTGCCCATCAGTACAGCCTATCATTGTGGCCTCATCAGCCCACATCAGTAAAGGATAATATTTTTTTACAGATATTCCTTGTTTGACGACTTATCTGTTTAACAACCACTCGGACCTACGACCAGCTCTCCCCACCCGAATGATGCGCTATACCTCGTTGTTTTGTACAGTACAGAATTTTTGTTTGTGTTTTGTACTTATGCAAATTAAAACAACGTTATTGAGTTGGAGTTTTGTGTTTAGACCTCTTTTTCACAGTACAGTAGTTAAGAATGCTTAAAATATTGATTACTTGTGACTCCTCTAACAATCAATTTGTTTAATGACCTGGTTGTTGGAATGGAACCTGGTCATTAAGTGAGGAGTACCAATTTACTGACAGAAACTAAGAAAAACTTTTATTCATTTTTTTCAAAATCTTTGGTCTCTTTTTTTTTTTTAATCAAAAAATAAAAAACCCAGCGGTGATTAAATACCATCAAAAGAATGAGAAAAATGTAATATTGGGTACAGACTTGCATGACCACGCAATTGTCATTCAAAGTGTGAAAGCTGAAAACTGGCCTGGACAAGAATGGGGGGTGAAATGCCCAGTATTGAAGAGGTTAAATACCCTACAAGTACAGAAAAATGTGAGCCGTTTCTGGTGCAAAATGGGCCCTAAAACATATTTGAGAGTTTGCAGGTAGAATGAGAGGAAAAGCATTGAGTGAAATTACAACAGAAGAACCCACATATTTTTCTAAATTGGGATATTGAGTGGAAAACACTCCCGACAGACTCAAAGTGTTGAAGTGTGATTGTGCAACGTACTTGTAAACACTGTGTGTTCTCAAACCATAGCTGTGAACCAGAAGGCCTGTTATAATTATGAGGCTTGCTGTGTAGCAGCCAAAAAGGTGTTCAGGCGTAAATGAAAAAAAAAAAGACATGACTTGGTGTCTTTTGTTAGTTTGCCTTAAACTGCACCTAAATACTCCATACAATGCAAATGTGAACTATCCTAGCTGCCATTTGTGTTCCACTAGTCTTGTAGTACAGACGTCCATCCCAAACATCACAACCAGATCCTGCATTTCCTTCTGCAGACTAGATTGCATTTGAGCTCATAGCTATGCAGCCTTATTTAGCCTCCATTGGCACACCAATGAGGCCAACAGTGCAATACAACCTAATTGGATTCTAGTGGTAGCTTTAATATCTGTCTGGAGTTCAGCATTAACAATTTGTGCCTTATACCTATTTCTTTTATTATTTATGCAGCCTTTGGAGTAAATCCAGAAAGTATAGTGATGCACCGGAATTTTGGCCAAATATAGGGTTTTCAGCACCATGCCGAAAGAAAAAAAGGTCCCATGGTTTTTCTGCGATTTTATCATTACAAAAGCTGCCTATAATGGCCAAAAATAAATTCATAGTCATTTAAATTTATGATATTAATTAAGAAGTCGAATATAATAAAAGTTATTATAAAAATATATATATATTTTTAAACCATCATTTTCAGTTTCGGCCAAGTGTATCCTGAAGTTTTGGTTTTGGCACCAGAATTTTCATTTGGGTGCAATTTTTTATATTTATTTTTTGTATGCATTATTCCTTTCGAATACAATGTATATATTGTTTTTTTGGCTTTTAATAAAAGCCAACCTTTTTTTTCTTTTTTTATGTGTTTTTTTTTTTGACTTGCGTAGGAGAGAAAGTAATCTGTCAGCAAGTTAATACAGCTGTTGTGTGTGTTGGAATGCAGTAGTGTGAGGATGATGTTCATGGTTAGGCAGCATCAGAGCCAAGGGCAGGGGTGAGGATACATGCAAGCCGTATAAACTTTAAATGAAGGGGAATGTCATATAGGCCATAAACCTGCCCACATATACTGGTTACCATTTCCAAAAATATGTCAAATGAGAATTGTTTTGCCTGTAGTACAGTGGCGGCTAGTGGTATATTTTTTTTTTTTTGAAGGGGGGGGCAAACAATCTACCGAGGCGGACGGGTTACAGGCTGATTGGCTGGAGTCACTGTTAAGCCAAAGGTTTTTTGTCCGGTTCCTTTGATTTTCAGATCAAGATTTGCAAGCCGGATGGTTTCAACAGTCACCTATTGATTGAATTGTCATCTATAGCCAACAGTTTGTTTTAAATTGCTCTCCTAGGTAATTTTTGAGTTGTTGGATTGATAACCCTGTAATAATCCTTATTGATGATTTTTTTGTGGCAATGTCCTCCTCAGTTTACTGATAACCTAAACTGTAGACTGTAAGTAAATATATTTGACAGCTACGGAGGGTAGCTGTAGGGCGCTCTCTCTCCAAACTACCTTCTGAAGATGTTAAATCCGCTCGGGGGCAAAAGAAGTCTTTATGCAAAAAGCTCTTATAAATAAATAAACATTCCTCTTGTCTCCCGTTATATCCCACGCTTTTCAGAATATTTTCTCTCTTTACTATGCACACAGTGGGACTAATTTAAGAGCCTTCGAGCGAAAAAAAAAAAAAGAGACAATTTCTCATAGCAACCAATCAGATTTGATCACTATTTACCTGCGTTTAGAAAAAGACATATTGAATTTGGTCGCTATGTGCAACTATAACAGTTCTCGATTGAAATTTTCCATAAATCACCTACAAAATGGTCAATATTTGTCAAAGACGGAAATCAAAACTGTGTATCTTCCCACATTTATAATTAACCACAGATGCCTCTGGGGGCTGCTAGGGAGATCTGCTTTAGCATGAACCTGCTGTTTTGCCTTACATAGGCAATGGGTGTTTGTGCACATCAAGTATTGTATATTTTCTATTATGTTGTATTGATTCAGCGCCTCACTATTTGATTTATTTATGCACAAATTTGGTATCACAGATTTTGGTGTAGGCTGTCTTTATGTGTCAAAATCTTCCCCAGCGCAGTAATTTTATATAATGGGCGTTTGATGCAGCACAATGACATGCTTTGTAATGCAATGTCAAAAATACAACATGCACTATTTTTGATGCATTAGGTTGCCCATTCAAATGAAACAGCTGCCATAGCAAAACAAACGTTAATGTGTGGAATAATGCTTGTTAAAAGAGGAGTTTGTGAATTAGTCTTTTTTTGTAAATCATACATACCTAGGTGGATGCAGCATCGATCCAATGCTACATCTGTCACCCGCCATCTCTAAGACTGAGAACCGAGCTATCAAACACTGCCAATCGCTCGGTTCTTATTCAGGGCTCCCTGAGCAGAGAGCTGGTGACTGTTAGTTTACTGTCACTTCCCATCTGTAGCTCAGCTCTCCACTGGCAAGCCTGACAGTCTTCTAATCTCTTATTACAAGCACAAAACAGATGCACAGGAAAAGGAGAGAGAGAAAAATGAGACCAAACTTAAAGTACAAAGTCAAAACGTTTTTTTTCATTCTTGGACAAAGTGGGCAAGGGTACAAACCTTTGTCAGTTTTTTATGCCATCTGAAATAAATATTAAATGGGTGGTTATGGATTCCCTCTATTTATTCCATATATGTATTAACTTGTCTATACCTATAATTAGCTAGACGATCAAAGCTCTGATAATGTTAATGGCACAATACAATAATGTTAGCTATTAAATAAATACACTGCTTAATAAAACAACGTCTTATTTATTTCCCAGGAAAACATAAAAACGCTAAAGGAAAATATTACAGAGCATATAAAACAAAAGAACATCAATGCTACTTTACGTAAGGTCTACCTGGAGATATTGTCCCATCAGTTGGGCTCAAAATGGCAAGCGAGAGCCATGAGGCAAGAGAAAGATTTTTCCCTTCAGTGAGCACTTTTAAACTGCATTCAGACCCCCCATATGTCACACTATACAATCAACCTATATAAATCAACCTATTACAGTTCTATATATATATATATATATATATATATATATATATATATATATATATATATATATACACGAACCACCACATTAGGCATCCCACCCCAACCTCCTATAACCCTTCATTTTATCTACAGATTTCGATTAAGCAGGCTTGCTCAATACGGCCTTTTCCAATTTTGTCATGTCAACGGTACTTCAGGACTCTGAATCGGCAGCAAAGCCTCTAACTTTTTCGAAGAGACCTTACTGTCAATTCGTCCCTCAACCTGCATAGATAAATGTGAGACCTTTCTATATAAATGTTGAGTCCAACAACACATAACTTGAATCAATGAAACTACAAAATTCCATCCCTCTGCCTGGATTTCAAAGACCATGCCCAGGGTATACCATGTACCTCTATCTATTGTTAGGTTCAGGGAACACACTAGCTCCATGACTAACATTACATCAGTATCCTTTAGGACAAAGAAACAAACTCGTCTATGTCCCAAATAATACCCAAGTGCTTCCTTCCCAGCAATGATCTCTCCATCCAGAACACAGAGTGAAACATCTTCTCAACATTTCTCGTTCACCACCATGTACTGACCTGGCATACAAAGGACATCATCCGACAGAGGGACATATCAACCTTCAAGCTTGATGTTGGTTGATAACTCCACCTGCCCCTGCGTGCACGCCAGAGCCCATGACATATTTTTGACCTGTACCACCATACTCTCTACCAACCTCTCAACATGGTGGACAAAATCTTGAGCCACTTTACTTTGTTGAATGTTATTAAGGATGGCACCAATCTCTCTATGAGTAACAAAGCCCCGATTACTGTCTGAAGCAATGGCTGAGAGTTTGTTCCTCAGGATATTGATGTCCACTTCATTAACAACACCCATCCCAGCTCCTATTCCCCCCAATATAGTGCTGAATACATCCCTCCTCTTTTGATTACTCCTCAGAAATAAGCGTCCTGAATGAACCTCATTCTGTGTCCGCACATCTCTGGGAGCAAACCACTGGTACAATGACCGCACTTTATTCAGTCTATACTCAGCACATATAGCGTAATAGGTTTTTATCAACCATTGTGAGATGTTATAGCGCCATGTGGTGAAGGCATACTGTACCCTGGTAGCCAGCGTTGCTTCCCCTTTCTCTAACGGAGCATGCTTCTGTGTGTAGTCACTGGCATTACCTGTACAAAGTTCCAACCTCTTAGGTGAGACATCAACCAGGCGTATCTCCCCATGTCCAGCTCTGTTGTCCCACATGTCCAGTAACCGAGAACCTCTCTGTAGGACTGCTAAGATTGGACACCACCCCACAAGGAAATTTTCACCCCATTGATGTGTCACCTGGCCAACAGACACCTTACTATGCATAAGTGCCAGCCTCCTTTGTACCTGCACCATATTAATTCAGTTATGCCAATATAAGTAACACATTAAAACATGATTTCCTTCTTTCAATCCTTCCCCCCCAAAAAAAACATATTTTACATTTCTTGTTCTGAAGGATTGCATAGGTTATATTCCTTCCCCAACCTCCAACCCATTGCACTTATATTCACAGTATGTTTGCATTCATAAATGACAGGAGAGACTCTGGCAAAATGTTTCACAAGTCTTGTTGATGGGCACAGTCTTTCAGATTCAGCATTAGCACAAAATTGTCCATAAGAAAAAGAAACCTTATATTGCAAGTATTAATCTGAATCTTTTCATTTATCCCTTCTCCCCTGAAGGTTTGTCAGAACAAATTTGCAGTGTGGTATAGCACAGACAAACTGCCAACCAGATAAACATTTTTCATCCATGTTCCAAAGACCTCTCCAAATTCTCACTCCCCCAGGACTCTGGAAGTGAAAAACAAGAGCAGAATCAAATTCTTATCCACAATATTATCGCTTGCTATGTATACTTATAGTTCCTTCCTTGGAACCCAGAAACTTAGTATTCCTGGCTTCTGCAACTCTGAATGTTGCTTCTCAAAAATTCTCATTTTAAATGCTAAAAAAAAAACAATGCATTTATCTATACCTTAATACCTATGCACTAACTCCCCTTTCAGGTGGACAAAACCTAAACATTTTGGAACTTTTTTTACCTGAATGAAAAAAAAAAAAAAAAACTACAATAACTCCAACGGCTAAAATGGCTTTCTACCAACTCTTGTCTTACACAAAATGTATTAAGCTGCTAATTAAGAGCATAGACAATGACCCAGCTGCTTCTTGAGGGCATAACCAATAACGCCCCTTTCAGGTGGACTAAACCTAACATTTTTTCCACCTGAACAAAACAATAAATGAATAACCACCTGATTACTTTGCACTTAAACCCCCCTCGTGACCAGACCAATTTTCAGCTTTTGGCGCTGACGTACTTTGAATGACAATTGCACGGTCATACAACACTGTACCCAAATGAAATTTTTATCATTTTTTTCCCACAAATAGAGCTTTCTTTTGATGGTATTTGATCACAGCTGGGGTTTTTATTTTTTGCTAAACAAACAAAAAAAGATGGAAAAAAAAAAATCATGTTTGATAGTTTGTTATAAAATTTTGCAAACAGGTAATTTTTCTGCTTCATTGATATGCACTGATGAGGCGGCACAGGTGGGCACTGGTAGGCTGCACTGGTTGGCACTGATAGGCTGCACTGGTTGGCACTGATAGGCTGCACTGGTTGGCACTGATAGGCTGCACTGGTTGGCACTGATAGGCTGCACTGGTGGGCACTGATAGGCTGCACTGGTGGGCACTGATAGGCTGCACTGGTGGGCACTGATAGACTGCACTGGTGGGCACTGATAGACTGCACTGGTGGGCACTGATAGACTGCACTGGTGGGCACTGATAGACTGCACTGGTGGGCACTGATAGACTGCACTGGTGGGCACTGATAGACTGCACTGGTGGGCACTGATAGACTGCACTGGTGGGCACTGATAGACTGCACTGGTGGGGACAGATAAGTCGGTACTGATGGGGACAGCAAAGATGGCACGGATGGGTGGCACGGATGGGCACTGATGGGTGCCACTGATGGGTGCCACTGATGGGCACTGGTAGGGGACACTGATCAGCACTGGTAGGTGACACTGATGAGCACTGGTAGGTGACACTGATGAGCACTGGTTGGTGACACTGATGTGCAGCACTGGCACTGTGGGCACTGACAGATGGCACTGTGGGCACTGACAGATGGCACTGTGGGCACTGACAGATGGCACTGTGGGCACTGACAGATAGCACTGTGGGCACTGACAGCACTGTGGGCACTGACCAATGGCACTGTGGGCACTGACCAATGGCACTGTGGGCACTGACAGATGGCACTGTGGGCACTGGTAGGTGACACTTTGATTAGGCAATAGTGGGCACCATGTATTGGGCACATTGCTGGGCACATTGCAGTGAGAGGGACTGATGTCCCTCTCACTGCCGCCGGTGATCGGCTTTTTTTTTCTCCTTGCGCTGTCAGCGCAAGGAGGAAAAAAAGCCGATTACCGCCTCTGTTATTGTCACATGATCAGCTGTCATTGGCTGACAGCGGATCACGTGGTAAGGGGTCAGGATCGACCCCTTACTCGGATCTGTGATCCAGCGAGTCTCACAGACTTGCTGATCACAGAGCGCGCCGTGCGTGCCCCTTCAGGGGGCGCGCAGGCAGCTCGTGGCCGGGACGACGTCAATAGACGTCATCCCGGCATTTTTAGATCCGCGCTGTAGCCGCCATTCGGCTATAGCGCGGATCTCAGGTAGATAAGCAAATAACAAAAAAAAATATATCAAAACAAGAGAAATTTTTTTTAAAAATTAAAATAAGAGAAAAAAAAATAAAAATCCAGAGGCTTATCCTTGAAAATGCTAAAAATACGTCAAGGTCAAGGTATAATATTCCAAACATGAAGGCTAAATCTCTGAAACTCACATCAAAATTTTATTTATAGCAAAGAAACATTAACCAGAAGATTCTCACCATCCATGTGACTCATTAAGGGCTGCTAACATTGTTTCCCCCCATTTTGAGTTCATGCAGCTGTTCTACAGTGATACCTTTCCTGCCTTAACTGACTATTTTCAGTTTGTAATCTCAGCATTTGGTTTTATAAAGGGACACAGGTTTGATTACTATGGCCTGTATGCCTTGGATTGCTATCCCATTTCAACAGAATAAACTTCATAACCCCTTGGTGTAGTTTTAGGGTACTACGATTTCCTTTGCATATCATTATTAGCCACCAAACAATACCTTGCGATGTGACGCCCCTTTTTTACAAACAAAGCACTTGAGAGCTGGTCTCACTGCATAGGTTCTTCTCTGAGCATATTGCGATGGAGACTCGCCTTGCTGCATAAAATTACTGTTTGGAATCAACAGACTTTACACTTTCATTGTCTGAGGAGTCGCTAGCAATGGACTCATCAGAAGTCTCCACTGTCATCGTGTTACTATTCTTGAAAAGATTAGGTACAATTTCCATTTCAACTGAATCAATCTCAAACGTAGTTACCGCACTTTTATTTAAATATACCTCATTCAGATCTCCAACCTTGATTCCAACCAAAGCAACATCCCTTACTGCAACAAGAGCAACAGGTTTCCCTAATTGCTGGTCTAGAGCAGGGGTCTCAAACTGGTGGCCCTCCAGCTGTTGAAAAACTACAAGTCCCATGAGCATTGCAAGGCTGACAGTTACAAGCATGACTCCCACAGGCAGAGGCATGATGGGACTTGTAGTTTCACAACAGCTGGAGGGCCGCCAGTTTGAGACCCCCTTTCTAGAGCCTCTATCTGTGCTGAGCAATGAGACTGCTCCGCCTTTGCATGTGTGGAGGATAACTCCATTATGGCTGACTGGGCTTCATGTAATTCCTTCCTAAACAGCATTATAATACGCTCATTCTTAGCCTCTCTTTGATTCAAAGAGGCAATACAACTTTCTCTTCATTTACACATTTGTTCCAATTCATTTGTTTTCTGTTCCAATACACATTTCTCAGTCACCAATTGTTCAATGTGATCACAAACATTTGCATCTGCTTTTGCAGCCATTGCTAATATATTCTTAGTTACACTTCGTACCTACTCTATTAATTATGTTCGGTCCTCACACCATTGCATTTCTTTTTTTATGGCAATGTCTCTCGTTCTCAATAACATGCATATCACATTAGCCATTTTCACTTTCTTGCATTTGTTCGATGACAGTCTATGTTTTATCTCATCATTTTGAATTTTACATTGTTTCAATAAATCATTAAATTGGGCGGTAAAGCATTTTCTGCCAAGATGTTGAAATTAGCAGAAGCATGCTTTTTAAGGAACGTTCCAATGAGTTCCATTGACATGTTAATTAAAAGCAGCTACAGACACAAGACATACACACACACACAGACACACAGCTGTTCAAAAGCTAACATGGACTTGTAGTTCCACACAAGGAGACATGCACTATTAATCAATGCCTTACTATCTCCTTACGCTGATTTTAGCCCTCTTATCTCAGATCGTAGGCCACATTGAACTTCTATTCGAGAGTTTTATCCACTCTAACGCGGATACAAAAAAATATATATATATATATAATATTTTATTTCTCCCACTTTCTCCTCAAAGATGTATGGTTTATTCCTATAAATCTGTAGGGTACATCAGATAACCAAGGGTGATCAGCCCCTCACTCGCCGGCACACTTGACCAGCTACACAGGCCTAAAACAATTTGCATTAGCAAAACAATAAACGTTAACATGTACACATATACCAGCCAAAATTATCCCCAGATATGTGCGTCGGCTCACTGATGAAATTATTTTATAGAACTTTCAGGACCACTCAAATCGGGCTTCAGAATTCACAAATCAGTGTGAATCTTGTCCACCGTAGAGAAGTGCTTTCAGTTATGGGTCTTGTAGAGTATTTCTCAGCTTATAGGAACTCAAGACAAAAATACATTAGGGTTTGGATTCTGTGCAGAAATAAATTCCACATGCCTTCTGGGGTGCCAATTGAAATAAATATTAGGTGTGTTATGGATTCCCTCTATTCCATATATATGTAATAACTTGTCTATTCTTATAATTAGATAGTCTAGCAAAGCTCTGGTAATGTTTTACTGGTGATAGTACAATGATATAAGGTTAGCTATGAAAATAAACACACTGCTTAAAAAAAAATTCTTCATTATTTCCCAAGAAAATAGGAATGCTAACATAAAAACACTAAAAGAATATATTACAGAGCATATAAAACAAAAGAACATCAATGATACTTTTCATAAGGTCGTCCTCGAGATATTGTCTCGTCAGCTGGGCTCAAAATGGCAAGAGAGAGCCATGAGGCAAGAGAGGACGTTTTTCCTCCCGTCAGCACTTTTAAACTCCATTCATACACCGCCCACCCAACCCCATTGCCAGCCCATCTAGGATTCTGAAAAATCCAAATTGTTAGGAGGCAGTCCTTAATATTCTGTCCATCCTCTAGGCAGCCTGCTGTATTGTACTCTAGGGGCTGCATTCGTCCACGAATCACCGCTATGTGACCTGGATCATCTTCAGTGACAGCTGGCCCTTTGATCATCTGTAGCTCAACTGATGTAGCTGTAACTCATCAATCATCTTTGAAGCTTGTTTGCAGATGTGTTAATCAAGCATTTCAATCTTTATCGCACCAGGTGGTCGGGAGCCAAGCTCTACCCCCCCCCCCCTCAGGGGCATGATGGGTCAACTTTCAACTGCCAACTTAGGCCACCTGGCTGTATCAACCAGAAAGTAAAACTCCAGAAATATGATATTAAACCATGTTGCCTTCCAACACTATGTCTCACTAGGGAGATTTCTCTTCACTTCCTGACCTGTAGACTTAACAAGAAGTGAGAGGCTATCTTTCCATTATGAGGAAAATCCCTGACTAGTCAGTTGTCATGTGAACAGGTATCCCTGCTGGAAAATTCTCCTAGTAATCCCATTCTGGTGGAAACTCAAAATTTTGGAATTTCCTTAGTTTTTATTTCTAGGGACATTGGTGATCAGGACAGTTAGAGAGTGTGAGTCTGGCCAACTGGAACACAGACAGCAGTAAAAACCCGACAGTGATTCTACCCAGTCACCCCTAAAATGACGCCTAAGATCTAAATCTTAAAAAATCTTAAGTTATACTTAAACTCTGATAAAGGAATCCTAAACCAGTAGATGATCAGAATGATGATTGGAAGAAGGTAGAAGGGGCTTCCGATCCTGTGATCACTAACAGTCAACCGTAGGGATCTTGTGATAAGGAAGCTTGTGAAATGCCTCCCCTTTGTTTTGGCTTTAAGACTTATTTCAACAGCCAGTGGAGAGAAATTAAAGCTTACCTGTATTTACTGCTTGTTAAATATTTGAACGTTCTTAGTCCTGCCACAGTTCTAAATTACATTTCCTCTATGGTCAGCTCTGCCAAGATCACTTTCCGAAAACCTGCTGTATCCTGACAGGTGACATCACATGGATGGAGTTTACATCATTTTTCTTAGTTTTTTCACAGCATGCTCCAGTTTTCTAGAAATGAAAAAAGGGTACAACCCGATCCTCCCCACCTCCAAGCTTGGTCAGACAGCAGCTTTATTCAGCCCAATCAGCTATGCAAAGCCTATTACTTGCTGCTCAGGAAGAAAGAAATATATGGTAGTAATAATTAATTAAAGCCTATTTATTAAAACATACACTTACTGTGTTTGGTCCATAAATTTATGTCAACTGCTAATTTCATTTTTGTTAACAAGCTAGTACTGAGTTTCATTTGATAAGTGCATTGGTAATTATTAATGTTCAAGCATGGGAAGTGTAAATTAAATGATTTGTTTGTTAATACTAAAATGAGCTTTGTTAAGCCAAGGCATTCATTTAGGAAATATAATGGATATTATGTCAGTTGGTTAGGAATTTTTTTATTTTTTTTTATTTTAGATATTTTCTGTTATAAAATAAAAATGTAAAACTAAAAATTACGCCATCTACCCAGCTTAAAGTGGTCTTTAGTCAAAAAATTAAGTCCCGCTAGATCACTTCAGGCTGGGCCTTTTTGAAGTTATAGCTATGTGAATGAATGAATGAATGATTTGTATAGCGCTGCAACTGCGAGTTTTTTCCTGAAGGCCCTGATGGTCTTTTTCCAAGCGGATTGGATAAAACATTAAAGGGGTGTTTCAGCTAAAAAAAAATATTTTTTAAAAGTCAGCAGCTAAAAAAAAAGTAGCTGCTGACTTTTAATAAGTACACTTACCCTCCCAGGGCGCCCGCGATGTCGGTCGTGGAGGCCGAGATGTTCCTTGGCGCTCCGGTCCCAGCGCCACCATCCTCAGTAAGGGAAACAGGCAGCGAAGACTACGGCTTCACTGCCCGTTTCCTACTGCGCATGCGCGAGTCGCGCCGCGCTTTGTGAATGGGACGCGCTGTGTTAAGGAACACACAGTTCCCATAACACAGCACGCCCCATTACCCAGAAGACGGCGGCGGAGGACAGAAGAACGAAGATCACTGCGGCTTAGGAAGGAGGCGGATTAGGAAGACTGCCTAGCAACAGGGATTTCGCATCAGGTAAAAAAAAAAAAAATTTCCCCAGAATATTAATGCTTTTTTTTTTTTTTTTTTTTTTTTTTTTTTTTTAGGGTGTCTATGGTAAGAAGTGCCTATACTGTTTAAAATCCAGTACTATAATGTCTCACCCTGCTCTGCACATGCTCAGTTGCTCTTCATTTTTAGGCACTACTGAGTTTGTAGAGGCCGATCTGCTGACAGTCTTAGACCCCTTTCACACTGAGGGCGTTTTGTATAGCCCTTGTATAGCGATATAGCGTTAAAAATAGCGCCTGCAAAACGCCCTAAAACAGCTGCTCCATGCACTCCAGTGTGAAAGCCTGATTTAACCCCTTTTTGGCCGCTAGCGGGGGGTTAAAACCGTCCTGCTAGCGGCTAAATAGCGCCGCTAAAACGGCGGTAAAGCAGCTCTAAAAGTAGCGCCGTTTTACCACTGATGCCTTAGTCTAAAAGCGGAATTAAACCCTCCTATCATTTACAGCCAAGGAAGCTGCTTCTGTTTGAACTGCAATTGCCATGGTGCTGCACATGTGATCAGTTATGACACACCCTTTGGTTAAGGACACAATCAAATGTGACAGTTGGCAATCCCAGCATTCCAGGAATGTAACTGTTTTTCTGAAACCGGTAAATCGATGGGTTTTGTTCCGCTTTATGATTTGCTGATGGGGCTTTGGGCTTAATCAAAATGGCAGCCTCCAGCAAGAAGAAACCGGAACAATACTGGAGGCAATTTACAGCACACACTAATTTTGGTAGCATAATTATTAATGTGGAATGTGTGTTCCTTGATAAAGTTCAGCTTCAATGTTCCCTTTTTTTTCTTTTTCGTTAATGTGGATCTTTCTATCATTTTCTGTCTCTCTTTTGATCCTTGCTACTGGTGTAGGACCAAAGATGATGTTGATCACAAATGGACTGGACTTCCATTACTGGAGGTCTCCACAAGTCTTTCAAGCTCCCAATGATACAAGATAAAAATTAGCATGCATAATTTGTTGATTTTCACAATTTGCCCAACTGTTACAATAACAAGTTTCATATATGTGGCCATTAATTTTAAAATATGCGTTGGTATGCATTTAGTATTACAATCATTTTAATACTAGTTAAATAAAAAATGATTGTGTAGCAAACGGTAAAGGTATATTGAATGTGTCGTGAAATGAAAGTGCTTGCACAGCATTTGTTGTTTTGGGACCCGTTGGTGTGATCTTTTGTGGTAAAAGAATTCTTACAATTTAACCTTTTCTGATAGCAGACAAGAGCTCCTGCTTGCTATGTATTCAAACAGTTAAAGCCGTGAAAGCCGTGTAATCTTCTTGGCATCTGGGTAATGGCAGTTAGCTTCCATTTGATGCAGCATGGTCTCCTACTGACATAACAGTTTTAGGTCAAATGGCTTCAGTGTTTTAGAATTGGCTGGAAAGCGTGGGATTAGGGCTCATTGACAAAACGTACAGCTCAGCTTAGTATTCCTTCCCTCACAGCTATTCTAATATGCTGCCAATGCTTTTAGAAGGCTGCAACTTAGGTCTTATGTGCGTCTTCTATATTATGGCTTCATGCTAATGCGTGTCAGAGGAGCATTGTCTTAGTAGATTGTAAAATTAATAAGACCGCAACACCTTGTTGTGTGTATGTTGTGTTGCTGGGCATCGCACTAGTGCGGGGATCTAGCACTAGCAACCTGTGGTAGATTGCGGTCTGTGCTTGATGACCCCCTATCCCAGAGCATCAAACAGAGTGCAATGCACAGGGACTAATTGTAAATTTGGAGCTGTAGCAGGGAGCAAGAGCCACATAAGCCGATGCCTCCTTTGTAGTACTGGCTCCTGTTCAATTCGGAGTGATGCCAACTGCACTCCATCTCTTTTCTCATCAAACGGGCTCTAAAGAGTGGTGCCAGCAGCAGGAAAGAAGAAATCTTGCGGTCAGTGTGAAGCAATGCACTGGGCATAATAGTATAAGGCTGCTCTCACACTGTTGTGCTGCGGTTTACTCACACCACGGGTGCAATGTACCTGCAGCTTTCCTGCATAGACTTCTCTTATATCCTGTGGGTTTGGTGCACATTCTGAAAGTGCGCCAAAACTCCTGAATACAGGTCCATCTGTGGCCATTAAAGCCTCGTACGCGCTACTCAGGTTGACCGAAAAAAAACTGACAGCTCAGGTCGGAGCATCTAGAATAATAATCTGATGTTAGTACAGTGATCTCCCCTGCTATGCAATTGCTTTCTGACAGGGGCCCCCCACTAGAAAACTCCGGTCAGAGCTCTCAGCAATTGGCTGAGAGCGCTGATCGGGAGCTGGTTGGAAGACTTTTTTCAGTTACGACCCTTTGACGGGAAGCCAGCTGATCGGCCGCCGTACACACAGGCAGAATGTCAGCCGGTTTCTTTTGAACCAGCCGATGTCCATGTAGCAAATGGCACAACATGCAGCAGATTCATTCAGCAAGGTGTATATGAACCTGCTGGAAAATTTCCTCAGACACAATTTTGTCTGCAACACAAACCTTGTTGAATGCTTTTCTGTTTATATAATGTTGGGTCCTAGTTCTTCAATACTACACCTTCAAAGGTCATTATTACAGGGTTTAAAGTGTATGTACAACCAAAACTTTTTTTGATTTGGATGAAGTAGGAATTAATTATTTTTTATATCTAATTAAATATATAATTTTTATATATATTAATTAAATTTCCTGTCAGGTTTTACTGCCTAGTTTTACTGACTAAGTTTTGCCTAGACTTAGGAATAAGGATTATACATGATTTCTGCATTTCATTATTTAAGTAGCTCTTTAGTGGGGTTATACACAATCTCTTTCTTCGTTATAATCAGGAGTTAAATATATATATATATATATATATATATATATATATATATAACATTTTATTCTATGTTACTTATAGTTAATTTTTGAGTCCGCTTTAAGGCTACTTTTTACTTTTCTAGTCTCTCACTTTGCTGTAAAGCCTCTTGTTAGCAGGACTCAATAGCTCAAGCTGACTTTTTTTGTATATACTACCATCCTCATTCAGCTGAACCCCAAATTTTAATAAAATTACCCTCAAAGCAGATAGCACATGTTTTGCTGGCTCTATAGGTAACCATAGTGCTATGGGAACCCTTTTTCCTATGTTAAATGTTTTTTTCTAAAACAAAATATATTTAAATATATATGTACTGTTAAAAAAAAAAAAAAAACAGATAACAAACAACATGTGAACTTAAAAAAGGAACTAAAATGGTTGACTCAAAACCAAGCAAGCATTCTGTTCAGAACAGCATAGCGTATACAGTAAATTGATTGTACCAATGTAGAGAATGCTTTTTTGGGGTAATGCCTTTCAGATAAGGATTAAATATGCTGATGGAAGCCCTAAACAGGCAGTTACAACAGCAGAAAGACAATGAGATCAGTCTGACAAGTGCCATTACCTCAATACCCAGCTTACTTTCAACAGCACTTAAATAACATTCATTATCTCAAATGAAAACACATATCAAGTCACCTTTGAGGTGATGTCAAACAACCAATTATAGCTCTCAAGCTTCATGACTGATGGCATTTCTGGCAAGCCATGTTGGAAGTATACTGTTAAAAAAACTTCCATCTGTGTCACTCATAATCATATAAAACCAAGAATTGGACCGTTGTGTATTATTTTGTATAATCTAATTTTACCTAAAGTTTAATTAAACACAAATCTACATCTTGCGAATAGGCATATAAGAATGCCTGTATCAACTAAATATCTATAGAAATCTTTGAATTGTCAGTGGACCTTGTGTTTGAAAAGGATTCTAAAGAAAAAGCAACCATGTTGTTCATTATCATTCATCAGATTATCTTTTGTATTTTAAAAACCTTCACTAGATAAAAGACAGTTGGAAGCAAATTGCTATCACTGACACTTCCCTTTAAAGCAGAACTCATTTTCTACTGTAACAAACAGTGAGCAGGCAGGGTTTTTAATTGCAGAAAAGACATGCAGGGTCTCTTCTGTAAAAAAAAAAAAAGAAAATGCACCACCTACCTGCTAGCTGTCTTCTCCAGTGATATCAGCTGAGCTACTCATGTGCAGCTCAGCTGGTACTGTCCCTGTGTGCCGGAATGATGGCTTCCTGCGCATGCACAGGGGTGACTTCATCCCGCACCTGCCAATGCAGACGGCTGAAGACCAGCACACAGGAGATTTTTCTGGCAAGGGACAGGAACCAAATACAGCCAGTGTTTGGGTATACTGACAGCTGTGGGTGCCCAGCTGTCAGAATACAGTAACCAGCAGTGGTTCTCTTGTTCAGTGTATAGTCTGATTATTAATGAATCATGTGCTAGCTTCTTATATCATTTGCACATTCCATTGGTAATGGATACTCACCAGAATTTCCAGTGCTGACATGCTCATTATCCTAGCTCCCAGCCCCCCTTCGTTTAGAGTAACTGTCTCTCTTTTGGAACGTAATCTCCCTGTCTCTTGTTCTTCCTCAGTTTTTGATCCAATGAATAGACCTCCAAAAAAAATGTATTATTTTGCTATCAAAAGTGTCACACTGCACTAAACCTTACACCCATCCTCTAAATTATTTATATTCAAAAGCCAGTATAAAGAAAAGCTCAAGGTGAAAAAGGCAATTGTGAGTTTAATGCATAGCTCCACCCAAAAGGGGAAGCTCTGCTTTTTTGCATGCCACATGTGCCACTTTTTGGGGGGGAGCAAGTACCTGGCTTTGACAGGTACCCGCTCCTACTTACATAGGTGAGGTTGAAAAAAGACACAAGTCCAACAAGTCCAACCTATGTGTGTGATTATATGTCAGTAATACATTGTATATCCCTGTATGTTGTGGTCGTTCAGGTGCTTATCTAATCGTTTTTTGAAACTATCCATGCCCCCCGCTGGGACCACCGCCTTTGGAAGGGATATCCACATCCTTGCCGCTCTTACAGTAAAGAACCCTCTACGTAGTTTAAGGTTTAACCTCTTTTCTTCAAATTTTAATGAGTGGCCACGTGACATATTAAACTCCCTTCCACAAAAAAGGTTTATCCCTATTGTGGGGTAACCAGTACAGTATTTATAAATTGAAATTGTATCCCCTCTTAAGCATCTCTTCTCCAGAGAGAATAAGTTCAGTGCTCGCAACCTTTCTTCATAACTAATATCGTCTAAACCCTTTATTAGCTTTGTTGCCCTTCTTTGTACTCGCTCCATTTCCAGTACATCCTTCCTGAGGACTGGTGCCCAGAACTGGACAACATACTCTAGGTGCGGCCAGACCAGACTCTTGTAGAGCGGGAGAATTATTGTTTTATCTCTGGAGTTGATCCCCTTTTTAATGCATGCCAATACTCTATTTGCTTTGTTAGCAGCAGCTTGGTATTGCATGCCATTGCTGAGCCTATAATCTACGAGGACCCCCAGGTACTTTTCCATCCTAGATTCCCCCAGAGGTTCTCCCCCCAGTGAGTAGATTGCATTCATATTTTTGCCACCCAAATGCATTATTTTACATTTTTCTACATCTACATTTCTAAACCTCATTTGCCATATAGTTGCCCATCCCATTCATTTGTTTAGATCTTTTTTCAAGGTTTCCACATCCTGCGGAGAAGTTATTGCTCTGCTTAGCTTAGTATCGTACGCAAAACAGAGCTTGAACTGTTTACCCCATCCTCCAGGTCATTTATGAATAAGATTGGTCCCAGCACAGAATCCTGAAGGACCCCACTACCCACCCCTGGCCATGGCGAACTAAGCTGGAAGTTCGGCTTTCCCTCCTTTTTCCGCAGTCTTATGGGACACATTACAGGTCCCAGAAGACTATACGACCATTCACAAGGTGCAGCGCGACTCGCGCATACACAGTAGGAAACAGACTATTAAATTTGCCTTACTAGGGATGCTAGCACCTGCACCCAAAGCCGATTGAAGAATCGACTCAGGTGACGACGTGGTGGGTTCCCTGGACAGGTTAGTGTCATTATATTAAAAGTCAGCAGCTACAGTTTTTGTGGCTGCTGTCTTTTAATTATTTCTGAAGGAGCCTGGAGCTTCTCTTTAACCAGTCAATTTTTACATAATAATTCTTCATGATCTGAGGTTGTGTCTTTTGCCCACTTACTTTTTGGTAAAATGTGTCCCTCTTGTTTTTTTTTATTTATAACAGGTTTTTATATAGTATTAACAATGTTTACACAGCACTTTAACCACTTCCCGACCGCCCCATGTACATATACGTCGGCAGAATGGCACGTACAGGCAGAACCACGTACCTGTACGTGCCATTCTTCAGGCGCGTGGGGGGTCCGATCGGACCCCCCCCGGCCGGCGGGGACGGTCGGGATCGCTTCAGGAGCGATCCGGGATGAGGGGACGGCCAGTGGTTTCTGGCCACCCCCTCGCGATCGCTCCTGGCGAATCAGATGCTTCCTCTGTCTGTGTCAATCAAAACACAGGCAGAGGAAGTGATGTCACGCTCGGTGCGCCGGTCTATGTGACCGGAACGCCGAGCTGTCAACATGTACAGGTTAGTGCACCAACAGTACACTGACACCAGTACACATAGGCACACAAAACACCCCCCTGTCACCCCCAGATCACCCCCCAGATCACCCCCTCCCCCCCCAGTCACAGTGTCACTAATTGCAGTGATCATTTTTTTACTGATCACTGCATTTCGTGTCAGTGTGACTGTAATAACTGTCAGTGCAGTTAGTTTTAGGTCCAAGGTAGCCCCCTACCCCCCCCTAATAAAGGTTTAACCCCTTGATTGCCCCCCAGGTAACCCTTTCACCCCCTTTTGCCAGTGTCACTAAGCGATCGTTTTTCTGATCGCTGTATTAGTGTCACTGCTGTCGCTAGGTAACCATTTTTTTTTTTTTTAGGTAACCGCCATGTTTATATAGGTTCATAAATAGGTTTATAGGTCAGGTACCCCCATATTACAACCTAAATAAAGGTTTTAACCCCTTGATTGCCCCTAGAGTTAACCCTTTCACCAGTGATCACTGTATAACTGTCACTGGTGACGCTGGTTAGCCAGTTAGTTATTTCGTTATTTAGGTTCCCCGTCAGGTTTTTATATAGCGTCAGGTACCCCCATATATTACCTAATAAAGGTTTTAACCCCCTGATTGCCCCTAGTTAACCCTTTCACCCCCTTTTGCCAGTGTCACTAAGCGATCGTTTTTCTGATCGCTGCATTAGTGTCGCTAGGTAACCATTTTTTTTTTTTAGGTAACCGCCATGTTTATATAGGTTCATAAATAGGTTTATAGGTCAGGTACCCCCATATTACAACCTAAATAAAGGTTTTAACCCCCTGATTGCCCCTAGAGTTAACCCTTTCACCAGTGATCACTGTATAACTGTCACTGGTGACGCTGGTTAGCCAGTTAGTTATTTCGTTATTTAGGTTCCCCGTCAGGTTTTTATATAGCGTCAGGTACCCCCATATATTACCTAATAAAGGTTTTAACCCCCTGATTGCCCCTAGTTAACCCTTTCACCCCCTTTTGCCAGTGTCACTAAGCGATCGTTTTTCTGATCGCTGCATTAGTGTCGCTAGGTAACCAGTTTTTTTTTGTATTACTGTTACGGGTGACGCTGGTTAGTTAGCTTGTTTTTTATACTGTCAGGGCACCCGCCATTTATTACCCAATAACGGTTTAACCCCCTGATCGCCCGGCGGGTGATATCAATTAGGTTTTAGGGTCAAATAAGGTCTGCGTCGCCCCAGGTTAGTGCCAGTACCGCAAACACCCACGCGCAAAGCATACACCTCCCTTAGTGGCACAGTATCTGAACAGATCAATATCTGATCTGATCAGATCTATACTAGCGTCCCAGCAGTTTAGGGTTCCAAAAAAAAACGCATTGTTAGCGGGATCAGCCCAGATACCTGCTAGCACCTGCGTTTTCCCCCTCCGCCCAGCCCAGCCCACCCAAGTGCAGTATCGATCGATCACTGTCACTTACAAAACACTAAGCACACATAACTGCAGCGTTCGCAGAGTCAGGCCTGATCCCTGCGATCGCTAACATTTTTTTTGTGGTAGCGTTTTGATTCAGTCGCTTCAGTCAGGAGCTTTTTTACCTGTGAATCTCAAAAAAAAAAAAAAAAAAAAAATAGTTGTCGTTTTATTGTTCTCTCTCTCACTCTATTCTCTCTCTATTGTTGCTCTTTTTTTACTCCATTCTATTCTGCAATGTTTTATTATGTTTTATCATGTTTTATCATGCTTGCTTTTCAGGTATGTAATTTTGTTTACTGTGTTTTAGTGTTAAGCATTTTTTTGTTTTCAGGTGCGCCATTCAGTTGCAACGCGGATTTATTTATCTTGACAGCAACAGCGTTTGCTCCCACGATACATAAAGCCGCGACTCCAACGCTGTAGGAGGTGATTTCACCACCACAGTTAAAAAAAAGAGCATATATGCCGAAGCATGGGGGCAGCAGGGGGGGGGGGGCGGAGCGATTGGCTCCTAATGCCACGTACATACGGTCGAAATTCCGACCGTGTGTACACGGCATAACTTTTGCGGGAGGATGCCCCCATGCATCGGCATATATAAATGGTGCATGTATGCCCATCATTAGAAGTGGGTGGATGAAGGGAGGTATTCTAATGGTGGGCATACCCACCAATCAATCTCTTTTTTTCGTTCAGCCAAGAGGCTGCATGAAAAAAAAAAGATTACAATATATGTCCAGTATGTTGCTGGACTTTGAATGGTTATACCAGAATGATGCCTGCAGGTTTAGGTATCATCTTGGTATCATTCTTTTCAGCCAGTGATCGGCTTTCATGTAAAAGCAATTCTAGCGGGTAATTAGCCTCTAGACTGCTTTTACAAGCAGTGGGAGGGAATGTCCCCCCTCCCGGATATAAACCGCGCCATTGGGAAATTGGGAAAGCATTTTATCACACCAATCTTGGTGTGGTCAGATGCTTTGAGGGCAGAGGAAAGATCTAGGGTCTAATAGACCCCAATTTTTTCAAAAAAATAGTACCTGTCACTGCCTATTGCTATCATAGGGGATATTTACATTCCCTGAGATAACAATAAAAATCATAACAAAGAAAAAAAATGGAAGGAACAGTTTAAAAATAAAATAAAAAAGCTAAATAAATAAAAAAAAAAAAAAAAAAAAAAAAAAAAAAAAAAAAGCACCCCTGCCCCCCCTTCTCTTGCGCAAAGGCGTACACAAGCGTTGGTCTGGCGTCATATGTAAACAGCAATTGCACCATGCATGTGAGGTATCACCGCGAAGGTCAGATCAAGGGCAGTAATTTTAGCAGTAGACCTCCTCCGTGAATCTAATGTGGTATCATGTAAAGGCTTTTAAAGGCTTTTAAAAATGTATGTAGTTTGTCGCCACTGCGTGTTTGTGCGCAATTTTAAAGCATGTCGTGTTTGGTATCCATGTACTCGGCCTAAGATCATATTTTTTATTTCATCAAAAATTTGAGCAATATAGTGTGTTTTAGTGCATTAAAATAAAAAAAAGTGTATTTTTTCCACAAAAAATGCGTTTGAAAAATCGCTGCGCAAATACTGTGTGGAAAAAAAAAAATGCAACACCCACCATTTTAATCTGTAGGGCCTTTGCTTTAACATTATATATAGTGTTTGGGGGTTCAACGTAATTTTCTTGCAAAAAAAAAATATGTTTTCATGTAAACAAAAAGTGTCAGAAAGGGCTTTGTCTACAAGTGGTTAGAAGAGTGGGTGACGTGTGACATAGGCTTCTAAATGTTGTGCATAAAATGCCAGGACAGTTCAAACCCCCCCCAAATGACCCCATTTTGGAAAGTAGACACCCCAAGCTATTTGATGAGAGCAATGTTGAGCCCATTAAATATTTTTTTTTTTTTTTGTCCCAAGAGATTGAATAATGAAAAAAAAAAATATATATATTTTTTTTTTACAAAAAGTTGTCACTAAATGATATATTGCTCAAACATGTCATGGGCATATGTGGAAATACACCCCAAAATACATTCTGTTGCTTCTCCTGAGTACGGGGATACCACATGTGTGGGACTTTTTGGGAGCCTAGCTGCGTACGGAACCCCAAAAACCAATCACCGCCTTCAGGCTTTCTAAGGGTGTAATTTTTTTATTTCACTTCTCACTGCCAATCACAGTTTCGGAGGCCATGGAATGCCCAGATGGCATAAAACCCCCCAAAATGACCCCATTTTGGAAAGTAGACACCCCAAGCTATTTGCTGAGAGGTATGGTGAGTATTTTGCAGATCTCGCTTTTTGTCACAAAGTTTTGAAAATTTAAAAAAAGAAAAAAAAAAAAATGTTTTTTTTTTACTTTCTTCATTTTCAAAAACAAATGAGAGCTGTAAAATACTCACCATGCCTCTCAACAAATAGCTTGGGGTGTCTACTTTCCAAAATGGGGTCATTTGGGGGGGTTTTGTGCTATTTTGGCATTTTATGGCCTTCGAAACGGTGATAGGTAGTGAGGAGTGAAATCAAAAATTTGCACCCTTAGAAATCCTGAAGGCGGTGCTTGGGTTTCGGGGCCCCGTACGCGGCTAGGCTCCCAAAAAGTCGCACACATGTGGTATCCCCATACTCAGGAGAAGCAGCAAAATGTATTTTGGGGTGCAATTCCACATATAACTATGGCATGTGTGAGCAATATATCATTTAGTGACAACTTTTTGAAAAAAAAAAAAATCGTTTTTATTTTTGTCTTTATTCAATCACTTGGGACTAAAAAAAAAAATATTCAATGGGCTCAACATGCCTCTCAGCAAATAGCTTGGGGTGTCTACTTTCCAAAATGGGGTCATTTGGGGGGGTTTTGTACTTCTCTGCCATTTTAGCACCTCAAGAAATGAAATAGGCAGTCATAAATTAAAAGCGGTGTAAATTCCAGAAAATGTACTCTAGTTTGTAGACGCTATAACTTTTGCGCAAACCAATAAATATACGCTTATTGGCATTTTTTTTACTAAAGACATGTGGCTGAATACATTTTGGCCCAAATGTTTGACTAAAATTGAGTTTATTAGATTTTTTTTATAACAAAAAGTAGAAAATCTCTTTTTTTTTCAAAATTTTCGCTCTTTTTCCGTTTATATCGCAAAAAAAAAAAAATCACAGAGGCAATCAAATACCATCAAAAGAAAGCTCTATTTGTGGGAAGAAAAGGACGCAAATTTCGTTTGGTTACAAAATTGCATGACCGCGCAATTACCAGTTAAAGTAGTGCAGTGCGAAATTGAAAAAAGACCTCTGGTCCTTTGGCTGCCAAATGGTCCGGGGCTGAAGTGGTTAAATATTGTGTATATTCACACCAAGCCCTGTCCTTAAGTAGCTTAGGATCTAAGCTCCCTAACCAAAATACATACACAAGGTCAAGGACAAGTCACTCACTGAAAACTGCAATGCAGCACGGGAGGAGCAATGCTTTCTGGGTAATGTCATCAAAGCCACAGAAATTCCTGTAAACGGATCAAAACGGATGTAAACGGGTAAATTAACAGATGTTAACGGAAGATGGATGAAAACTAAGATGAATGGAAGACGGATGAAGCAACGGATAAGAACTGATAGGTTTTTAATGTGGCTAAACTGACAGTGCCGTGTGAATGAGGCCTAAAGCTAAACAATTATGGGATAAATGGTAGATCCAGCTCTATGAGGTTTTCATACTAGTGCTGCTAAATGTCACCCTTGGAATCGCAGGTGCTGTATGTTTCAACTTACAAGAACCTCCAAATGTTGTCTTTATAAAGGGCTTAGGTGTGAAATCTGTATATTTTGGCTATATCTTTAACCCTGGTAATTAGGGGGTTACGGGGGTTACACTATGATTTTTGGGAATTGTTCTAGTTATTTGTTACATGCCCACTGGGAAATATATTCACTGGCATTTAAATGTCTGGAGTCGCACAGAAATGTTAATGGTTTTGATAGCAACCGATACTTTGATTTGCCATGGTAATATGTAATTGATCGGAAATTATAATCAATAAATTGACAATTAATTTTCTCTTCTTCAGTGTTTAAAACATCAAAAAAAATATCCAGCTATTACAGCTTTGGAGACCTTTGGTAAAGTAGCTGTCAGCTTTTGAATATGTTTAAGGGGAGTTTCAACGCACACCTTCTGTAGCTATTCCCAGAGGTGTGACTGGCAGATAGGAAATTTTCCTCTTTTTCATGAAGCTGTTCCCACAAGAAATAAAACAAGCACAGCAGAGCACACAGCATAGTGTAGTAACTCCTGTAATTCAAGATAAGTAAAAATAAAGTATCACACTCACACAGACAGCCTTATACTTAGAGCGTGTCAGAGATCTAGGCTGGTATCTGCTCACAGCTGCTCCTGGCCACCATGGCTGGGTTCAGGCAAAGAACGGTAGTCTGCTCTGGTGTTCACACTCCGCATACCTGTCTTCTCTCAACCCACGTGATACCTCTCCTATCAGCTCTGTCCACTGCTATGTATGCTGTTGGCTTCCTGTCTTTAGGGGGATTCATTTTGGAGATCTTCCCTTTCATCAGGGGCTTATGAAGGGGAACATCACCGAAATGCTACCCTGTGGCAACAGGGGTTTGGAGAAGAGGTGTGTGGAGTGACAATGTCAGACCCTACTACATTTCTCTGCCTGACAAGGCTGTCTTTGTGAGTGTGATACTTTTTTCTTATCTATCCCGAATTAAAGGAGTTACTAAGCTATTCTGTTTGCTCTTATATGCTTATTATATTTTTAAGTGCAAATAAGAGTGCTCCTCTCTGAGCGGCATGGCAAAGTTGTGAGAATCATCCTATATCAAACATTTTATATAGTTTTCTATATACCATACTTTAATTTGATACATTTACAAACTTTTTGGTCTCCTATGGATATTAGATTTTTCTAAATTTTATATACAATTTGGTAGTGCCAACCAGTCAAAAACAATACTCCAGCTTTCTTCTTTTTTACCAAGTAGGTTTTGCTAAGCTGGGAAGCATGGTTAAGATTAGCCTTTCTCACGCGTTTTAATAACCTTTGAAATAACTTTCTCTTCTCAGGAAACCTCTGATAATAATTACTTTACGTACAACTCCTGGTATATTGCAGTGGCGCCTGGTGCTAAAAATTGTTGGGGATGGCGCAAACAGGAAAGCCCCCCCCCCCTCCAATCACTGGCTGTGCTGAGTGTGAATGGGGCTCACACAGCCTGAATCTGTACACATCTCCCCATTCCATACAAAGACAGCTCTTCCCTGCCTGCCCTGTACAACCCCATCCTCCATACAACCCGCAACCTCCCGGGACCCCCTACCCCACCCCACACGCAGAAACTCATTGAGCTTCCAGCCCATTAGGCTCTAATCATGTCCTTAAAAAAAAAATATTGAAATCCATGTGTCCGGCACCCTGCATGTAGATTAGGGCCGGGTGCATGGATTAGGGGGTGGTGCTCCTGCGCCCTTTATGGACGGGCCAGCACTGGTACATTGTAATGATGGTCAATGGGAAGAGTGCTCCTTACATTTTTGTTCAGTGGGAACAGATATGTAAAATGATTGTCATGTCAGTGGTTATATGCAATATATACAAGAGGCAGAAATTGTTCATTGTTTAAGAAGCCCCTAGCAACCTCTGGAAGAACCCTAGGGTTCCTAGTTTATGTTGCTTATCTCAAACAGTAATAAAAGCCATTTCCAACTTTGATTATGTTTTTCCTGCAGTTTTAAAACTATGTAATGACACCTTGGTAAAAAAGAAAATCTGTGCTTTAAAATTTTTTAGAACCATAGAAAAGCATAGCATGACGCTTGGTGGTCACACCACAACAAAGGTTGGGAACCTCTGGACTAGGTAAAATATAAAAGCATTCTTTAAAAGATTGCTAAATATCAATATTGTACTCGAAAATGGGTTTTCTTTCATTCATACAGCTCTCCGGATTTGCCATTGTGACACTCATCCTAGTATCCTTGTTTTTGGCAGTGATATACTATAGAGGTAATTTACTAAAAGCAATTAGGTTGTACACTTTGCAATGGAATTTTCTCCTTAGTAAATGAGGTGAAGCTCCGCTGACTTCCATTATCCAGTCATGTGTAAGCAAATATGCTCCCTCCCATGCACGTGATTGAATATTTTTTTTTACTAATTTTCACCACATTCACTAGACTAAGGAAAATATTCCTTCACAAAGTAAACAACCTATTTGCCTTTAGTAAATCAATCGCTATATCTTTCAGTTGCTGCTTGTGTTCACCCCAGTTCCATCAAACTGTGTAGTGGAGCCTAGTGCCCCCTTCCCCATTAGGAATGGGGTTTATTCCTATCTTCCTCGGAGAAGTCACTTTTCTCATACCAGATGGCTTCTGGCTGTCTGTTCTCGTAAGCTGACCAAGGACTGATGCCTTGTACACACGGTCGGACATTCCGACCACAAAATCAGTCAGATTTTTTCCGATGGATTTTGGCCGAAACTTGTGCTGCATACACACGGTCGGACAAAGTTATCAGAAAATCCGATCTTTCCGAAAGAGGTGACGTACAAAACGTACGACGGGAGTACATAGAGGCCAATAGCTTTCGTCTCCAAATTTCTTCTGAGCATGCATGGCACTTTGTGCGTCGGAATTCTCTACACACAATCGGAAAAAGTCCAATCGGATTTTGTTGTCGAAAAATTTTAGATCCTGCTCTCCAATTTTTTCTACAAAAAGTCCGCTAGAACCCACACATGATCGGATTTTCCGACAACATTATCCGATCTGACTTCTTCCATCGGAATATCCGACCGTGTGTACGGGGCATAATAGATTTTCAAATGAACGTTTGTACTACAATTTATACGAACATTTGTACGGAAATTCTCAGTACATTCAGTGACTTGACAAAAGTCTTAAATAGTTTTTGTGTTTTAAGATTTGGAATGATTGGACTTCCTCGAACAAAAATCACAAACACTGTTAGAAATTTGTTTGGTCGAGAAAACGTTTTCACCTCACTGCAGTTGAAACCGAACATTGATTTCACAAATTATTCGAAAATTGTACAAACAAATTTGAATAACAATCTTCTAATGTTTGGCCAGCTTTACGTGATATTCCGATTTACTTTAAGTAGCCGACATTGGAAAAAAAAATGATTGTACTGGAGTTATTTTGTTCATTTTATTTTGATTTAAAAAATGTTCTTAATGTTTAAAGAGATTAACAACTAGATGGGATGTAAATGGTTATTAGAAATAAAACTTATAACGAGAGAAGCTAACTGGTGATACTAAGTCATGAAGGCCTGTAAAAAAAATGGAATGAACCTAGATATGTTTAATTTGGAAGAGAAAAAGCTAGAAATACCAATCGTGACTTACATCTAAGAACGGGTTGCCCTAGAATATGACAGAGCAGCAGCAATACCAGAAGAGAGATGGTCCCTGCGGCATAAAACTATTATCTTCTTTGAGCTATGAAAGCAAAACTGCCTTTCCAGCAAAGGTTTTCTGCAGTAATTGCTTGCTCTGGCTACTTTACTGCCTTCATCTCTGTATGTGGAAGGCAGTCTGTGGGAGTGCTGGACAGTACATCTCTCTAGTAACCTATTGACTCTAAAATAGGTTATGATGGGTATTACTTTTATTTTCTCTGATGAATTACAGTCCCAGCTTTTATTAGGTTTCCCTCTTTAGAATGCGTGCGATCAATGAGGCTAAAGTTTAATTTTCAAAGTATTGAAGAACTTCAAGGGGCAGCAAGCTATACCCCTTAAATATACATAATGAGGGAGTTTAACATCCACTTCTGACTTCAGCTTGTTCAGTTAAACTTTGACAAAAGCTGATTGGTTTTTATGCAGAGCTGCACTAGATTTTGTGTTCACCAGTTTTAGTAAATCTCCAATGTGTTTATTTTCATAAATATTTATCATTTGATAATACAATAAATAGTTCTATGCCACCTCCACAACATCGCCAAAATACGCCCCTTTCTAACCAATGACACAACAAAGCTCTTAATTCACTCGCTCGTCATCTCTCGCCTCGACTACTGCAACTCCCTTCTCATTGGCTTACCTCTACATAGTCTATCACCTCTGCAGTCCATCATGAATGCTGCTGCCAGACTCATCCACCTTACCAATCACTCTGTGTCTGCCACTCCTCTCTGTCAATCCCTCCACTGGCTTCCACTCGGCCAAAGAATTAAATTCAAAATACTAACAACTACGTACAAAGCCATCCACAATTTCGCCCCCAGCTACATCTCTAGCCTAGTCTCTAAATACCAACCTACTCGTTCTCTTCGTTCCTCTCAAGACCTCCTGCTCTCTAGCTCCCTCATCACCTCCTCCCATGCTCGCCTCCAGGACTTTTCCAGAGCCTCTCCAATCCTATGGAATGCCTTACCCCAATCTGTCCACCTATCTCCTACTTTATTAGCTTTTAGACGGTCCCTGAAAACCCTTCTCTTCAGAGAAGCATATCCTACCCACACCTAACAACAACAACAACCGTATTTTCATTTTCTCCGTCAGCTCATCCCCCACAGTATTACCTTTTGTTCCAATTGACCCTCCCTTCTAGACTGTAAGCTCCAACGAGCAGGGCCCTCTGATCCCTCCTGTATTGTAATTGTACTGTCTGCCTTCATGTTGTAAAGAGCTGCTCAAACTGTCGGCGCTATATAAATCCTGTATAATAATAATAATATGCATTTAGGCCTCATGCACACTGGGCATCAAAAAAATTTAATTTGCAACCCTTTGCTGCCAGAGAAGTTTTGCTTTTTTTTTGCACATTCTTAAAAAAATAATTTTAGGCCTGAAGATTATAAGAAAAAAAAAAAAAACATTATATTGTTTCTGAAAGCAAACATCCTAGAGAATAAAACGGTGGTAGTTCCAATTTTTGTATGTCACATAATAGCACAGAGGTCTAGGAAATGCAAAATGTCAGTAAGAAATAAACTAAAGTTAATTTTAGGGCACACAAATGCAATACATTTTCCAATTCTTAGTAAAATATAAAAGATGAGGTTGCACCAAGTAAATAGACTAAGCATGTCAAACCCTAAATTTGTGTGCGCCCGTGAAATGGCGACAAACTTCAGTGCCCTATATTTTCAATAGGTGACGCTTTAAAAGCCCCCCCCTTTAGGTCATCAGTTTAGCTGTTTAGCTGTATAAATGTCAATGGTCCCAAAAAAAGTGTCTGCCTGCCGAAATGTCACAATCCCGCTAAAAATCACCATAAATCTATCCTCGCTTATTGCGATTTTTTTTAACCAAATATATGTAGTAGAATACATGTTGGCCTAAACGGATAAAGACGTTTTGTTTTTTTGGGGGATATGTATTATAGCAAAAAGTTAAAAATAATGTTTTTTTTTTTTTTTTTTTTTTTTTGTTTATAGTGCAAAAAATAATAACTGCAGAGGTAATGAAATACCACCAAAAGAAAGCTCTATTTGTGGGGAAAAAAGGGCGTCAATTTTGTTTGGGTACAGCTTCGCACGACCGTGCAATTGTCAGTTAAAGCGGCTTAGGGCGGTATCCCAAAAAATGGCCTGATCATTAAGGGGGAAAATCCTTCCGATCCTTAAGTGGTTAATGTATTTAAAGTTTTCTAAAATGTCTCTACAAATCTATATTTTTGGAGGATTATAAATATGGGATGTTGGTACAATGATAGTTGCAGATGATGCATAGGCCGATATGTGATATCTGTATCATTTTATCATTTGCTCCTTTCCCTTCTTTGCTCCAGACGGTACATATTATGTTCCTGCAGTCTCTATTACCCAAACCTTTGACCCGTTTCTGTACTCGTTCTAACTTTTTATATTACATCCCTTTGTATGTTCAGTCTTCAGAACTAGACTTCTTAAGCCCCGTACACACGATCGGATTTTCCAGCGGGAAATGTTCGATGTCAGGCTGTTGGCTGAAAATCCGACTGTGTGTATGCTCCATCGGACAATTGTTGTCAGATTTTCCATGGACAAATGTTAGAAAGCAGGTTTTCAAATTTTCTGCGAACAAATAAGTGTTGTCGGATCTTCCGAGCGTGTGTACACAAGTCCGTCGGACAAAAGTCCAAAGTACAAACACGCATGCTCGGAAGCAAGGACGAGCCCGAAGCGGTCGGTCTTGTAAACTTTCGTTCATAATGGAGAATTAACATTCGTGACGTGGTAAATTATGAAATTTTCAAATGCAGCGCACAATTCTCTTCTTCTTTAATGGGATAATAATGAAGCTGCTTTGCTGGTGATACTGATGGAGTTATTGCAAACAATTTTTCAAAGGCTTTTTTTTCCTAGTGATATCAAAAATAATATTATTATGCTTTTTTTTTTATTACCACACCATTATCCCGTAGTTTTTTAAGATCAAAGATACAACTATGTTGGTGTCCCTTGTCAATTTAACATTTTATTTTTTTAAATGTAACTGCCGATTCCCAAACTGTCATTTGAAGTAAAACACATAGCCAA
This sequence comes from Lithobates sylvaticus, assembly GCA_028564925.1. Taxonomy (NCBI): domain Eukaryota; kingdom Metazoa; phylum Chordata; class Amphibia; order Anura; family Ranidae; genus Lithobates; species Lithobates sylvaticus. The sequence goes on from CM053030.1 coordinate 408,853,985, forward strand.
GTATTATTCTCCACAATTTTTTTATTGTGCGTTAAAAAAATAAAGCAAATAAAATTAGACATGATATCTGCCAATAGAACTTAACCAAAAAGTGCATTCTATGCATCCAAAAATATAGAAAATATACCAAATCAAATCATCATTCAACCAAAAAATAATGTCGAAGCAATAACCCCAAGAACAATAATAAATAACACGTTATCTCCTCTGATTCCGCAACAAAAAACAAAACATAACATCATAACAAAAAATAATGAATATAAAAGTGATCACGATTAAAAAGCAGTGCTTTTTAATCGTGATCACTTTTATATCCATTATTTTTTGTTATGACGTTTTTTTTTTTGAATAAAGCCTTCCTATTTTGATCTGCACTATTGGAGAATTTGGAGCCCCCCCTTTTTTTTTCCTTTCCTGCATACGGTTTGAAAAATATCTGGGGAGCACCATTCCGGAATCTCTACCATACCTGTTGTTGAGATACATCATTTGGTACCAGCTATTTCCGTTGGGATTTTTTCCCTTTAACTTCACTGTTCCGTTTTTTCGGTTGTGGTCTATGGTCCATTAGCTGAATGAACCGAAATTATGTAAATGATCAAACCGTGAACAGCTGGTTCACAGTTTGATCATTTACATCATTTCGGTGAAGCCAAGGAAAAGAGTCGTGGATTACATCTACCTGTCTCCAGGAGCACAGAGAATGCCCAGTCTGTCGGTCTCTTTGAGTCTCTTCATGCCTGTTTGACTCTCTGTCGCTGACAGGGGGTCCACCTGCTCCGGTAAGCATACATCCGTTAAAGTATTATTCCAGAAAGTACCATATGAGAAGATTCTTGATTCAAGACATCCACGTCCTGATATCATTATTTTATATGGGACACTTATGTTCATATTGTTTTCACAATAATTTAGTTATTGGACACTTTTTGGTTTATTAGTTCACCACACGGAGAACTTTATATTTGATTTTCACTTTTTTCTTTGTTTATAGGTTTGACACCTATTTATTTCTTTTTTTAGCGCTACATTTCCACTCACATTGCTTTTGAATTTTTGTCACATTCTAGTGTAGCTGCTTGTGTTGTTTTTGTTCACCTTTTTGAATTTAGCGCAGTATTTCCTTTATCCACATTCATAATTGTTGGCCAACAATTGTGTGGCCGTGTGTATACAAGACAAGTTTGAGCCAACGCCCGACAAAATTCCACGGTTTTGTTGGCCAACAATACGATTTCGTGTATGAGGCTTTATTGTAAATTAGGTCTAACTAAAGGTCTATATAGGAGGAACCAGGACCTCCTTCCTCCTGACTGAGACAAGGCTTAAGCCTTCCCAGGCTATTCTGCTCTCCTGTCCCAGCAGAAAAATATAAAGCAATTCTATCGTGTTCCACAAGTGCTGAAAGGTATAAACTTCTCTCCAGAAAACATTGACGCCTGTTTTATTTGGAGGCACTCCAGGGCTTTGTGCATTTTTTCTTTATTGAGCTTTTCTCTGCCTCTAACGTTACAGCAAGCCTTAGACAGCGCAGTCCCATTGTTCACATCTTTTCTTATAAATGTTGATTTATATTAGAGGTCAGGTTTCTTGATACAACCAATTGCTTATTTTTGTAATTAAAGTGGAAAGTAGAAAAATATGCCCTTAGTGATGTGTTTTCCTCCCGGCATTTAAAGCTGAACGTTCGGCACAAAAAACGTTCATTTAAATATATTTCTCAGTAGCCAAAAAGGATATAAATGTTTTAGGAAAAAATATACTTCAATGAATTAAACAGTAAAGTTAGCCCAATTTTTTTTGTATAATGGGAAAGATGATGTTACACCGAGAATTGTGATCTTTATTCTAAGCAAAAAAAAAATGTGATTCTCATTTTATCAATAATCGTACAGCTCTAGCGCATATATGCGGCCTCTCGGCGGGTGGGCTTTAACGGCGAGAGACCACATATATATGCAGCAGTATGTAAACAGTTTTCTGTGCTAAGAGCGTGCACCCTGCACAGTCTCCGACGGGGACCAGAAAGCTCCTGATGCATACTTGCAATTAGGAGCTTTCATGTGACCAACATGCCAATCACAGCAGTCACATGACCCAAATGCCAGCCTCCCGCCATTTAGAAGTGTCAGGAGGTGGGGGGGGGGGGGGGACAGGTATGACGTGCCAAGGTAAGTCAGATTAGGGAGGGAGAAAAGAAATGCAGGCGAGGTGACAGGACAAACTCTGCTGCCAAGGAGACACAAATAAGTTAAACATACAAGGATAATGTTTTTATCTTATCTCCCTGATATTCTCTCCTTTCTTCCTCAGCAGCAGCAGCTTTTGCCTCAGCACTTAAAGCTTCTGTAGCGTTCTTCTCTAGCTTAGCCAAGACATACAATCAAGGGTAGAAATGCAAACATTTTAATTAAAGAAAGTAACATATAGTTTTTGAGACAGAGGAGAGAAAACACAGTAAGGAAGTGACTGCTCTGGGCTCCAGCAATGAGAAATGGGGGCCACGATGGAGGCAATTTCCAGCACACACTAATTTTGGTAGAATAATTATTAATGTGAAATGTATGCTCTTTTTTAAAAGTGATAAAGTATACTTAAGCGCTGATATAATTAAAAAAATTGGTTAAATTAAATAAGAATACCAAATGACATCAGCTGCAACCATTCAAAAAGTGATCTGACACTAATTAAGTGATATATTATATTAATGGTGCGCTAAAATCAACCTTTTAAAAATTGCACAGTGCCCCGTCACATATACACGTTGCGTCACCTGTGATGCAACACATCGGAAGGAGCCAGTGACGTCACTCCAGTGTTCTGCTACACGGGAGGTGCAGTGAGGAGTAAGTCAACGAGCCTGGCTGTTACGATACGCCTGGTACATCTGTGCATATGTGAGTTTATTTATATTAACACCAAGCACAGTTTTAAAGTAATATTGCGCGTAATATGTCATTTATCCCTTCTCTAAAATGTTTTTTTAACCAAGAATTTACAGAGAAGCGGGAAGTTTTTTATGCAAAACTCCACTCTGAAATACCATAATTTAAAGTCAATCTGATCGCTACATGTATGTGGAAATTCAGTGACAATTTGTGCCTAACTTGGAAGGTGAGCGCGCATTTCATATTCTAGGTGGTGATTATTTATTCAATATTCATTCACTTACGGAGGACTTTCACCTAATAATCTTATTATTTATTTTTATATTTGTGATGTCATAATTTTTATTTGTTATTTGAGTCACATTTCTTGTCACACCATATTAGCATGTGTATATGTTAAGGGGCACTGTGCAATTTTAAAAGGTTGATATTAGAGCACCATTAATATAATATATCTTTTTTAAAAGAACATTCATTGTTACCAAACGGTTATGGGTAAAGTTCCGCTTTAAAAGAAAAAACATTTAATGATGTAATAATGATTACAAAGCTTCACAATTTGAGTCTTTTATATCAGCTTTAAATATGTAGCTATGAATATGTCCAATAACGTGTTATAACAGGAAAAGTAACTTTTTTGTTTTAGTGAACCTTTAATGCAGTGCACCAACAATCAGCCTACTCTGTAAAGCTATTATCTGCAATGCCTTTTTATAGCGCTAATAAATATAAAGGAACGCTTGCTTGTTCAGTATGAACTTTGCTCAGCATGTAAGCTGAGAAGCACATTCTTTGGTAACAGCCATACAAAGAGGATTGGACAGCAGCCCAAATCTCTAACTTCATAGTAGCAATGTTTGATGGATTAGTGCTCTGTCAAATATTTATGTAGCTGCTCTGTTTCATATTGGAGCTCATCATGACGGAGCTAAGATATGTTTAGGATCCTCACAAAACTCTTTACCCCCAAAGTTATGTTTACACTTTCTCTTTCTCTGAAAAGTGATCTGGCAACCAGCTGCCTCCTTGAATGCCTTATTTTATTTGCTGAATGGTCATTTTCAACGAGCCACAACCGTGAGCCAAGCATTTTACTCTCAACATGGCCCCATTGACTGAGTTTGAGTTTGACAGAACTGGACATGCCAAATTAAAATTGCCCTGACTGTATAGTAGGCTTTAGTTGGTTATTTTTTTATTTTTTGGAGGGGGGGGGGGGGTGTAGCGCCTAAAATAAGTGCCTGTTTTTAAATAATTCATACACAGTACAGGGGGTCCCCGGGTTACAAACAAGATAGGGACTGTAGGTTTGTTCTTAAGTTGAATCTGTTTGTAAGTCTGAACAGGTACATTTTGTAAGCGTAGCTCCAGCCATATGGATAGCATAGGGAAGGGTTATAACCCCTGTAACATTTGCTTTACTGTCTGTGCCCCTGTGCAGAAGATTTCACCTCACCTTCTGTCCCAATGACAATTGGATTTAGAACATTTTGGGATGTTAGGGGAAACATGGACTGGTGATAAAGTATCAGTGGAGACACCTTTTTCCCATATTAACTCTTACAGGAGGGAATTTCCCTTCCTAGGGGTAGATTTCCTCTCACTTCCTGTTGTCTCCCTCCGTTTGTAAGTAGGAGTCGTTTGTAAGTCGGATGTTTGTAAGTCGGGGACCCCCTGTAAAGCCCAAACAAGACATTACAATATAAGGCCCCAAAACAATAAAGAACAATCCCAATGACCTAAATGAGAGCAGGGTTTTTGAAAGAAAAATATTTAAAATACCAGAAAATTCGAGCTGCACGATCAATTGTTAAACAATCGTGATCTCAATTTAAACACCCAACACAATCTTAATCCAGCATTTCCACGATTCATGTAACAAGTGCAGCTCAGTTCCCTGCCCCTAGCTGTCAAAAAAAAAAAAAGATAAAAACAGCCGGCTTGTTTATCAACAACATTGTTCAGTGCTGAAAGAGAGATAAGAAGAAACATTGTATCTTTCTGTTCATTTACAGATCAAAGGGATAAACTTCCATCTACAAATGAGGTCAGTTTATATGCTTAGTTGCTTAATCACATGACAAGTCACACAAATGTAAATAGAGCCTCATTGTTATTCACAGTATTACACCTTGGATTCACGTGTGCTATCTACCCCCTTTGTTTGAAACATATTGCAGTCCATGTGGATTGGGCCCCATGATTGTGGTGACTGGGGGAAGAATTGCTCTAGGTGGTTTGTTCTCTACACACACGATGAAACCACCAGGATCTTTTTTTACTATCAGTGGATATTTTTTTTCTTTACTTACAAACTGTTTATTTCAGTAACAGCATACAAAAGGTTCAGTGCAGAAATATGCAATAGACCATAGCAAAGAGTTGGCATCAAGGATATAACAGTTTATATGGACATAGAAAATGTCATATAAAAAGGGTAATACAATCAAACAAGCATTTTAAAAACCTTGTATAAATGTACCTTGTGATGGTACTGTCATTAAATGTAGAAAAGGAAAGCAAAAATAAAATCACTAAATTTTTCAAAAAATAAGTTTTGATACTGGTCGTATAAAGTATCAATCCAAAAACAAGTGTCTATTACAAGACCATATGTCCCATTTTCAGTGGATAATTTTTTAACCACGTTAACTACTCCATAGGTGACCCACACGTGTTAATGTGCCAAATTTGTAAAGCATATGTGACACTTTTGGTTCTGACAGCTACTCGTGCGCCATATTCAGTATCTACCTACTTACCCTGCGTTGTGCTTTCCGGAGTGTTCAGATTAGGGGGACATGAAGCACATAGGGTGGACAATGGACATGCCCAAAAGTCTAATGTTTATGGATACGAATCAATACCATGGTCAACAGGGCTTTAAATTTGAACTTATGCAAGGACCCCTGGGAGGCACTGCTACATAAGCCTATAATGGGCATAACAAAGAGGGAGTGTGCTCTAGTGACTCATATTTTTATGGCCACTAAACAGACAATCGCTAAGGCTTGGAAAACGTCTGCATCTGGCAACCATGGTTAAGTCATTTCCCTACTATGGGACTGCCTACTTGCTTTTTAAATATATAACTCATGGCGATAAGTAATCCACATCTGTGATGGGTCCCCCAGGGTATACTGACCCCCACCCTGCCCCCTCCCCTATCTATCCTTTCCCTCTTTCTTCCCTCTTTTACCTTAATGTATTGTCATTATTTCATTTTCTGGCAATCATGTCCCTCTCTCCACTCTTCTAAGGGTTCACCCTCTCACATAACTTTATGTCTCCCATCGAGCAAGGCCGCATGTCTGCCTGCATGATATGCAGAGCTTCTTAGAGATATTTTCCTAAATTTACGTTGAACCCCTGTTCAGAGATGTTTCCATATATCAACGCTTAATATTGCTGTTAAAGTTGACCATAACCTAGTATTTTTGTAAATTTAACTAATTAGCCACTTCAGTACAGGGCACTTTCTCTCCTTCTGGCCCAGGACAATTTTCAGCTTTCAGCGCTGTCACATTTTGAATGACTATTGCACAGTCATACAACACTGTACCAAAACTACATTTTTATAATGGTCTTCCCACAAATAGAGCTTTCTTTGGTGGGCACTGATGAGGAGACGCTAATATGTAAAATTGAGGTGGCACTGATATGCAGCACTATTGGGCACCGATGGGCTACACTGATATGCAGCACTGATGGACACTGATAGGTGGCACTGATGGGCACTAATAGATGGTACTGATAGGCAGCGCTGATGAGAAGGTACTGACAGGCATTACTGATGGACATTTGTGAAAGGCACTGACAGGCGTTACTATGGGCACTGATTGGCACTTTGGGCACTGGCAATTTGGGTGGGCACTGACTGGCAGCTGATGGGCACTGATTGGCATTGTAGTGGGCACCTCTGATAGGTGCTGCACTGATGCTTATTATCTGTGCACACCCACCCCTCTGACAGGAGAGCCGCAGATCGGCTCTCCCTGTCAGCACAAACCGAGGAAAGCTGATTACCGGCACTTCCTGGTTCACGCTGTGATTGGTCACAGCTGATCACGTGGTAAAGAGCCTCCGTCAGAGGCTCTTTACCATGATCAGAGATGCGGTGTGTAAGAGTGCGGGCACGCGATCGTGGCTTATTCTGATGGACGTGATATGTCGCCCAGTCAGGATAACGGAACCACTTCCTGGCCGTCATTCTGCTATAGGCCTGGCGGGAAGTGATTAAAGCTGAACTCCAGCTTTTGATGTACTTTACATAGCTAACTTGGGCCCAGCTGGCCCAAACAAACTATGTCCCTCACTAACATGTAAGGGCCCTGGAACTGCGGTATAAGGCTCCATTCACACTTGTGTGACTTGTCATGCAACTTTAGACATTAAAGTCCCATGAAAAGTTGTTTCCCATGTTTTCCAATGATACCCATTCATATATGTGCGACTTAAAGTTGTAGCAACTTCAAAGTAGTTCATGCACTGCTTTGGTCCGACTTTCATGCAACTTGAGGGCCATAGACTTCAACGTTAACCCTCAATAATTGCATGAATGTTGTACCTGAATGTTACACAATGCAGTTGTCCATTATCACTGGTCAAAGCCAAAGTTGTTTTCAAGTTGCACCGATCCAGAGTTGCGCCACAGTTGCACTCCAAAGTTGGGGCAACTTTGAAGTCGTACAAGTGTGAATGGAGCCTAAACTGTATGTAGCAGAGGCTACATGCAGCATACCGCACTGTGTCCAAGGTTGGAGCTGAGACTTCCTCTCTCATACTTGGAACACAGTAGATTCTGTCTGATCGGCGCTCAGCCATTCATAGAAAGCAATGTATTATAGCAATTGATACAAAACTTCAGTCATAGAGAGGCAGACTGATGATGTCACACCCTCTGACTTTTTTTTTTTTTTTTTTTTTGGCAGAGCGAATTGACACTTTTGTACTCTGATTCTGGTATTTCTTAGGCCCCTTTCACACGAGGCGGGCTCCGCTTCCACGGAGCCCGCCTCTGTCCGCCGGCTCAGCGGGAAATCTCTCCGTTGATCTCCGCTGAGCCGGCGGATGACGAGTCCCTCTCTGCTCACTGAGCAGGGAGGGGCTTATGAGCGCCGCTGGCCTCTATGGAGAGATCGGATGAAAACGGACAGTGTGTCCGTTTTCATCAGATCTCACCCGATCCGATAGCGATGGATCTGGACGTAGAGCCATATGTCTGCTTTTGGCGGATCGGACCGGGTCGGATGTCAGCGGACATGTCTCCGTTGACATCCGACGCTCCATAGACTAACATGGAGCGCCTGTTCAGATCCGCCGTCAAAACTGACAGGCGGATCTGAGCGGTCCGATCGTGTGAAAGGGGCCTTACTGTATTTTGTTCTTTGGATGTTTCTTGCTTGTGTGGCTCATTGACATACTGAGCCCTACTGTTGCTTATTCTGTATACTGTGTATATTGCTCAATTCTTTCAATAAAAACATTGCGAAAGGAAATGTACAACAATGTAGTGCTCAAGCCATTGAAATTGCTTTGGGCATTAAGATGTAACACATCTCTAGTGTTTAAGGGGCTTAATAAAGCAGTTAGGCTTCTAGGTAAACTGGCCCTTTAATAAAGTGGATAAGAGCTGCTTTATAAAGCATATTTTCTTTGTCACAATCTGAAATAACAAAACCACTGACCTCCAAACAGCGCATCAGTGGCGACTTGACAAATATGTGTTTATTGCCAGAAGAACGAGTTCACAGCAGTATTTTGCGTCTCCTCGCCAGCACAAAGTCTATATTTGCTGGGAAATAAAAGAGAATATTATCATTTAGAAGCATCACTGTCTTTTTGGTTGCTTTGTATTGAACTGTTTATATCATTCATCAACTACAGACGTGTTCTTACCACCCAGGAAACGGCTAAGAAGGGAAAGTTTCAGCGAACAGATTGACTATGATCAGCACTGGCTGTAACATCAATCTTTATAGCAATCAGCGGGAGCCAGACCCCTTCTGTTAGATATCTATTTGTTTACAGTCAGTTCTCACAATTGTAAAATGAGGTTGGACTTTATTAAATGCAAACAGTGTACTTTATCCTGTGCCAAGGCGACAGTCTAAATTCTCGCTACGTGCAATCTCAGGAAAACAAAATCATTTAGATTCTGTTAGTGGACTTTTTATGAAAGCATTATGTTCTACTAGTATAATCTGCCTAGCTCCTTTAGATGTGTAAAGTGAAAATAAGGGAAAAAAGCATTACTCTGGGTTTGTTCTGGATTAAGGAGACTCTCCAGCTGCATGGCAGTGACTGCAGCTTCGCAAATCTCTGTGCCAACCTCTTTAGTTTGATGATCCTAACTCCGTTTGTAGTGATCTGTGTGTAAGAGAGTGTATTGTAAGACTCCAGAAGTTGCCAAGGATAGAAGCAATCTGTCTTTATGCAGCCAGAGGCTACTCGCGTATGGCCATTCCACAATACACCTCTTCACAAATAATGTAAGAAATGGGCAAACAAGACATTTGCCCATATTATAAGATCAATTTAAACACTATTTTTTCCTATAGATATATAATGTAGCACTTTGATAATAAACTTCTAATTTTGTCAATCGTTGCATTGGAGTACATTGAAAAATCTTATACTCACGTGACATGATTATTAGGGAAGCGTTCTGCTTTACCTATGGATTTTTCCAATCCCATGTTAAAATCTGTTACAATTAAAATATAAACTTGTCTTGTTCCTGAAGGATTAAATCTTATATGGTGTCTGTCTAAATGAGCCCTTTGTATTTGTTTTCTAGATGCAGGTAACTTTAGTCTGGCCCCTAGTTAATTAAAGCCACCTTTTTTCCTAAGATCTTGGACAGCTGGCAATGACCAAAGATACATAGGAGTTGATATACTAGGCAAATACCATATTTTCCGGCGTATAAGACGACCCTTTACACTTAAAAAAACTGGCCAAAAAACAGGGGTCGTCTTATACGCCGGGTCAGTCCCTCGGTTGCCTGCTGGATGTGCTGTAATACTGTATGTAGCTTCGGCTACATTTAGTATATACCGCTGAGCCAATCCCAGTGAGCGATGTATTCAAATGAATACAGAGCATGCTCGGATTGGAGTAACAACCTCTGCCAATCCGAGCAGGCTACTTACAATAGCCTGCTCGGATTGGCTTTGAGAGTCAGAGAGGCGCGGGCTGATGATGATACAGCCTCTGCCAATCCAAGCAGGCTTTGTATTCTTTAATAGAATACATCGCTCGCCATGATTGGCTCCAGCACCAGCAAGAAGGAAGAAGGAAATGGCTCCAGAAAGAACGAAGAAGAAGGATATGAAGCGTTGGAAGCCTCGGAAGGGGGGGTCGTCTTAAATGGTGAGTACGGGCAAAAGATCTTAAAAACCTGTAGAATTAGGGGGTCGTCTTATACGCCGGGTCGCCTTATATACCAGCAAATACGGTAAACTGTGCACTTTGCAAGTGTAGTTGCTCCAAAGTTTAGTAAATGATGTGATGCTTCACTTTGCAAAGAATACCCAATCACATGGAAGGAAAAGAAAAAAACAGCATCTTTGTTTATACATGATTGGATGATGGAAGTCAGCAGAGCTTCCGCTCATTTACTAAACTCTGGAGCAACTGCACTTGCAGAGTGCATGACCTATTTGCATTTAGTAAATCAACCTCATAGCTTCACTTCAGCTGTGAGCAAGTAATCAAAATACTTAATCTCCTATAGATGTTTTGCTTATCATGAAATAATCAATTGTGAAAAATAAAACCAAAAAATGAAAGAAGAAAAAAGTCCATATAGTGATAATGTTCATCCAGAAATGTGTGAACAATCCGTCACCAGAACATGCAGAATCTTAAGTGTAAGCCTCCACTTTATAAATCGATTCGCTTAACAAAACTTGTTGACCTCCTGTTTTGGAAGTTCAATCTCGCTGGTGGCTCATAACCCAGCCAGGGCCTTTGTGTTCATCCAGTAAACGAATGGCCGTAGTACCAAGATCCACCACTTTAAAGGTACTCAATTGTATAGATTCAAAACTTATTGACCTCCTGTCACGGAAGGCCAATCTCACTCGTGGCTCGTGATCCAGCCAGGGCCTGTGTATCCGTCCAGATGACGAATGGACTGAGTACCAAGATCCACCACTTAAAGGTACTCGATCGTATAGATTTTCCAAGAAAACAGCTTACCATAGCATTAAATCGTTTAGAAAAACGTATTGCTTAAAAACAAATGCACTTACATCAAATACCATGGAATCACGCATATAATAAAAAAAAGGCCAGAAGTGACCTCTACAACTTTGTGACATATGCTTCCAAAGGCTAGTCATACATACATTTAAGTTTTCTTTTGTTCAGTCTGCTTGGAGGAATCTCCCCGGCCTGCCAGCCTGCCTGAACATTAACTGCATCAGATTGCTTGCAGGTCTTCTTAAACTGAGACATTTCTACCTGGCTCCTTTGAATTTAAGATCAAAGTTTGTCAAGCTGGGTGGTGCGGACAAGGCCACCAATGGTTTGAATTTCGGCTGATTCAGCAGGATTGGCAGCATAAGAGAATCTTTGAACAGGGCTATTAAGAGCAACAGTTAATGTATCCCATGTGTTTGTTTTATATATCTTTCTTATTTAATTTAGTTGACAGAACTAATATTACCATTGGCTTAGTTCACAAAAAGTGAACTTTTTTTTCAACCATATGACTGTTTTTTCTCCTGTTCATTGAAGGAAACAGTGAGGATCTTAGATCTTGACCACAAGGTTATAGTGCTACCTCAAGGAGTAGGATGCTAGGTAGAAATACAAAACAAATTGTGGGACTACCACTGCTGGTGGCCAGCCCCCATCGTCTAACACATCCTCAGTTTTTTGTCTTGTTTCAAGGATTTAGGACCTAAGAATCCATACTGGCATTCTTTTTTCCAGGTTTCATTAGAAGAATTATTTCTTTGGGAAGGTATCTTAAATCAACACCTGGATGGATGGGTGACAAGCTGGATATCGATAGTTCCTTGTAGTCTCCCCAGACTGACCACCAAGCGCATACAGTTCCTCACTATGGCAGGTTCAACTGTGACAGCTCTGGTCATCCATTCTGCCCTCCTGGTCCTGGTAACACTGGCACTGAATATTTTTCCAGGGAATCTCCTTTCTGCCCCTTGGGTTATGTTCCAATTTTATGGACTGTGTTTTATGTCAGGGAGGTGTTTACTCAAACTTGACATCCATATGGGAATGCTCTGGGGCAGATGCACAATACTTTTTTTGCTATGCCTTGCACCCACCCTTCATAATCTATAGAGACCGTGTTCATCCAGGGTACCTCTGTAATTGAGGCTTCAACTTCTGCAGCCTGCTTGCTCCTTAAGCAGCTGCCACCTTTTTGCTGTCGGGATATTTCTCCTAAGTGGCCTCATTTCTGCCCACATCTGCTGGAACCGCCACACTTACCAAGACAAGGAAAGTTAGCAAGCACATGGAATTTGTTGCTGTGCTATTTGCAGGCTATTAAACCTTCCTAGTGGTTCTTTGAGTCACTGAGTATCCCTCTGGGAGTTCCTTCTGTCACAATTAACCCTAACTAGTCCTCAAGGCGCTTCCTCTGCCCCAGCATGGTTGACATGATGGAGAGGATGTCTTGTTCATTCACCAAAGAGTTGTTAGGGTCGGTGTTGGTCATCTTACTTTAAAAAAGTAATTAGTTAAGTTACAAATTACTTCTCCCAAAAAGTAATTGCGCTAGCAACTCAGTTACTACATTGGAAAAGTAATTAGTTACGCAGCAAAGTAACTGTGACTTTTTTTTAAATATTCTATACGCGTAACTAAGGGGCAGGTCTAGTATTACTGTAAGCAAGGGGCGCATTTATTATTATTGTTATATATCGTGTAACCAAGGGGCTGCTTTATTATTACTCTAACCAAGGGGCAGATCTGTTATAGCGTGTAAGCAAGGGGCGGTCTATTATTATTATATCGTGTAAGGGGCAGATGGCTACAGAAGAGGGCGAATGTTAAATTAATGGGCAGAGCTCGATATATAACAATAATAATAAATGCGCCCCTTGGTTAATGTAATACTAGACCCGCCCCTTAGTTACACGATAGACGCCCCTTGCAGAGTAGCACGAGCATCTGGAGCATGCGGCATCTCCTTGTACAGTTACATGTTAACTGTGCCTGCGCGGTGTAGAGTTCACTCAGAGCTGTTTAGGTTCGGCAATTTTCGTAAGCTCCGTAGTCCTTCGTACTGTGCAAGTGCTGCGCCTGCGCAGTACAGGGGGGTCCTTATCCGGCGGGGGAACTTTTTCGTCAGGACACCGGAATTACACTACTGCCATCTAGTGGCGGTGGATGGGAACTGGGAATTGAGTTACCATGAGGGGAAAAGTAATCAGTTAGATTACTCGTTATCCTCTAAAGTAACTGCGTTAAGTAACTCCGTTTATTTTAACTAAGTTACTTACATCACTGGTTAGGGTCAAAGTGTCAACTTGTTTGCAAGGGCTGTGGATTTCCTCACTAGGTTACCCCTAAACCCTCCTTTTGTGGTTCCTGTAAGCCCACTTCTATATCCTAACCGTTCATCCTGTCATCTGAATCAATGTCAGATTGTTTTGAGGTTCTTTTAACACCACCATGGTCTGCTTTGTTTCATGTATCAAATGTATTCTGTCCCACGCACCCACCAGAAAACACCCCAGCTTTCCTTTGTCCAGTTTTGGCTTCTGTCCTGATTTCTCAGACATTTAACTGAGTGAGCAAAAACTCCTGCATCAAGGCCTTGCTGATGAGAATGTGTCTCCTGCCTATGTGGAGCTTGTGGAACAACCTGTGCAAGGTCTCCAGTATCTTTGCAATGCTGCCTTGGATGCCGGACCACTGGTTTCCAAATTATCTATGTCTGGCCACACTGTGGTTTAAGTGCTGGTCTGCTGATCAGACTTGTAAGAAACCTCTTACTGACTTCCCATTTACAAGTGACTGTCTATATGGAGCAATGTTGGACTAGATTATTAAAAAGAGGCGGTAAGAGTACCTTTCTACCGCAGGTTAAAAAAATCTAAAGAATCACGTGTCAAGTCTGTGCCTAAACACCTTTTTTGTTCCCAAGTTTCCTCCAACAAAAGCAGCAAGTGCTTGCAGCCCTTCCTCAGCTCTGGGTCCAAGCTCCTTTGGCAGCCAAAATATGTCAAGCCCACTGAGGAGTCTTCTACCACATTTAGGTTTGCCCCTATCAGGTCTTCTCAAGGTGCAGTCATCTTCTGTAATTTTATAGGTCCTCGTAAGGGTCAGGCTGCCTTTTTGGCTAGGATTTCTGGGTGGATATGGTGCCCCTAAACATTTTTTGGGGATTTGCACCTATTTTTGAAAATAAGGCTGGCCAACGATTATGGAGTTTTCTTACCTTAAACCATGGGTAGATCGACTTCAGTATAACTAGCCTGTCCACAGATGGATTGAAATTCAGCCAGTTCCTTCTGAACCGGCTCAATTTTAATCTGTCTATGGCTGGCTTTAGTTTCACTGTATGTTATGCTGATATGCTAGTTTTTGAATATTTAAAAATGATATTTTTGGATTGTTTGCAAACAGCATTATGTAAACTTGAATTTAGGTTATCTTTTTGTTTTCTGTTAATACAAAGAACAGGGTCAATTAACAGATAAGTATTATCTTTACAGTGCAGATAAAACTTTAAACTCTGGGGCTCTCAGAAAACTGGGGACAGCTGGCACTTATGGAACTCATTTACAAAATGTGGAACAGAGAAAGTTGTAGCACATGTGAAACAGGTGACCATAGCAACCAGTAGGGATTCATATTTTAGATGAGCAATACATGAGTTGTGTTGAGATGAATAACTGCCTTTTTTTTTTTTTTTTATAAATATGGTTTTATGGATGGAGTTATTAAAACAGCGTCTGAGACAAATTCTAACTCAACTGGTGTTATTGCTCATAACAACCAATCAGCTTATATCTTTTATTTTTCCCACACAACAAAAAAAAAAATGGAAAAGCTGATTGGCTAATCAGACAAAGTGCAAAAGTTTGTCTCAAAATTCAAATACTTTTTTAAAAAGTGTAATTCCCTTCTCTGTGTCAGACTTATATCGGAACTATAGTCCGCAGTACTTCTCCAAGGTCCCTCGTCCGTGCTGACAACTTCTACCCAGTTTCTTCTGGGTGCCGGGATGCGAATGTCTTCATTGGCCGCTGTGGGATGAAGTCATCTTGCACATAGGATCTGCGCCAGTGTAAACTGAGCAGTCCATCCTAAAAAAAAAGTCTTTAGGTCAGGTAGGTTTTATTGATAATAAGAACAGCAGTCCGCATTTTGAGTGCAGTATGATTTATTGTGGTGAAAAGACAAATGGCAACATTGTGACAGTTAAAATCGGACTCATCACATAGTAGGGCTTCCAATGGATAGTCAACAACAGGGAACCTCACACCAGGATAGGAATACTGGGTGGATGGGATATACCTAGAGGACCAAGAGAACATATCGGGGGGCACCAAACTAAGTGCAGCATTATTTATACTGAGAAATATTTGTAAATTAGCAACTCATATAGGACGAAGAAATGACACCTTTTGGGTGTCATCTGTGAGCTTTCTTTTGGCTCCTGGGATGGGGAGGCTCTTTCTACAACCTTCAGCCTGGAAAGTCTGGACGTCAGCCTGGATGGCAGCTTAGATGAGGAAGTGGAAACCAACAAGATGGCAGAGAGCTTCTTGTGGGATGCAGGGAAGACCAGAACTGATTTCAAGTCAGCAGCTACAAATACTGCAGCTGCTGACTTTTAAAATAAGGACACTTACCTGTCACAGGGTCCAGCGATGTCGGCACCAGAGGCCAAACCGTCCCTCGGTCCTCGGATGCTGCTGCCGCCATTTTCGGTAAGGGAATCAGGAAAGGAAGCCTTGTGGCTTCACTTCCCGGTTCCCTACTGCGCATGTGCGAGTCGCGCAATGCAATGCTAATGGTCCCTGCTGTCTCTGGGGCCCGTGTGTCCCAGCAGACAGTGCGGCGGCACAGGAAGAGGCATAGACTATGCCTGGAAGTGGGTGCAAATACCTGTACTGAAAGGTGCCAAATGTGACACCGAATGGGGGGGTTCCGAAAAGCAGAGGTTACATTTTTGTGTGAACCTCCGCTTTAAGGCGACTCAAGCTCTTGAACACCCCTATTGGACTCTTGAACGTTTTGCTGTTCTGCGTAGACATTTATGCACACACAACACTAATTGCATCATATACCCCATTACTACTGTAAATTGATTTATTTAATTGCAGAAGAGACTTTGCACGTCTCTTGTGCAATAAAGAGCCTGCCTGCTCACAGTTTTTCTGTTGAAGACTTTAGTTCTGCTTTAAATTAAGGCTTAAAAGGCTGAAGAAAGGAAGTGTGTCTGTGCTGACCATAAGCAACCAGTAATATCCATCTATCATTTCCCTAGCCCCTATCTGAAATAACAGCTTGAACCTAATTCTTCTAGGAAACGTAGACCTTTTCTTTCCTACGTTTTTTAAATGTTAGCTTCATAATCAGTACAGTATATCAGTTTCATTGTAAAATGTGATTTATTCTTGAAATGATAGAACATAATTAAAGGTGTATATCAGTATTTGTCCACATGGCTGCTTATCAAAGTTTTTTTTTTTTTTTTTATTTGCGTTATTACTAAACTTGCAGTTTATGCTGCTATTAAAAGGTTGGCAGTCCTCCAGAAGTGGAAGTGTGTAGCGACTGAGAAGGGTATTTCCCCCAAGACCACAATGAATATTGAAAGCTGTGCGGCCATAAAAAAAATAGATAAATAAAATGAAAGGAGGATCGTTTGCATATTTTCGTTTATTATTTCATTGAAACGCAGGTCTTTGGGTACTTGTCCAATTTTTTAATTGTTTCTTCAGATGACTGACAAGTTTAAGTGGTGCCCCAGGCAAATATATAGAAAGGAAACATTTAATTTAGCAAAAAAAAAATATTTTTAAATACCGCTGGTAGACGTACCTAATTCTTTTCTTATTAGCTTATGTTAATCCTCTGCACAGCAGGACTGGGAGAGGGAGGGACAGAACGGTGGTGCCGTATAAGCTTAGTGCGTTTTTTTTCTAATGCTGGGAGCGAAGTGATGGGTGTTGTAAGGCTACATCATTGTCCAATCAACACAAAGCAGGTCAGTGACCAAGGTGTAACGCTTAAAGTGAAGTTCCACCCACTTTTACAACTCTTCAGCATTCCTCACCAAACTGTGCACTGTAAACGAATTGGATATTTTTTTATTTTTTTTCTCAGCACCTACTGTATATCTGCTGTATTAAGTTTTCACTTCCTCCTCCCTGGCCGCGGCCCATCGCATCATGTCCTGTTTGCAATGCCTCCTGGGAAGGGGCGGCAACTTCCTCTGACACTGCCGTTGCTATGGAAACCTGACTTGAAACCTATTACACTGCTTGTGCTGCACTGAGCATGTACGAGATCTGCAAGGATGAGATCCAGGAAGAAATACAGTCTGGCTTCAGATGCCCACACTTAAGATGGCCACGGCCTGCTGTAAGTTTATAAAATAACAAACTACTGCTATAAACTAACCAAACGGACCTTAGTTTACAGACTAACTTTACTAGAATACATTAGGCTTGTGTATTATAGGGGTATTTCTATTTAAAAAGTATAATTTCGGCCGGAACACCGATTTAACTGCAGTGGAATAAAGTGAGGTCATCGATCTGGCTATGTCATCTGACTGTGTAAAAATAACTGGTTTGGCTAGAATGAATTACAAATCCTCTGGAAGCTAAAACTTTTTATACATGTGTTTTGTTCCTTCTGTATTTAATTGTTTGCCTGGAGCTCAGCTTTAATAAAGGAACTGTAGTATATACAGCGTTGTTTTTGCAAATAATAGAAATAACTATCAATTTATCATGAATACATTGTTAAGCAGATGAAGCTGTGAGGAGACATAAGATGAATCGCACAGCGGGGAACCATTTGTATTGCTGTTCATAGTCTTCCATCCATGCCTTCCACCTACTCCCTGTCCCCTGCATTGAGTTCTTACCAAAGCTATAAAAGTCACACTCACAGACCAGCAATTCTGATTTATTGGTTGTCTGTATGAGAGATAATGTCCACTGGGGTACTTCAGCTGAACGAAGGCAGAAGATGCCCTGCTGTGCTCGAGTTGCCAGGCGGCAATGTGCCGGACAAATGTAAGCACTGCAGGAGCTCCGCCAAAGGGTGTGATGTCATAAGAAGGTGCATTCTGCATCCCTCTGAACCTTTATTTAGCATGGGCTTCATAATTGGTTTGGATTAATCTTGAATTAAACTGGAAATCCCTTTTAAAGGGATTATTTGCTATCTGTATTTTATTATTCCCCCATTTATTTGTGTGTACCTAGGCACCATGCTGACTCAGCCCTCATTCCCACTGAACGTAGGTTTCAAATCATGCATGTTAATCTGAACTTGCATGATTTGAAACCTGCATTTCAGTGCGAGTTCAGGGGCAGTTTGAAAGACATCTGTGCGGGTTCATGCACAGATGTCTATTGAAATTGCCCCTAAAGTCACCAAAAGTAGTACAGGAACTACTTTTGGAAATCTGTGCGGCATCGCAAAGTCAGTGTCACACTAATTGGGACAGTGCCATTGCCGGCAATAGGCTTTGATTTGACCTGTCAAATTGCGCCGATGTGAACGGGGCCTAAATCCCAGTAGCTGTCACGATGGTTTATCTTCTGATTGGTTTCAGTACTTATAAGAAATCAGACTAGTGTTTGAATGATTCCTGAACAGGCATCTTGCTGATACCCCCTTCAATCCTTCCCATATACACTTAAAGTGTTAATAAACCAACAACAATAAAAGACTGTATATGCAATAAAGCATGCTTGCTATACTTACTGTGGAACCTAAGTGGTTAATCCTCCACTCTGTGTAAAAAGGCTGTTTTATCCTGTCTTCTCTGATCTTCCCCTTTTTTACTGTCCCAAATCCATCTGCTGATAGAACAGAGCCCTAGGAGGCACTCTGCACATGCTCAGTTTGGTGTGTATTGCTAGAGAGTTTTTTTTTTTGGGGGGGGGGTGCCTGTGATCAGCACAGGGCCAATCAACTCTGTCCAGACAGAGGGTCAGGGGTCATGCAGCTTTATAGGACAGTCAGAGGAGAATGAATATTCCTCCTACAAGCTTTAATGCTGCTAGCATTAGTAAATAGGAAAGTATAGTATATGATATTTGCTTGTTTTAAATATTTTTTTTTTACATTTCTTCAGTTGCTTCCTAGTTTCCATCCTGCTGGATATTCTCCGGTGCTGCAATCTTGATTTGAGATCCAGTGCAGGCAAAGACAGGTCACAGGGAGCTTTACCAGGTCTGTGGAACCTTGCAGATCCTGGGGCGTGTCTGCGCATGGGCCGGACCCCTGCGCATGCGTAGTCATGCTACATACACTTCTGTGCATGTACGGGATCCCACAAGCTGCCTCCTGGAATACGTGACTTGGAAATCCCAGATGGCAGTTTTCAGAACAACACGCATGCACAGAAATTATGCAGGGGATCCCAGATTGACCCGCGGTGTCATTGTGCTTGCGGAAGCCTGGGGGTTCTAAGTAGGATTTACGGATCTGAACTTTAGGGGGAAAAATACAGTTTAGTGTCACTTTAACACAATTTTTAAATATGTGTATATTTTTAGAAAGCCCTTCTAAAGATCTTGTATTATGCCCTTGCTATGTAACTACCTAATAAGGCCAACCTACATGAAAAGGGATGAAATTTCCTATTAAAAGGAGGAAAATTAGAAGGTGAAGTTTTACCCAGAAGTGGCTGTTGAAGGAATGAAATGAGCATGATTGGTTAGCTGCTCACATCTGGTGATAAATCCATATTGTTTAAGGGCATGTTTGAAGGTCACTTATACCAACTTTATTCAGGCGAAAGGTCATATCTGCTCTGTAACTGTGGAAAGCTCTAGTTCATGTTAATATTATCACATGCAAATTACACTTTGTCCTCTGCATCTTAAAACGCTCCATTCATCCCTTTTTAGAATAAATTAACATTTCGATTCCTCTGGTATAATTTCTTCAGTTAAATGAAATGTCAAGCTAGTGCGGTGACCTGGAGATTGTGAAACGAGAAGCACTGTGTAAACCCTGATCTAAAACATAACATTGGATGGATGCCAGCCTAGTGATCAGCCCTTGCATGTCTACATGACCAATCCATATAATAATGTAAATAGTAAGGCCCAGAGATGCATCTGCCTGGTTAGGTGTTAAAAAGGACCTTTGTTTTGCCCATTAGAGAAGAAAGGGTAAGAACATGTTTTTACCCTCCCCTACTTAACAGCGCTGGGCTATACCAATTTGCCAGGGATTTCTTTCTCCAGGGGATAAAGCTGTTGGGTATGTCTCTTATCCTTTATTCCATAAAGTGAAACTGTTACTTTGCTCTGAATTGACAAAGTACAGATACATTTTAATATTAGGTATTAATATCAGTATTCAAGCTTTAGTACAGTAATGTTGCACAGTTGCCCCTGTCCGGAGGTCATGGTGTGGACCAGTGTGGGGAGCTGCAAGTGAGACACAGAATGTGAGTCTTGCAAGATGGTCTGGAGGACCAAACCATAATGATTTTATACTTTAACCACTTATGGACCGGACCTATTTTTCAAACTTGTTAAAATCATTTGTTTTGCTAGAAAATTACTTAGAACCCCCAAACATTATATATTTTTTTCTAACACCCTAGAGAATAAAATGGAGGTCGTTGCAATACTTTCTGTCACACCGGATTTGCACAGCGGTCTTACAAGAGCACTTTTTTGGGGAAAAAATACACATTTTTGAATTAAAAAATAAGACAACAATAAAGTTAGCCCAATTTTTTTTTATATTGTGAAAGATGATGTTACGCCGAGTAAATTGATACCCAACATGTCACGCTTTAAAATTGCACCTGCTCGTGGAATAGCTACAAACTTTTATCCTTAAAAATCTACATAGGTGACATTTAAAAAATTCTACAGGTTGCATGTTTTGAGTTACAGGGAAGGTCTGGGGCTAGAATTATTGCTTTCGCTCTAACGATCGCGGTGATACCTCACATGTGTGGTTTGAACACCATTTTTATATGCGGGTGCTACTCACTTAGGCGTTCGCTTCTGCACGCAAGCTCGGCGGGACGAGGCGTGTTAAAATGTTTTTATTTTTTTTTCTGATTTATTTTAATTTTTTATTTTTTATTTTTACACTGTTCTTTTAAAAAAAAAAATTGTGACACTTTTATTCCTATTACAAGGAGTGTAAACAAAAGAAAAAAAAGCATGACAGGACCTCTTAAATATGAGAAAAAGTCCTCAGATCTCATACTTACATTAAAATGTCCCTTTAAGAGCCTAGGGGCGGAAGTGACGTTTTGACATTGCTTTCGCCCTGCATTGGTATGGAGCCGGATGGGGGCCATCTTCCCCTCACTTGGCAGCCAGCCAAGCAGGGGACAGGATCCAATCGCTTCCGCCGCTGCCAGCAGCTCCGGTAAGTGGCCGGTAAATGGGTCACAGGGGTGCAGAACGAACTGCACTCCTGTGATCTGTGGGAGAAGTACAGCCAAATGAGTTTTGGTTGTACTTTGCTTTTAAAGCGGACCTTCAGTCATTTTTTCAACCTTCCATGTAGTAAATCTTCGGCCCTTGTTGTTTTAACTTTGGATAGTAAAACATTTTTTTTTCTGCCAGTAAATACCTTATATAGCCCACTTCCTGATTCTTTTCTGGTAAAAAGCCTAGGCTTATGACGACATGCACTGCTCTCTCTCTCTCACTCTCATTAGAGTTTGCCAGGAAGGGAGAGGGGATGAGTCATAAGAGGGCCAAGAACTGGAGGTGTGCCTTTTGTGTGTCCAAGTAAATCCAGGAAGTGAAGAGGCAGCAGCTTCAGCTGCCCACAGTTAAAATGGTTGCAGCCAGACTTAGTGGAGGGAGATTTCTGCAGCATATTTGGCAAGTACAGAATCACAGTATATATAAAATAATATGCAAAGTGGTTGGAGGGAAGCTTCAGAATGGCAAAGATGTTTTTATTACAAATTATGTGAGCAGACTGCAGTTCCTCTTTAATTCATGTTTAGCCTTTAAAAAGGTCAAATTAAATTTACCAAAACCATTATACTTCCATTTTAGGCAATTATAGCTAATGTATGGCCAGTAAAGTAAGGGCAGGCATTCTAACTTTTAAAGCTGTTGTAGCTTAACCACTTGACCTCTGGAAGGTTATACCCCCTTCATGAGCAGACCTTTTTTTTCTAGCAATTGCACAGTCATGCAACACTGTATGTAAATTACATTTTCCTTTTATTTTTTTACACAAATAGATCTTTCTTTTGGTGGTATTTGATCACTGTTTTTTTTTTTTATATAAACAAAAAAATAAAATTCTAATTTCTATAGTAAAGCATCTCCAATACATTTTTATTTATTTTTTAAATCACATTTCTTCATAAATTGAGGCCAAAATATATTCTGCTACATGTCTTTGGTAAAAAAAAATTAAAAGTTATAGCTTCTACAAACTATGGAATTTACACAGCTATTATTATTATCATTATACAGGATTTATATAGCACCAACAGTTTGCTCACGGCTTTACAATAGAAGCTATAAAAGCTATAGTGTAGTGGTGGTGATCAGCGACTTATAATGTGATTGTGATAGGGTGGCGGGTAATCTGGTGCTAACGGACGCTTTCTGGGAGGGTCACTGACATCGCTAGTGACACTAATACAGTGATCAGTTATAATGCTGTACATTGAAACGGTACTAATGACACTGGCAGGGAAGGGGTTAACACCTAGGGGCCATCAAGGGGTTAACTGTTTGACTAACAATGTGTAATGTGTGCTGCTTTTACTTTTCTATCTGCTATTTCTAGCCAGGGACCAAGCCTGCGCTCTGTGTAACCCATAGACAAGCAGAACAAGCAGCTTGCCATGGGGGCACTCAGGCGGGTGACCCCAGAACAGACGAATGTGGGCTGCTCTGTGCAAAACCATTACACAGAGTAGGTGAGTATATGTTTGTAAAGGCTCACATTTTTTAAAAATAACAAATACTTTAATTTTAGAAACACTGCTTTACAGTATTTTATCACTTCGTGAAGCTGTGCTCTTTTACAATCTCCGGATATTTACTAATCAGTAACAGCAGATGTACGTAAAATGCAAAATATAAAGTAACTGTTATGTATATGTTAAATGGGCCAAAACTTCTGGAGACCCGAAAGAAAATAAACATTGTGTTATACAGTATATTGGTATGATTGTTTATTTCAGACTTTGGTTTAATTTTATCTTTGCCAAGTAACAACTCCTGAATGTAATATGTGCGAGTCTGCAGGAGTATAAGCGCTCTGATTTATAATTATATGTTTTATATTTATTGTCAGATAAAACAAAGTTAAAGATACAGTACAGAGGGTGTAAACTGAGTATATGGCTTATTACATCATTTAATTTTTTTTACAGATTTGGGGCTTGTAAAGCGTTACAAGGTTAGGTTTACACTTGAGCTTCTTCACGTTTTTTGGGATTTTTTTTGTAATACATGTTTGTAAAAGCATTTTTCAGAATTTTTTTTAGGTTTGAGCATTTTGGTTTTAGCAAAAGGAAAGCTAGTCACTAGGAGAAGGAAAGCAGAAATTGCGCAAAAAATGCATGGTGCACTCAGTCTTCAGGAGCTCCCGTTGACAATCTGTAGGGATCAAAAGTGTGTCCCAAAGAAGCTCATTTACTTTTCGGGCTTCGATCGGCAAGCTTCAAAAGACATGACACCCAGGAATGAACGGGCACCACTAGAAGGCTAGATTTTAAGCATTAAAGCCCTTCCAGAAACGCACTTAAAATTACTCAGAAGTCAGCCCAGCCTTAACACTGCATCGGAGCACTAAAAACCCAAAACGCTATTTCATTGATTTTTAATATTCAAATGAGTTTCGCCCATCCATCCATGTCTCTGTGCTTTTTTTTTTTGCTGAGAAATCACTTTGAAAGCCACCCCCAAGCATTTCTGGCTGTGGCCATCTTCAGTAAGGGAAGATGATGATAATGCAGGCAGGAAGGTGTGCTTAGCTGAGAAAACCTCTCCTCCTCTTGTGAAGACTCTTCGGATGTGTGTCATCATTTGCCAATACCAGGATAATAAGGAAATGTAAAAAAAAAAAAAAAAAAAAAAAATGCCTAAAGATGTTCTGTGATCAGCGAGTCAATGAAACTTGGCCGATCCCAACCCTTACCACGTGATCAGCTGTCAGCCAATGACAGCTGATCATGTAATGTAAACAGAGCCGGTACTCTGTTTTTTTTTTCCCTCATGCTGAAAGGAGAAAGAAAAAAGCCGATCACCATCTGGAGTAAACTGGACATTGGTCCCGCTCTCTCCAGACCCACTGCTGCTAAGCAGTGCCCATCAGAGCTGCCAATCAGTGCCTCATCATCAGTGCTGCCTATCAGTACCTATTAGTACCCTTCAGTGCCGTCTATCAGTGCTGCCTGTCAGTTCATCCTCATCAGCGCACATCAATGAAGGAGAAAAATTACCTGTTTGCTAAATTTTATAAGAAACTTTGAAAAATTGTCAGTCTTGTTTTGTTTGTTTAGCAAAAAATAAAAACATCAGTAGTGATTAAATACCACCAAAAATTTGTGTGAAAAAAATTATAAAAATGTCATATGGGTACTGTACCCATATGAAATTTTTATAGTTTTTTTTTCACAAAAATTTTTGGTAGCATGACCGCACAATTGTCATTCAAAGAGTGACAGCAATGATATTTTTTGTGGCTTTTTTTACATTTTGAAAAAAAAAAATATTTTTTACTTTCTGCTATGAAAACCTATCCAATAAAAAAATGTAAAAAAAAATCTTTATACTTATTGATATTTATACTAGTATCGATCAGCGACTTATAGCATTACTGCGATATTGCAGTGGACATTCTGACATTTGTATACTGTGGGAACCAGTGACCCTAATATAGTAATCCGTGCTAAAAATACGCACTGTTACTGTACTGATAACACTGGCTGGGAAGGTGTTAAACATCTAGGGCAGGCGTCCCAATACTTTTGACAAGCGTGTGTGTACACTGTATTTATTTTGTTTACAAATGTTTTATTAAGGTAAATACAAGTCGTACAGGCACAAAGAGGTAATCATTGCTATCAAGGAATAAGATAAAACGGTACACAAATGGATCTCACGTTGCCTTTTAACAGGTTAAACCGTAAATAGTGTAAAAAGAACACAAAGAAAACCTGAAAAGAAAAGGTATGTAAAAAGAAATGTAATGATGAGAGTAATAAAAAGAGTAATGATGTACGTAGACCAGATTGCATCTGCTAGGTGTGACAAGTAAATAGAAGCGTAGGAGCACCTGTGATGACCATGTTCCATACGTAGGAGCACCTGTGCCCATGTTCCATATGTAGGAGCACCTGTGCCCATGTTCCATACGTAGGAGCACCTGTGCCCATGTTCCATACGTAGGAGCACCTGTGACCATATTCCATATGTAGGAGCACCTGTGACCATGTTCCATACGTAAGAGCACCTGTGGCCATGTTCCATACGTAGGAGCACCTGTGCCCATGTTCCATACGTAGGAGCACCTGTGACCATGTTCCATATGTAGGAGCACCTGTGACCATGTTGTGTACACTGTATTTATATATTTATTTGTAACTCGTTGCTATTGTTTTAATTATCATACTATTTTATTGTACATATTGCAGATGCACATCTATTTAGTTTCTATCAGACTACATTTTGTATATTTTATACATTGCTTTTTAACTCATTGCTGCAATAAAAAATAAATATACATATACATACGTAGGAGCACCTGTGACCATGTTCCATACATAGATGCACCTGTGACCATGTTCCATACATAGGAGCACCTGTGACCATGTTCCATACGTAGGGGCACCTGTGATGACCATGTTCCATACGTAGGAGCACCAGTGACCATGTTCCATACATAGGAGCACCTGTGACCATATTCCATACGTAGGAGCACCTGTGATGACCATGTTCCATACGTAGGAGCACCTGTGACCATGTTTCATACGTAGGAGCACCTGTGATGACCATGTTCCATACGTAGGAGCACCTGTGCCCATGTTGCATACGTAGGAGCACCTGTGACCATATTCCATATGTAGGAGCACCTGTGACCATGTTCCATACGTAAGAGCACCTGTGGCCATGTTCCATACGTAGGAGCACCTGTGCCCATGTTCCATACGTAGGAGCACCTGTGACCACATTCCATATGTAGGAGCACCTGTGACCATGTTCTATATGTAGGAGCACCTGTAACCATGTTCCATATGTAGGAGCACCTGTGACCATGTTCCATACGTAGGAGCACCTGTGACCATGTTCCATACGTAGGAGCACCTGTGACCATGTTCCATACGTAGGAGCACCCGTGACCATGTTCCATACATAGGAGCACCTGTGACCATGTTCCATACGTAGGAGCACCTGTGACCATGTTCCATACGTAGGAGCACCTGTGACCATGTTCCATACGTAGGAGCACCTGTGACCATGTTCCATATGTAGGAGCACCTGTGACCATGTTCCATACGTAGGAGCACCTGTGACCATGTTCCATATGTAGGAGCACCTGTGACCATGTTCCATACGTAGGAGCACCTGTGACCATGTTCCATATGTAGGAGCACCTGTGACCATGTTGTGTACACTGTATGTATATATTTATTTGTAACTCATTGCTATTGTTTTATTTATCATACTATTTTATTGTACTTATTGCAGATGCACATCTATTTAGTTTCTATCAGACTACATTTTGTATATTTTATATATTGCTTTTTAACTCATTGCTGCAATAAAAAATAAATATACATATAGTATTTGTCCGAACAGACTTTTGGTTCTGTCTTATATTATGTAGCTTCTCATTATTTCTCTATTCTATGGTACATATAAAAGCTGCTTAGTTTCTCAATTTGATTTATATCAATTTGAAGTGCGCCATAATGAGAATGTAAATGTTGCATTTATTCATATGTACACAATTGAAGTCCGCATTGATGACAGAGCTTGGATGTCAGTCCTTTTTCAGGACCTGCATGCGTCCAAACGTGTCCTGAGCACTAATTATAATGAAATTAATTAGCTTGTCATTGCAAGCAGACTCCCTGCTATAGCTGTAAGAAGTAAATTCGTTTATTGCAAGCAGTGTATTCAAAGAGTGAAGTAACGCACAGCGGCCAAGTTTACGGTAGTCAGTTAGTAAACCGATAACTGGCCTTTGGTAGCTGTGGGTTACTGCCATTGTTTTTTAAACTGACTTAAAAAAAGCTTGGTTATCTATTTGGAAATAAAGTCAAGAATATAGCACAAAAAGACCGGGTTAAACAAGTACTTTTAGCTCCGCATTTTGTCAACTAAAAGCAGCAGTGTTCCGAAATGGCATTACACTGAGGATTGCCTCCTCAGCTTCTGGAGGAGATTAACAGGAAATTGTTCTTCCCATGTTAGATGCATGGTACATTTTTTTTCGGAATAAAAAAAACAAAACAAAAAAAGGCTACCGGTTATGGATTTCAGAGCAAGCGATTTTATCTGACATCACAATAGAGCTGTAAATCCATTAAGGTTGCAGTGAGGGGGGTGCAAAAGGAACTGAAAGCCCACCTCATCTGACATTACATTAACAGGTACAAAGCCGACAAAGTGAATTTTGAAGTGGTGTAGCACTTTATAAAATGATATTCGAGTTATAGATGGAGCCTGTTGGTCTGCCTGGTACTTTGTCTTCATAAATGTTGTCCTGGAAATTTATAGATAGGCAACTCCTATCCTCATATTGATTAGTGGTTCCAAATTATTAATAACTACTGCAGTAGGGAACAGACACAAAAGATACGCTCAGCATCTTTCCAAATAACCGTTCTCCTTTATTATGACGCAATTCAGGGGTTTTATACACATGATTACGTAGGTATCACATTAATATTACAATTGTTCATTTATGGTAACAAGGGGCGTATCATAGGCAGGCTTATTCTAATCAGGACTCGAAAGAATGTAAACATGTACTGAAAACATTATTAGTACCGTGTGCACAGTGAGGGCAGTGTGCAATACATACAAAATAGAATACAATTATATACAGAACTTACAAATTTCCATTACATCTCCTCTCTTTTGATCAATATTTTGATCACTAACCATACCTGCTATCACCTTTAACCTGGAACCTCCACACACTTAGGTGGAGGTAGTCCTGGGCAAAGAGGCAAAAACTCCATTGTGGAGAAAATAATAGCTGAGCAGCTTTTTTCATTACAAAATGACTTTTCATTGTGAAAAACAAATGATTGATAAGACATATTTACAGAGTACTGGCTGTACACTCCTGTGGCCAGAATGGCCTCCTAGCTTAATTGTTGGTATGCTGACTTAGCATATGTAAACACAGACAATTCTACATAAAATGGAAGAGGTACAAAAGACAAATATGACTTCAACATGGCTAAACTACTTTTCAAATATATATCCCTTACAATTAAAGTAATTGAATCAATAGAGTACACTAGACTGTGATTGCAAGAGGGAAACAAATCAAACACAAAGATTTCTTTAATTTAGTCATTTTTGCAGTGTCTGGTGTGGATCCAGGTGACTTTTCCTTCAAGTTTTGCAAAACTGTACATGAAATAGATGCTGTATTGAGTCTCCAAACATTTCCTTATATATAAATGTCTCTTAACAATCCACAAGTCACCTGGCTTTAGTTTTAGATCCTTCCAAACTTTTAGGATCTGGAATTGGGGAGAAAACACATAAATGAGTTTGTCAAAAACCTTAAAAGATCAGCAACATTCTCTGTGAGATCCGAATGGAGGACTTCAGCTGCTGAGACAAAATATAAGCAAGTGAGTAACACACTCCCAAACCAAATCCCATAGGGAGAGAGTCCATCATCCCCCTAGGGGCCTGATAAATTATAAGAAAACACTCAGGCAAAAGTTTCTTACTCTACTTTGTCTGCTACATTGTAGACAGTAGGGAGTGTAAAAATAAAACCTCAAAACTTCTAGTAAGGACTCTCCTATAAAAAAAATGATTTCCTCTGTTACTCTGTGTACTTACAAACTACTTCTGGTAACACTTTTTACTGTGGCCTTTGCAGTAGAATTGGCCACTGGACATCCAAAAAACATGTCCATGCAGACAAAATGCATACTCATAAGATCCTGACTTGGGCATCTGGATATATCTTTTTGTAATCTCTGGAAGGGATGTTCAGCTTTTGGTAACACCTTTGGTAACAGGTAAAACAAGAAGTGGTATGTTGTAAAAACAACTGGTGAACCCTGGCTCTATCCCACGCTCATTTACTAAGGCAGCCATAACTGCTTGTGACTGATGACACGGTCCATGTGTCAAGCTGGAGGGAAAAGAGTGACTGGCAGACATAAATGATCACCTTTTCCAATGTCCTGTTTCATAAGAAGTTGCCCACTGTGGACCACTTGTTCTTCTCGTTCTGGGGTCCTTAAAGTTGAATTATTAATCCCAGCTATACTGGGCCAGAACTAGGGTGGAATCTGTGAGTTGCACAGACCCAGCAAGTGTCCAGGGGCTGTAAATGCAGCATCCTTAGTCGGTCTGCTTCCATGTGTGAGTTTTAATGTTAGTATGGCTACCTCAGCAAGAACGGGAAGGCTGAAAAGAGCCGATCAAATTAACTTAGCATGCTTGATTGGTTTACCTGCCGAAGTAAAAACAAACTTCTGGCCCTTCAAATGGAACCAAAAGCTCTCTAATTCTCTACTATCTATAAAAATATATACTCTTTTTATAGCTCACAGGCTTTGCTAAAACATGGAGCTCTGCTTCTTGAGCTGGGGAAAAAGGATCCAATGTCTCTATATACACAGTATAAAACGGGGAATAACTCTACAAAAAAAATTAATATCTGGGTCTTCAGGGAGTGTGTCCTGCAGCTGATTCCTACGTCAATTTAACACATGTGGTCTCCCCCGTCTACAGCCTCCTCCAATAGGGGCAATAAGGTGGCTGGATTAAAATGTACACATTTTTCATTGTTAGCTTTGTACATAAACAAACAAAACAAACTCCTATTTTAAACCTTTCATTAGACAAACATTTAGTTAGCTGTATATTTGCTGCGCAAAATGTCGGACCATTAAAAATGTAATATTTGACCAAAATAATGTCTAACTTTGTCTAATAGCACCTTTGCATAAAGGTACAGCTCTGATATATCGGGGTGAACCCTTCATTACTGGGTCCAGCTTGCATAACTATATTACAATGGCTTGTTTTCTATCATGCTGTTTGTGTAAGAACTCCAGTTTCATGTTTCAAAAAGACAACTTTTTCCTGGCAATATTATAATAAATGATAACAATACCCTGCGGTCATGCAGAGATGTCCATAAATTCAAAATATTCTTCTGCTTATACCCACTGCACTTACAAGGAAAAGGGGCACATCATTTCACAATCCACACATTCTGCTTTGGATTCAAAAATAAAAATAAATAAAAACAAACAAAGCGCTCAGCCACATCAAAAACTATAAACCAACTGGCTGCAGGTGGGATCTATCCTAACAGAGTGTGTGGACTTGATGTGATGGGTCTGTCATATTTACATTTTATTTATTATTACTCTCACATCATGGACCGCACATCAATTTATTATCAGACTTTAAGATTTAATTTTTATAGAAAAACTTCTTATGTATCCCATCCATCTTGGCTTTTTTAAACATTATGGCAGCTGTATTCCAATTAACAACCTCATCTTAAACTTTTTTCTTTCCGCTCAATAAATGTAAAATTACAAAATTCTTATCTTAAACTAAACTAATACCATTTTTATAAATTCCCCATTAAATGCACTGTTTCCACTATCAAAGGATATTCAATTTGTGTAATACACGGTTAAATGTAACCTTCATTTTACCATGTTTGGAAAACAGATTCAAAATAATTGTGATCACATTGTTTATCATTAGATTCGTTAACCCGGCACATAAAGTTATAAATGTTTTGTCTAAAAACTGAAATTGGCATGGTGTCCTTCCAGCTTATCACCAACCTCTCATCCCAGCTACATTCTTTCAGGAGAGCACAAAGGAGGGGGTCACATCTGCGTACATGACACACACAAGCGATAGAACTAAAGGTTCCAGCATTCACACACATACACAAATATCTCTCTAAAATCGCCTACATTTTTCCCATTTGTACACAACACATGCATATCATTCTCTCACATTCTTTTAACTCTTTTAAATACTTCCTTGATAAATTTCTGCTTTCCTTATTTTGTTCTGATATCCTTTGCATCCAATGTATTGTAATACCATACTTCACATACTGTACCTTCTATGATCAGACGGGCAGCCATAGTGCTCATCCCATCTTTCCTCTCTGACAACATATAAAATATTTTGTTTTAACTCTAATTTCTCTATTTCTTGACTTTACTAGTTGTAGTGCCTAACCCCAAATTAATCCCACAACTTAACATGAAAATGTCCCTTTCTGTCTAGTGTTAATTGTCACCCTTGATCCATCCTGCTCACATAGCTGTTTCTCTAGCTGTGTACTCTGCATGATTCTTAGTCCCTGTGGACTTCGGTGGTAACCCAGTTACCCATTGTGGATCTATGTCCACTTTAACCATTAATCTAGGGGCTCAGTATAGGCGGAACCGCACCTTCGGTTCATATATAGCGCTCCTCTTGCGCTGGGCATTTTTGAGGGTCTCTTACCCTTCATTCTCTTACTTAATTTAATGCCCATAATGACTGGCCAGTCTTCTCTACGTGTGCCTATACCCTCTTGCCTCTAAACTACTTTTTCTAGCAGATGTACTACATATACCTGTGAACAGCACTATTCTTCCCTTTCTTATCTATAACACTCTGATGGACAGTAGACAGTGACAACATATAACCACCAATCAATACAGTTCGATTAAGGGGAGTAAGATAGGTACCCTTTGTCCCGAAAATGCCTTACCGATCAAGGAAGTCTGATAACTCAAATGTAAGCAAAAGGCTTACCTCAGCCGGCTAATTATCAGAAATTCCCGGATCGTCTCAAGCTCCTCGTTTCGGATACTCAGGGTCACCTTTTAACCCCTCCTGGCTGGCTCGCCACCTGTCCTGGAAATTTATAGATAGGCAACTCCTATCCTCATATTGATTAGTGGTTCCAAATTATTAATAACTACTGCAGTAGGGAACAGACACAAAAGATACGCTCAGCATCTTTCCAAATAACCGTTCTCCTTTATTATGACGCAATTCAGGGGTTTTATACACATGATTACGTAGGTATCACATTAATATTACAATTGTTCATTTATGGTAACAAGGGGCGTATCATAGGCAGGCTTATTCTAATCAGGACTCGAAAGAATGTAAACATGTACTGAAAACATTATTAGTACCGTGTGCACAGTGAGGGCAGTGAGCAATACATACAAAATAGAATACAATTATATACAGAACTTACAAATTTCCATTACAATGTCTTTCATACTCTCAGAGAAAGATCTCCCTTGCTACAATTTCCCGCTGTGTTCCTGCCCACCGTTTGCACGTTCCAACATTGTATTCTGCATTCTGTTTCCATTGTATTCTGCACAGCGTAGAATGAATACAATCCAACAGGGAGGGTGGGAAATCCTCATAATGGCAATGACAGCAAAAAGATCTCTCACCCTGAAAGGTGGTTTAACTCTCCAGTATCAACTGAAATATCAGTTTTAAAGTAGAGTACACCCACTTTAAGTAAACGGTACTAACAGGTGTCTTTTATACTAAGGCCCCTTTCACACTGCGTTTTTTAGGCGGTACAGAGCTAAAAATAGTGCCTGAAAAAATCCGGCCCCATTCACTCCAGTGTGAAAGCCAGCGGGCTTTCACACTGGAGCGGTGCACTAGCAGGACGGTCAAAAAAGTCCTGCTAGCAGCATCTTTGGAGCAGTATAGGAGCGGTGTATTCACCGCTCCTACCCATTGATTTCAATGGGACACCGCGGTAATACCGCGGCAATACTGCCGCTTTGCAGGGGATTTTAACCCTTTTTCGGCCGCTAGCGGGGGTTAAAACCGCACTGCTAGCGGCCGAATACCGTGGCTAAATATATCGCTGCTTTACCGTCGCTGCCGCTCCCGCCTCAGTGTGAAAGGGGCCTAAAAGTATCACATAAATGGATAGCAACGGGTTCGTTGCAATACAACACACTGCATTGCCTCACCAAGTTACTATGTCAGTGTTTGCTGGCACTGGAAATAAATGTAGCAGATATTCATGGAAGACAACCTATTCTTTGTACATTGTATCCGGAGTCAAACAATGGAAACAGAGGGGGCACTAGATACAGTAAAACCTTGGTTTGAGAGTAAATTGGTTTGAGAGCATTTTGCAAGACGAGCAAAATTGTTTATTAGATTTTGTAGGGCTGTTACTGATTAAAATTTTCGTGTTCGATTAATCGTTTTTTTTTTTATCGATTAATCGACTAATTTCGATTAATTATAACGCACATACAGATCCAACTACTTTTAGCTGATCTCCTTGCATTGCAACTCTGCATTAGTCAGTGGTAAATGTGGTATACACTATATAAAATCACCCGACACTAGTTAGTTTCCACAATCCATGACTTGACTTCACAGTTCACACAAATGCGTTTTACATTCAAACTGTAGCACTGACGTAAGTCATTTTTTTCACAGTAGCGTGACAATCCCTCCACCTCCGGTCTAACTAATCACTCTCACCTTATGGCATGGCCCCCTGTGCAAACAGGTGGTCATGCAAGCGGGTATCAAAAGGGTTAACATGGACCATAAACTTCTCTCACGTCTCCTTAGATCTCAGCGAGGACGCCAGGTCATGGGTAGAAAGAAAAGGTCTAAGTACTCACCGCTTAAGTATAAGATTTAATTTTTGTGTTCAAACACAAACTACTCACATAAAGATGATAAAAACACAGCATGTAAAGCCGACAATCGTGTTAGTCCCGTAGGGCAGCAGCGGGTGACGTCATGCGTAGCTCCTCCCCCAAACGCATTACGTTCAATCAGAACTTCAACGTCACCGGACTCCTCCCCCTTCCCTTCGTTAGCAGACGGAGGCACTTGGGGAAGGGGGAGGAGTCCGGTGATGTCGATGTTCATGACGTCACCGGATTTCCGACGGAACTCCCTGAAGGCCCGGAAGCAGGCGGAGAGGCGAGTACCAATCAAAAGAATTTTAATCGATCAAAAAAATGAAAGATTAATCGAGGAATTAATCTTTAATTTCCACAGCCCTAAAATTTTGACTTGATATACAAGCGATGTCTTGATATACAAGTAGCGTCATGTCACAAGTGGGTATAAAAGAGAAGAGAGGCGCCTCTAAGTGTAGCAATATGGTTACATTTAATGAAGGTACAACATTTAGCAACATATTGCTACACTTAGAGGCGCCTCTCTTCTCTTTTATACTTTGTAGCTCCTGATGGATTTTGCTTCTATTCCCCTTGTGGAGGCTTCTATTTTTGGATGGACATTCTATGGTTACACAGCCTATAACATTGCTATAATCTTTTTTTATATGGACTATACACTGAAGGACCTATGAATAAATAGTTGTGGAACAAATCATTTGAGTTTCCATTATTTCTTATGGGGAAATTCACTTTGATATACAAGTGCTCTGGATTATAAGCATGTTTCCGAAACGAATTATGCTCGCAATCCAAGGTTTTACTGTATTTCAAATCAGCAAGTTTGAGTAGTGCAGGTCATTTGTATTAAAGGTCGGTGATCTGCTGTTTGTTTCTGTTTTGCATTCTACATTGAATTCAACAGGAGCTGCAACACTCATTAATATTGTAGCCCTTGATCTTCTTGCCACCTTCTGGTATCCCCCCAATCTGGAGAACGCTGAACCACTGCCAGAGCGCCAACTGCAAAGATGACTATTGAGTGCCATAACACCTGGGCTCTTATTCAAAATTTTTGTTTAGTAACTTCATTGCTGTTTTATCTGGCAGGAGTGCTTTAAACATAAAAAGATTTGTTCTCCTTTATTTGTATTTCATACTTCATTTCCTTTGGTCGAATGTATTAGGAATTATGAATGAAGTGTCAGCTATTCATTTAGGTGTATTCAGCTGGATACATAGTTTTCCATTGATTGCATTTATACTGCCTAGAATTTAAATGTCATGAATTTTAATTGTTCATTTTTTTTTTTTTTTTTTTTTTTTGTGAAAACAAAGATTACAGCCTCAACTCTCCAGCACTGAAAGGATTTACTGTGCGCTTTTCTTCCAGTAATATGTTTGCTAATATCCACACTGTAGAGTGAACCATACAAAGCTGTGTAGGTGGTTTTAATTATTCATTACGCGGTTTGTTCTTTATAGCGTTCCCAGCTGTGCTTTATTATTCAAAGGTTAATGCAAACTGAGCCAGGTTAACGCTTGCAGTGCAGGAAGGGCCGATAAATATTGTTCATCAGAACTCTGAAGCACTAACACTCTTCATTCATTGGCACACTGAATACATACCAGCCTGAGACATTTTACTTTGAGACAGTGGACTGCCATCTTAGTTTCTTACTGCAACAGTGCAATATAGAGGGTCCATATTTCTAAAATTCATATTTGATTATACATTTTAAAACAGTGTCCATTTGAACAAGATAAGGAACATTTTAAATTTAAAATTCATCATGCTAACAGGAAGATTGGGATGACATTTGGGCCACAACCAATTCCTTGTCCCAAAATATGCTTACCGTTGAGACCAACTACAAGGTGCTCTTGCACTGGTACCTGGTCCTGGCAAGAATTGCTTAATACCTTTCGACCTATCTGCCCACCTGCTTTCGTGGTTGCAGAGAATGGGGCACATACATGCACATCTGGTGGATGTGTCTGATCGTGCAGTGATTCTGGGCTGAAATCTTCAGAATATTAACTACCCTGCTAAGCAGGCCAACCACCCCCAACCCAGCTTTTGCCTTGCTAAACCTCTGTCCACCGGACCTTACAAAGTCTAGAAATATACATCATACAACTTCTAAACAGACTATCGCAAAGGCCTCGAAATCCCTGTCTCGCTGCTCGATAGAGACGAAGAATAGGGTCACCCAATCTATGATCCACAGTGAGATTGAGACGACCATCTTAGATAAGACCCCCCACGGCACTTAAAAATTTGAAAACCATGGGTGGATCACTACCTCCCCCCAAACTTCGATCCTAGGCTCCTGGAACCTTAAGTTTGTAAACCCATCTTCTACCCCGATTAATCCCCTTGCCCTAGTGCGGAGCGGACGGCCTCTCCGATCCCCCTTGCCATCTCACCCTTCTTTGCTGTTCTTCTTCTTACCCTCTTCCTTCTTTTCCTCTCCTTTTGTCTTATCCTTTAGAAGCCATCTGAGCATATGTGGTCAGGGCCTTTTCAGGTACTTCTCTGAGGCCTTCTCCACAATCCTTATTCTCCATTGGGAATTACTGCGTTATAACTACCTAGTTTAGCCTTGAAAAAAAGGTAAATCATAACTCCGATCCTGTGCAGCACACATTCAGATAACTTTTAGTATAAGAGGTGGTGAAAAACCAAGCTGTTTGACTCCACACATGCTAGTTTTATAAAAAAAAAAAAAAAATAGGGGGGGGTTTAATATTATCTGGGTCTTTTTTGCTTGAGTCACAAAGAATCCAGAATTGGTCACCAGACATATCACAATATTTTCAAAGGCGTCCGTCAGATCAATGCGACTTAGCATGGAGCAATTTTGGAAAAGGTTCCAGTTCTAGATTGATGTGATTTCAGTGCAATTTTGACCCCCATAGAGTATACAAACCTTATCAAAGTTGCATCCAAGTAACACTACATAATTGCACTTAAATTTGGATCAAAATGGTATTGCAGCCGTTTGAACCTAGCCTTAAAGTGGTTGTAAACCCTTTTTGTTGATTTTTACCTATAGGTAAGCCTTGAATAAGGCTTACCTATAGGTAGTGGAAATATCTCCTAAACATCTGCTGTTTAGGAGATATTTCACTTGTAGTGCGCCAATGTCATCATCGGCACATGCGCTGTCAAGAAACGAACCACGTGCCGTTTCTTCCCCCAGCGTTTGCCGTGACTGACGGCTCCCGCGACTCCGGAGAGTCCATGGCCCCTGCTCAGGGGACAGTGCGGGCTTCGTTTGCAGGTAAGTGTTGTATATGCTTTTCATTTGCAGGCCTTGCAGGGAGCAAAAGAGGAAGTAAAACCCATTGGGGTTTACTTCTTCTTTAAGCTGGCCATGTCCTGTGAGCTGCCTCACGCCTGACATCACTTGATTGAAAAAAAACAAAGGAGGTAGGCAGAAAATTATCAGCCGCACTGTGCCTTCGTCCAATCAGATGTAGGCACCCTTCCAGTATTTTGACAGATGGCAGAGCTAACAGTCAAAATACAATAGCTTCAGCAGGAGAGTCATTCATCTGTGTAGTGTGGATGAAGGAATCTGCAGGCTGCACTGAAAAAAATATACAAACAATGATAACGGTGCTAGAAACATACTATTCTAATAATTTATGAAATTGCCCCCTATGCAAGAATATATAAAGTGTACAAACAATTGTGCTGATTTATGCAAAAATTAAACCCAAAACGTTATATGCAAAAATCCATAAATTGATGCAACTCTCTTATTGTGAATGCATGTGTGTTATTTCAAATTAATATCAATTAATCTTGTGTAAAACAAGAAGCTCCTGTATGTGGTGTATACAATGCATGCACTCTCTCTCTCTCTCTCTCTCTCTCTATATATATATATATTTATATATATATTTATTAGAGGGGTTTATGTATTGAAATATTAGACAGGGTTATGGCGATTTATTTATTTTTATTTTTTTGGCGTTCAGCGTGATATTTAATACAAGTTGTATTTCGGTAAATGTACTGACAAAATACATGTCCGTTTTTGATCGCCGGGCAGCACATAGTTGCTTATCCCTCTTTAACCTGCTCAAGATGGCACTTTGACATCCTAGTTCCTGTTGACAATGGCATCTTTGTTATCTCAAGTGTTGCATCAGCCGTATCCCTGGCATAGAGACCACAGATTATAGCCATTACCGGGTTGTTACTATAGAAAACAGTGAAGGGTTTTCAGGCTTGTTTTAATCTTGCTCACTGAAAAGCTTAGGGGGCTGTCAGAGTCAGCGTATGTCTAGCTATATATCAGTGTCAGTCTGTCAGCTGTATTGGAAAGCAGATGACATTAAGTTAACACGGTAGATGTAGGCTATCTGAGCTGTCACTTTATTGCTTCCAAACTCACAAGCAGAATTATTCCTCATATACGTATTCAATTTTATTTTACTGGAGCATACTGAGGGCCACTTAGCATTTGCCTCCTTTGGTCAGCAATGGCGACAGTTCTCATTTTAAAGTACCCAAGTATCTTCTGAAAATATTGTCTAACTTTTAATTCAGTAAATAGCGGAAATTTTAAATTGGTCACCAGATGTTCAGATTTAGCCAACTCATAGACAGTCCAAATAAGGGCCACAAAAACAGGTTAGGTTGTTTGATACATGTGTGGACACCTAACTCAAGAGGCAAGGCCAATATTGAATGGACTTTGCTGGTTGCCTTTATTCAAGATGGAAACGCCCTGTTGAGAAGTGTCATTTGATTTGGCATAGTACATTTTGGTGTGAAACCTTTGGAGTGTAAGGCCCCTTTCACACGGGACGGATCCATATTGATCCGCCCCGTGAAGATCCGCTGCTCATCGGGGATCGCTCAGCTGATCCCCGCTGAGCCGGTACCGCCCTGTCAGTTCTCCGCTCTCCTCTATGGGGGATCGGATGAACATGGACCATCTGTCCGTGTTCATCTGATCCGCTCTGCAGACGGATGGAAAAATAGGGTTTTCCTCCGTCTGTAGAATCGGACAATAGCGGAGGCGGACGATAGCGGGTGTCAGCGGATGCTCATCCGCTGACACCCGCTATCCCTTAGACATGCATGTATGTCCGTTTTTCATCCAAAAACGGATGGATGAAAAACGGACATACAGACCGCATGTGTGAAAGGGGCCTAAGACATAAAAAATTTTGGTATACCAAAAATTGAACCTTCCCTAAATGTCACATATTCCTTTCTTGTATCATAATAACCTCATCAAATAGCCCCATTATATCCACTAACCAGTATAATTTTAACTGTCCAACCCTAAAAAAATACCTGCACCTAAAGTATGGCACTCAAAATACTTGCTTTTGTAAGTGTTGTTTAAAATATTATCAAGCTGTGCATAAATCCTTCATACAGGTGATAAATATGATGTTGTAACTTATTTGGAGTTTTTACTGGTTCCAGTAAGAAGAGTTTAGAAGAACACAAGACTGTTAAAAAGATTATGATTTTCTCTATAATCCGATTTCCTGGTTTGGAAACATTAAGGTCCCAGCCAGACTTTTTCAGTTTTTTTTTGTGTTGCACTTCAATGCTTGTTGCATTACGGCAGCCCATTCATTTGAGTGCTTTGATGAAGGCTTCTTAGCCGAAAAGCCTGTACCCGTGTACCCATGTAACCAAATAAAGGACTTTTATTCAAGAGCATCCGAGTCGCCAGCCTTTTTCTGATTCAAACATTCATTTGAGTGGACTGCCAATGCACCAAAAAGGTGCAATATTTTTTTTTTAACAGAGTGTACCACAATGCACAATACTGCATTACCCTGTATTGTAACACAGGTGCGTTGTTTTAGTGGGTTGGGGACCTATTGATGGCACCAAAATGCAATAATGCGTATAATGTGCGTTGCAGTAATGCATAGGTGTGAATGGACCCATTTTTGAGCGAGACATGAAAATCTTGCCTTTGAAGAAAGCCTGTCATTAGGGAATACATAGGCTGCCATTGCTTATTTACATTATTAGTCCTGACATTGTTGTAATTAGCTGGTAATTGTTGGATAAATGTGCTGGTCATTTCAGCTGCTAAATAATTGCTGGTAATAAGGTGTCATGTCAAATGTGATTTTCAAGATACTAAAGACCTAGCTGTGTACAGTTGTTACATTTTATAATAGCCATTGGCAATTTAGTTTTGTGTTCTGGATTACCCTAATAAAATAATTTACTTTTAAATTAGCTAGAATACCCCAATTTAGAGGAAAACATTATAATATGTTTAGTTTTTTTTATTGCTATAGTTTATATGTTTTTAAACTGCTGCATTAGAACTTTATTTTAAAAATTATTTATATTGCAGTATTTGTCATTTACTTCATGATAAAGGATCACCAGATTGCTATGGGTTAGCTAAAAAGACAGTTTTACAAATGAGCCTCCTGATAAAGGATGGTTCACTGCCCCTGATGACTCACTGAGTTGTATAAACAGTGGTCTTCCTTCATATACGTATAAACACAGCTGAAATCTGAATATGTACACTAGGCCCCATGCACACTGGACTTTATAATAATGTTATAAAAACGCCAGTAGCTTTGCAGCGAGTTTTTCAGTGTTTTTGCTTTTTGTTTCAATGGAATTAAAAACGTTAGAAAACGCAGGTGAGCTGCGTTTTTGAGCATGTTTCTGCGTTCTCTAAGTTTTTAGGATTTTTTTTGACGTTAGAGCGTTTTTACAGCTGAAAAACTCCTCTCAGAACCCACTAGTTTTTTTTTACAACCAAAAAAACGCCCCAGCCAAAACAGTTGATAATATTCTATGTGTGCATGGAGACATAGGATAACATGCTGGAAAGTTTATTGACTGTAGAAAAAAACGTCTGAAGCCAAAACAGCAGCTGTAAAAACGTCCAAAACAGTGTGCATGAGACCTAAAAAGGAGATTCAGAGATTAAATCTAAACTAGTTGAATATGTAGAATGAAGACCCTTTTCTTTATACACTGGCAGGGAAGGGGTTAACATCTAGGGGCCATCAAGGGGTTAACTGTTTGCCTAACAATGTGTAATGTGTGCTGCTTTTACTTTTCTATCTGCTATTTCTAGCCAGGGACCAAGCCTGCGCTCTGTGTAACCCATAGACAAGCAGAACAAGCAGCTTGCCATGGGGGCACTCAGGCGGGTGACCCAAGAACAGACGAATGTGGGCTGCTCATTCTATTCTATGGTACATATAAAAGCTGCTTAGTTTCTCAATTTGATTTATATCAATTTGAAGTGCGCCATAATGAGAACGTAAATGTTGCATTTATTCATATGTACACAATTGAAGTCTGCATTGATGACAGCGCTTGGAAGTCAGTCCTTTTTCAGGACCTGCATGCGTCCAAACATGTCCTGAGCACTAATTATATTGAAATTAATTAGCTTGTCATTGCAAGCAGACTCCCTGCTATAGCTATAAGAAGTAAATTAGTTTATTGCAAGCAGTGTATTCAAAGAGTGAAGTAACGCACAGCGGCCAAGTTTACGGTAGTCAATTAGTAAACCGATAACTGGCCTTTGGTAGCTGTGGGTTACTGCCATTGTTTTTTACACTGACTTAAAAAAGCTTGGTTATCTATTTGGAAATAAAGTCAAGAATATAGCACAAAAACAATGTTCTATTTCAGCAACAAGACCGGGTTAAACAAGTGCTTTCAGCTCCGCATTTTGTCAACTAAAAGCAGCAGTGTTCCGAAATGACATTACACTGAGGATTGCCTCCTCAGCTTCTGGAGGAGATTAACAGGAAATTGTTCTTCCCATGTTAGATGCATGGTACATTTTTTTTCGGAATAAAAAAAAAACAAAACAAAAAAAGGCTACCGGTTATGGATTTCAGAGCAAGCGATTTTATCTGACATCACAATAGAGCTGTAAATCCATTAAGGTTGCAGTGAGGGGGGTGCAAAAGGAACTGAAAGCCCACCTCATCTGACATTACATTAACAGGTACAAAGCCGACAAAGTGAATTTTGAAGTGGTGTAGCACTTTATAAAATGATATTTGAGTTATAGATGGAGCCTGTTTGTCTGCCTGATACTTTGTCTTCATAAATGTCTTTCATACTCTCAGAGAAAGATCTCCCTTGCTACAATTTCCCGCTGTGTTCCTGCCCACCGCTTGCACGTTCCAACATTGTATTCTGCATTCTGTTTCCATTGTATTCTGCACAGCGTAGAATGAATACAATCCAACAGGGAGGGTGGGAAATCCTCATAAAAAAATAATGACAGCAAAAAGATCTCTCACCCTGAAAGGTGGTTTAACTCTCCAGTATCAACTGAAATATCAGTTTTAAAGTAGAGTACACCCACTTTAAGTAAACGGTACTAACAGGTGTCTTTTATACTAAGGCCCCTTTCACACTGCGTTTTTTAGGCGGTACAGAGCTAAAAATAGTGCCTGAAAAAATCCGGCCCCATTCACTCCAGTGTGAAAGCCAGCGGCTTTCACACTGGAGCGGTGCACTAGCAGGACGGTCAAAAAAGTCCTGCTAGCAGCATCTTTGGAGCAGTATAGGAGCGGTGTATTCACCGCTCTTATACCGCTCCTACCCATTGATTTCAATGGGACACCGCGGTAATACCGCGGCAATACTGCCGCTTTGCAGGGGATTTTAACCCTTTTTCGGCCGCTAGCGGGGGTTAAAACCGCACTGCTAGCGGCCGAATACCGCGGCTAAATATATCGCTGCTTTACCGTCGCCGCCGCTCCCGCCTCAGTGTGAAAGGGGCCTAAAAGTATCACATAAATGGATAGCAACGGGTTCGTTGCAATACAACACACTGCATTGCCTCACCAAGTTACTATGTCAGTGTTTGCTGGCACTGGAAATAAATGTAGCAGATATTCATGGAAGACAACCTATTCTTTGTACATTGTATCCGGAGTCAAACAAGAAACAGAGGGGGCACTAGATACAGTAAAACCTTGGTTTGAGAGTAAATTGGTTTGAGAGCATTTTGCAAGACGAGCAAAATTGTTTATTAGATTTTGTAGGGCTGTTACTGATTAAATTTTCGTGTTCGATTAATCGTTTTTTTTTTTTTATCGATTAATCTCGATTAATTATAACGCACATACAGATCCAACTACTTTTAGCTGATCTCCTTGCATTGCAACTCTGCATTAGTCAGTGGTAAATGTGGTATACACTATATAAAATCACCCGACACTAGTTAGTTTCCACAATCCATGACTTGACTTCACAGTTCACACAAATGCGTTTTACATTCAAACTGTAGCACTGACGTAAGTCATTTTTTTTCCACAGTAGCGTGACAATCCCTCCACCTCCGGTCTAACTAATCACTCTCACCTTATGGCATGGACCCCTGTGCAAACAGGTGGTCATGTAAGCGAGTATCAAAAGGGTTAACACGGACCATAAACTTCTCTCACGTCTCCTTAGATCTCAGCAAGGACGCCAGGTCATGGGTAGAACGAAAAGGTCTAAGTACTCACCGCTTAAGTATAAGATTTACTTTTTGTGTTCAAACACAAACTACTCACATAAAGATGATAAAAACACAGCATGTAAAGCCGACAATCGTGTTAGTCCCGTAGGGCAGCAGCGGATGACGTCATGCGTAGCTCCTCCCCCAAACGC
Source organism: Lithobates sylvaticus (assembly GCA_028564925.1). NCBI lineage: Eukaryota > Metazoa > Chordata > Amphibia > Anura > Ranidae > Lithobates > Lithobates sylvaticus. The sequence continues at coordinate 408,897,585 of CM053030.1, forward strand.
ATTACGTTCAATCAGAACTTAAGCGTCACCGGACTCCTCCCCCTTCCCTTCTTTAGCAGACGGAGGCACTTGGGGAAGGGGGGAGGAGTCCGGTGATGTTCATGACGTCACCGGATTTCCGACGGAACTCCCTGAAGGCCCGGAAGCAGGCGGAGAGGCGAGTACCAATCAAAAGAATTTTAATCGATCAAAAAAATGAAAGATTAATCGAGGAATTAATCTTTAATTTCCACAGCCCTAAAATTTTGACTTGATATACAAGCGATGTCTTGATATACAAGTAGCGTCATGTCACAAGTGGGTATAAAAGAGAAGAGAGGCGCCTCTAAGTGTAGCAATATGGTTACATTTAATGAAGGTACAACATTTAGCAACATATTGCTACACTTAGAGGCGCCTCTCTTCTCTTTTATACTTTGTAGCTCCTGATGGATTTTGCTTCTATTCCCCTTGTTGAGGCTTCTATTTTTGGATGGACATTCTATGGTTACACAACCTATAACATTGCTATAATCTTTTTTATATGGACTATACACTGAAGGACCTATGAATAAATAGTTGTGGAACAAATCATTTGAGTTTCCATTATTTCTTATGGGGAAATTCACTTTGATATACAAGTGCTTTGGATTATAAGCATGTTTCCGAAACGAATTATGCTCGCAATCCAAGGTTTTACTGTATTTCAAATCAGCAAGTTTGAGTAGTGCAGGTCATTTGTATTAAAGGTCGGTGATCTGCTGTTTGTTTCTGTTTTGCATTCTACATTGAATTCAACAGGAGCTGCAACACTCATTAATATTGTAGCCCTTGATCTTCTTGCCACCTTCTGGTTTCCCCCCAATCTGGAGAACGCTGAACCACTGCCAGAGCGCCAACTGCAAAGATGACTACCGAGTGCCATAACACCTGGGATCTTATTCAAAATTTTTGTTTAGTAACTTCATTGCTGTTTTATCTGGCAGTAGTGCTTTAAACATAAAAAGATTTGTTCTCCTTTATTTGTATTTCATACTTCATTTCCTTTGGTCGAATGTATTAGGAATTATGAATGAAGTGTCAGCTATTCATTTAGGTGTATTCAGCTGGATACATAGTTTTCCATTGATTGCATTTATACTGCCTAGAATTTAAATGTCATGAATTTTAATTGTTCATTTTTTTTTTTTTTTTTTGTGAAAACAAAGATTACGGCCTCAACTCTCCAGCACTGAAAGGATTTACTGTGCGCTTTTCTTCCAGTAATATGTTTGCTAATATCCACACTGTAGAGTGAACCATACAAAGCTGTGTAGGTGGTTTTAATTATTCATTACGCGGTTTGTTCTTTATAGCGTTCCCAGCTGTGCTTTATTATTCAAAGTTTAATGCAAACTGAGCCAGGTTAACGCTTGCAGTGCAGGAAGGGCCGATAAACATTGTTCATCAGAACTCTGAAGCACTAACACTCTTCATTCATTGGCACACTGAATACATACCAGCCTGAGCCATTTTACTTTGAGACAGTGGACTGCCATTTTAGGTTCTTACTGCAACAGTGCAATATAGAGGGTCCATATTTCTAAAATTCATATTTGATTATACATTTTAAAACAGTGTCCATTTGAACAAGATAAGGAACATTTTAAATTTAAAATGCATCATGCTAACAGGAAGATTGTGATGACATTTGGGCCACAACCAATTCCTTGTCCCAAAATATGCTTACTGTTGAGACCAACTACAAGGTGCTCTTGCACTGGTACCTGATCCTGGCAAGAATTGCTTAATACCTTTCGACCTATCTGCCCACCTGCTTTTCGTGGTTGCAGAGAATGGGGCACATACATGCACATCTGGTGGATGTGTCTGATCGTGCAGTGATTCTGGGCTGAAATCTTCAGAATATTAACTACCCTGCTAAGCAGGCCAACCACCCCCAACCCAGCTTTTGCCTTGCTAAACCTCTGTCCACCGGACCTTACAAAGTCTAGAAATATACATCATACAGCTTCTAAACAGACTATCGCAAAGGCCTCGAAATCCCTGTCTCACTGCTCGGTAGAGACAAAGAATAGGGTCACCCAAGCTATGATCCACAGTAAGATTGAGGCGACCATCTTAGATAAGATCCCACGGCACTTAAAAATTTGGCAACCATGGGTGGATCACTAAGGAACCTTAAGGTTGTGAACCCATCTTCTACCCCGATTAATCCCCTTGCCCTAGTGCGGAGCAGACGGCCTCTCCGATCAACCTTGCCATCTCACCCTTCTTTGCTGGTCTTCTTCTTACCCTCTTCCTACTTTTCCTCTCTTTTTGTCTTATCCTTTAGAAGCCATCTGAGCATATGTGGTCAGGGCCTTTTCAGGTACTCCTCTGAGGCCTTCTCCACAATCCTTATTCTCCATTGTGAATTACTGCGTTATAACTACCTAGTTTAGCCTTGAAAAAAAGGTAAATCATAACTCCGATCCTGTGCAGCACACATTCAGATAACCTTTAGTATAAGAGGTGGTGAAAAACCAAGCTGTTTGACTCCACACATGCTAGTTTTATAAAAAAAAAAAAAAATAGGGGGGGTTTAATATTATCTGGGTCTTTTTTTCTTGAGTCACAAAGAATCGCATGACAGTGGATATCACAATATTTTCAGAGGCGTCCGTTCAGATCAATGCGACTTAGCATGGAGCGATTTTGGAAAAGGTTCCAGTTCAAGATTGATGTGATTTCAGTGCAATTTTGACCCCATAGAGTATACAAACCTTATCAAAGTTGCATCCAAGTAACACTACATAATTGCACTTAAATTTGGATCAAAATGGTATTGCAGCCATTTGAACCTAGCCTTAAAGTGGTTGTAAACCCTTTTTGTTGATTTCTTACCTATAGGTAAGCCTAGAATAAGGCTTACCTACAGGTAGTGGAAATATCTCCTAAACATCTGCCGTTTAGGAGATATTTCACTTGTGCGCCAATGTCATCGGCGCATGCGCTGTCAAGAAACGGACCACGTGCCATTTCTTCCCCCAGCGTTTGCCGTGAATGACGGCTCCCGCAACTCCGGAGAGTCACAGAGCCAGAGTCCGTGGCCCCTGCTCAGGGGACAGTGCGGGCTTCGTTTGCAGGTAAGTGTTGTATAATGGGCTAGTATGCGATGCATGCTAGCCCATTATGCTTTTCATTTGCAGGCCTTGCGGGGAGCAAAAGAGGAAGTAAAACCCATTGAGGTTTACTTCTTCTTTAAGCTGGCCATGTCCTGTGAGCCGCCTCCCGCCTGATATCACTTGATTGTGAAAAAAAACAAAGGAGGTAGGCAGAAACTTGTCAGCCGCACTGTGCCTTCATCCAATCAGATGTAGGCACCCTTCCAGTATTTTGACAGATGGCAGAGCTAACAGTCAAAATACAATAGCTTCAGCAGGAGAGTCATTCATCTGTGTAGTGTGGATGAAGGAATCTGCAGGCTGCACTGAAAAAAATATACAAACAATGATAACGGTGCTAGAAACATACTATCCTAATAATTTATGAAATTGCCCCCTATGCAAGAATATATAAAGTGTACAAACAATTGTGCTGATTTATGCAAAAATGAAACCCAAAACGTTATATGCAAAAATCCATAAATTGATGCAACTCACTTATTGTGAATGCATGTGTGTTATTTCAAATAATTATCAATTAATCTTGTGTAAAACAAGAAGCTCCTGTATGTGGTGTATACAATGCATGCACTTTCTCTCTCTCCTCTCTCTATATATATATATATATATATATATATATATATATTTATTAGAGGGGTTTATGTATTGGAATATTAGACAGGGTCATGGCGATTTATTTATTTATTTATTTTTGGAGTTCAGCGTGATATTTAATACAAGTTGTATTTCGGAAAATGTACTGACAAAATACATGTCCGTTTTTGATCGCCGGGCAGCACATAGTTGCTTATCCCTCTTTAACCTGCTCAAGATGGCACTTTGACATCCTAGTTCCTGTTGACAATGGCATCTTTGTTATCTCAAGTGTTGCATCAGCCGTATCCCTGGCATAGAGACCACAGATTATAGCCATTACCGGGTTGTTACTATAGAAAACAGTGAAGGGTTTTCAGGCTTGTTTTAATCTTGCTCACTGAAAAGCTTAGAGGGCTGTCAGAGTCAGCGTATGTCTAGCTATATATCAGTGTCAGTCTGTCAGCTGTATTGGAAAGCAGATGACATTAAGTTAACATGGTAGATGTAGGCTATCTGAGCTGTCACTTTATTGCTTCCAAACTCACAAGCAGAATTATTCCTCATATACGTATTCAATTTTATTTTACTGGAGCATACTGAGGGCCACTTAGCATTTGCCTCCTTTGGTCAGCAATGGCGACAGTTCTCATTTTAAAGTACCCAAGTATCTTCTGAAAATATTGTCTAACTTTTAATTCAGTACATAGCGGAAATTTTAAATTGGTCACCAGATGTTCAGATTTTGCCATCTCATAGACAGTCCAAATAAGGGCCACAAAAACAGGTTAGGTTGTTTGATACATGTGTGGACACCTAACTCAAGAGGCAAGGCCAATATTGAATGGACTTTGCTAGTTGCCTTTATTCAAGATGGAAAAGCCCTGTTGAGAAGTGTCATTTGATTTGGCATAGTACATTTTGGTGTGAAACTTTTGGAGTGTAAGGCCCCTTTCACACGGGATGGATCCGTATTGATCCGCCCCATGAAGATCCGCTGCTCATCGGGGATCGCTCAGCTGATCCCCACTGAGCCGGCTGATGACAGGGCGGTCCCTCCACACTGTGCAGGGACCGCCCTGTCAGTTCTCCGCTCTCCTCTATGGGGGATCGGATGAACATGGACCGTCTGTCCGTGTTCATCCGATCCGCTCTGCAGACGGATGGAAAAATAGGGTTTTCCTCCGTCTGCAGAATCGGACAATAGCGGAGGCGGACGATAGCGGGTGTCAGCGGATGCTCATCCGCTGACACCCGCTATCCCTTAGACATGCTTGTATGTCCGTTTTTCATCCAAAAACGGATGGATGAAAAACGGACATACGGACCGCATGTGTGAAAGGGGCCTAAGACATAAAAATTTTGGTATACCAAAAATTGAACCTTCCCTAAATGTCACATATTCCTTTCTTGTATCATAATAACCTCATCAAATAGCCCCATTATATCCACTAAGTATAATAGTATAATAACAGTATAATTTTAACTGTCCAACCCTAAAAAAATACCTGCACCTAAAGTATGGCACTCAAAATACTTGCTTTTGTAAGGGTTGTTTAAAATATTATCAAGCTGTGCATAAATCCTTCATACAGGTGATAAATATGCTGTTGTAACTTATTTGGAGTTTGTACTGGTTCCAGTAAGAAGAGTTTAGAAGAACAGAAGACTGTTAAAAAGATTATGATTTTCTCTATAATCGGATTTCCTGGTTTGGAAACATTAAGGTCCCAGACAGACTTTTTCAGTTTTTTTTTATGTTGCACTTCAATGCTTGTTGCATTACGGCAGCCCATTCATTTGAGTGCTTTGATGAAGGCTTCTTAGCCGAAAAGCCTGTACCCGTGTACCCATGTAACCAAATAAAGGACTTTTATTCAAGAGCATCCGAGTCGCCAGCCTTTTTCTGATTCAAACATTCATTTGAGTGGACTGCCAATGCACCAAAAAGGTGCAATATTTTTTTTTTTAACAGTGTGTACCACAATGCACAATACTGCATTACCCTGTATTGTAACACAGGTGCGTTGTTTTAGTGGGTTGGGGACCTATTGATGGCACCAAAAGGCAATAATGCGTATAATGTGCGTTGCGGTAATGCATAGGTGTGAATGGACCCATTTTTGAGCCAGACATGAAAATCTTGCCTTTGAAGAAAGCCTGTCATGAGGGAATACATAGGCTGCCATTGCTTATTTACATTATTAGTCTTGACATTGTTGTAATTAGCTGGTAATTGTTGGATAAATGTGCTGGTCATTTCAGCTGCTAAATAATTGCTGGTAATAAGGTGTCATGTCAAATGTGATTTTCAAGATACTAAAGACCTAGCTGTGTACAGTTGTTACATTTTATAATAGCCATTGGCAATTTAGTTTTATGTTCTGGATTACCCTAATAAAATAATTCACTTTTTAATTAGCTAGAATAAGCCAATTTAGAGTAAACAATTATAATATGTTTAGTTTTTTTATTGCTATAGTTTATATATTGTTTTAAACTGCTGCAATTACTTTATTTTAAAAAGTTATTTATATTCCAATATTTGTCATTCACTTCATGATAAAGGATCACCAGATTGCTATGGGTTAGCTAAAAAGACAGCTTTACAAATGAGCCTCCCGATAAAGGATGATTCACTATCCTGATGACTCACTGAGTTGTATAAACAGTGGTCTTCCTTAATATACGTATAAACAGCTGAAATCTAAACTAGTTTGATATGTACACTAGAGACTGTAAGGCCCCATGCACACTGGATGTTATCATAACTTTATAAAAACAGCAGTAGCTTTGCAGTGAGTTTTTCAGAGTTTTTGCAATAGCGTTTTTTAGCGTTTTTATTTTTCAGTGGGATCAAAAACGTTAAACGCTGCGGGTATATACAGCGGGTAAAATGAGTATTGAACGCATCACCATTTTTCTAGGTAAATATATTTCTAAAGGTGCTATGGACATGAAATTTTCACCAAGTGTCGGTAACAACCCATGCAATCCATACATACAAAGAAACCAAAACAAATAAGTTCAGGAATTAAGTTACCGTATTTTTCACTCCATAAGACGTTGCGTCTTATGGAGTGAAAAATACGGTAACTTAATTCCTGAACTTATTTGTTTTGGGTTCTTTGTATGTATGGATTGTATGGGTTGTTACCGACACGTGGTGAAAATGTCATGTCCATAGCGCCGTTAGAAACATATTTACCTAGAAAAATAATAAGACGCACCTAGGTTTTAGAGGAGGAAAACAAGAAAAAAAATATTCTGAACCAAATGGTGTTGGCCAGTGGACAGTACGTTAGCCAGTAGTCGGTACTTTAGCCAGTGATCAGTACATTAGGCCTCCAAAGCACCCGGCCACACCTCCAAAATACCCCGCGTCCCTCAACCCAGGTCAACCATAAAGAGAAAAATTTGAAATAATAAGTTTTGATGTACAGTGATGAGTTTGCTCTGCAGGGGTTTGAATTTCTCTTGTGATGCAGTGAAGTCAGTCCAGCCCATCAAGCTCACGTACACAGCATTGTGGCCACCAGCACTCGCTCCTCCCACAGTGTGACGTGCGCCGTGCAGCCGAGCCGTGCTCGTTCACTGAAAGGCTGGCCTGGTGCTGCTGCACCTCTGACTGCTCCTCTCTTCTGCCACAGAGGAGCTGATGCTAACACGGCGGCAGCAACGGGGTGGGGGGCCTAGTCAATATTTGTTTTATAATACGCACAGTCATTTCCCCCCCCCCTCCATTTTTTGTGGGGGGAGAAGTGTGTCTTATGGAGTGAAAAAAAAAATACGGTATTTGTAATAAAATGGAATGACACAGGGAAAAGGTATTGAACACACTAACTGATATTTATTTAATACTTCATACAAAATCCTCTGTTGGTAATGACCGCTGCTAGATGCATCCTGTATAGAAAAACTAGTCGCATGCATTGCTCAGGTGTGTTTTTGGCCCATTCTTCCACACAAACAGACCTCAAATCTTGAAAGTTCAGTGGCCCTCTTCTTTAAACTCTGATCTTAAGTTCTTTCCATAGATTTTCTATTGGATTCAAGTCAGGTGATTGACTAGGCCATTCTAGCAGCTTTATTTCCTTTGAAAGCAATTTAAAGTTTCCTTGGCTTTGTGTTTGGGATCATTGTCTTGCTGAAATGTCCACCCTTGTTTCATCTTCATCATCCTGGTAGATGGCAGCAGATTTTTATCAAGAATGTCCTAGTACATTTTTCCATTTGTCCTTCCTTCAATGATATCTAGTTTGCCAGTATGCTGAAAAACTGAACCACACCATAATGTTCCCACCTCCAAAATTCATTGTTGGTATGGTGTTTTTGGGGTGGTGTGCAGTGCAATTTGACCTCCAAACATGGTGTGTAATATGGCATCCAAAGAGTTCAATTTTGGTCTCATCTGACCAGACTATAGTCTCCCAGTATTTCAGAGGCTTGTCTAAATGTTGTGCAGCAAACGTTAAATGAGCTTCAACATGCTTTTACTTCAGCAATGGTCTCTTGCGTGCATACAGGCCATGGCGGTTGGGTGCATTACATTAAAACCTAAAATTCCAGGTCTTTCTGAAGCTCTCCAAGTGCTCCTTGGCTCTTGGACAAGTCTTCTGATAATTCTTTTTACGCCTAATTCTTGTAAGAAGCACTTAGTCTGGGCTGGTTTATGGTGAAATTATGTTCTTTCCACTTTCGGATTATGTCCCCAACAGTGCTCACTGGAACATTCAGAAGTTTATAATTTTTTCTGTAACCAATGCCATCATTATATTTTGCAACAATAAGGTTGTGAAGGTCATGAGAAAGCTCTTTGCTTTTACCCATCATGAGATGTTTCTTGTGTGACACCTTGGTAATGAGACACCTTTTTATAGGCCAGGGATATGCAATTAGTGGACCTCCAGCTGTTGCAAAACTACAAGTCCCATCGTGCCTATGCCTCTGGGTTTCATGCTTGTGGCTGTCAGAGTCTTCCTATGCCTCATGGGACTTGTAGTTCTGCAACAGCTCGAGGTCCGCTAATTGCATATCTTTGTTATAGGCCATCAGTTGAGACAGAACCAGCTGATATTAATTTGCACTGACAAGGGGCAGGATTGCTTTCTAATTACTGATAAATTTCAGCTGGTGTCTTGGCTTTTTATGCCTTTTTTTGCACCTCCCTTTCTTTGTGTTCAGTACTTTTTACCTGTGTCATTCCGTTTTATTACACATAACTTCATTTCTAAACGTATTTGTTTTGGTTTCTTTGTATGTATGGATTGCATGGGTTGTTACTGACATGTGGTGAAAATGTAATGTCAATAGCACCTTTGAAATATATTTACCTAGAAAAATGGTGATGTGTTCCATTATTCAATACTTATTTTACCCACTGTAATTATTATGGTCGGGACTAAAATATTAACACGTAAAAATATGTAGAAAACCATTTTCATTCCCCTGAAGATCAGCATGTATCTGCCACCCTTGCACAGTACTGGCATGCAGATTGTAAACTGTACAAAAATCCATCTGGGAATGCAGCCTATAAAATCACTAGGAACAAAAGACATTACTATGGCCCGAGGCAAATAGGCCTAAAGCCACAGCAATGTTGCTAGCTGCCAGCAAACACTGGATTAGCCCACAGAATGGCTGCCTACAGTATGTAGGTGACAGATTATGTGTATACTGGACAGGTATCCTTTACCAAAAAACCCATATTTTTCCCTTTGTAAGGAGAAACAAGGTCTCCTGTGATTGTTGGTCTTTGCAATGGTATTGTCAGCTCTGGAGAGTAGCACAAAAAGTCAGGCTCGCAAGAAAAATATGCTGACACTGGTACAAGATTTATTCTTCACTGTCACAAGACAGTTTACGATGAGGAGTAAGGATGAGCTCAAGCGTGTTCGCCACCCGCACGTGCAGAGCCCACCAGGAAGTTGGCACTGCACAGCACTAATCTCAGGCAATGAGACATTTCTCGATCTCTGCACCCGCGGATCGGGAAAATGTCCCACTGCTTGCGATCAGTGCTGTGCAGTGCCGACTATGCTATGCTATGCTATTTTATTTTCCCATAGCATAAAAAAAGCAAGAGGTGTAAAATGACATCCAGATACTCAAAAGCACCTTACGGTTTTCTTATAACATGACTTCAATCAGCAATCCAGAGAAAGAAGGGTTAAACCCCAATTTAGGGATAAGGGGCAGGTATAACTTGCTCCTCATTAAGGATGAGCTCAGGCGTGTTCGCAACCCGCACGTGCAGAGCCCACCAGGAAGTTGGCACTGCACAGCGCTGATTGCAAGCAGTGAGACATTTTCCCGATCCGCGGGTGCAGAGATCGAGAAATGTCTCATTGCCTGCGATTAGCGCTGTGCAGTGCCGACTAAAGACAAACTGGCTGTTCACTTTGCAATGGAAGTTGGACTTTGCAAATTGAATTTCCTCAAATGAAGCCATCATCCTGTCATGTGCAGGAACAAATTCTGTTTATTTATTTATTTTATTTTTTCCTTGCATGTACAAGAGAAACTTCACCACATTCACTAAGCACTGAGGAAAATTCCCTTGCTTAGGCCTAATTCCCAGCCTATTTGATTTTAGTTAATTAATCCTGTGTGTAAATATGTTGCTATTATTTATTATTTTATTTTATTTCAGGTACTTTTATATAGCGCCGTCATTTTACGCATGTGTACATTCACATCAGTCCCTACCCTCAATGAGCTTACAACCTAAGGTCCCTAACACACATTCATACATAAACTAGGGGCAATTTAGACAGGATCCGATTAACCTACCAGCATGTCTTTAGAGTGTGGAAGGAAACCGAAGTTACCCGGAGGAAACCCACACAGGCAGAGGCAGATGGTGTCATGGTTGGGATTCGAACCAGCGACCCTTTTTGCTGCTAGGTGAAAGTGTTAACCACTACACCACTGTGCTGTCCATTTGGTCTGAGTTTCCAGCAGACTGCACCTTCCATAGGGATGAATAGCAACCTGTAATGCCGAGTTCTGAAATAGCCATTAGCGTTGAACTCTTTTGTCACCATACGCTGACTGCTTATTGTTGTTTTAAATTGCAGTGTTAGGTTGAATTGTGGGTGCTAAATTAGATGCAAGATATATTTGTTAATAACTATTTTAATGATTTTTAAAATGTATTGAATGCTTTGTGACTGAAGGTTTTAGAGGCTTTATATTAAACCCATTTTTTATCACAGTTATAAATGGTCATGCTCTCTAATCACAGCAAAGGTTCAGGCTCTTGATACTTTGGCAATTGCTTATCTTGGACTACAAGCTTCTAATTTTATTGGGTGGTACACTGTCACAAGGAAGCCCAGACTGACAGACTTTAGACTACGGTTCTTAGTCTTAAAATTATACTGGGCTTTTTTGGAATGGTGTACCAAACAATACACTTTTGATTTTAAACAACATTCCTTTTATAAGTTTGTTGTATTATTGGAAATGTATGGAGATATTCGTGACTTAGGTTTTCTACAGTCTTGCTCTAAAGTTCTTCAAGAGGTTGCCACCATAATCTTTTTTATCTACTATTCATAGTGAAGGCAGCAGACTGAGTAAAGTAACCACAACTTCCCTTTTCTGGGAAATGTAATGGCTTTCTGCATTAACTTCAAGGTAATCCCAGGAACATGATGTAGGTTTAAACAGGTCTCCCCTGTAGATAGACATCGTAGACAAGCGCTATCATGACCCACCCTGGGGGCATGTCTCTCAGCCTTCTCGTCTGTACCCTGACCCCAAAATGGTGAGAGTTTTGACCATTTTAATTTAAAAGTACTGTTCCACAAAACTAACTAGGCTGAGGTAACTGGCTAGATCAAAATCTTACCTGAAAGGCTAATGGTTGGAAAGAACGTATGTGAAAGGTAATATTGTGGCATCAGGCCCATTCCAGGTGCCTTCTCTGTTGAGATCTCCACTGCTAATCTTGGCCTTGAAACCATTTACCAAAAACCTAAAGCTCAACACGAACCAAAACTTTTTACAATTTGAGTAGAACAGGCAAGTGTTAGAGCCTCTCATATTTTAAATTGTATCTGTGTCACCATAAATATTTCTTTTCTGGCTGACACCCATCTCCTGAACAGGAAGCGTGGGTAAATATCACTAATGGAAACACATCCATCAGTATTCCTGACACATGTTCTAAACCAGCCTTTCTCAACCTTTTCAACACAGAGGAACCCTTGAAATAGTCCTCCGGTCTCGGGGAACCCCTGCTCAAAATTAGAAATCTACAACTCATGATACATTAGTGTGATGGTCAGTGGGAGGAATGGTCCTTACACTTGTGGTCATTGGGAAGAATTACCTCCTTACAGATAGCTAAAAAGATCAATGCGTCAGTGGGAACTTATCTGAGAGGTAGAAATTGCCCAATGCTGAAGGAACCCCTAGCAACCTTTGGAGGAACCCTGGTTGAGAATCACTGTTCTAAACAGTCCTCATGCTAATAAAAAATCTTATTGTTGCCTGCATCCCTGTTGGTGGAATTTATCCTAACGTCTTGTGTATGACACATGTGAAACAGATCGGAAACGAGGAAGAGCAATAAAAACTTAAGAAGTGAATAACTTTCCTTTAATTTTTATACAGTAAACGAGTCAGTCGTTTTTCATGTTTCCAAAAAAAAAACAACTTAGAATGCAAATTTCTAAGCCACCTTCCATTCTCAAAATATAAGTAGGTTAGCTTCTTACGGTAATAAGATATCTTTTATTTAGAAATAAATTTGTGTAAATTGGACAAAATGCAGCGGTAAAGGGCGTTGTAAAAATGATTACACCTTGGCTAAAGCAGAGTGTGACTGAAAAAAGTCTGGAAAATTAAAGAGTTGTTACAAGTTATCCCCTGAGCTTGAAAATCCCTAGGTACTTAGAACACTATTTATGTTATCCTCTACTCTCTGAATTTCCTATATTGTTACGCTCCCCCTTTCCCAATGTTATTCCCTTACTTATAGTTGTACAGGCGGACTAGCGGCTCAATGTGGTGACCTCCCAGACCTACAGCGTGAACCCATTTGGGGTAGGCTGGATTGGGCCATCAAGATTTGAACGAAGCCTATTTTATATGCCTTTACAAAGTTTTTTTCATTACAATGATATGTACAATTTGCAACAATCTTAATTGTTATGTTCTCTTTTGATAAAATAAAAAATGTATGGATAAAAAAAGGAAATCCCTAGGTACACTTCTAATAATGAGTCAAATGTCGCATTTAAGTAATTTTGCAGGTAAACCTCTGATATGTCACAATATACCGCAACAGATTTTATTCTCAAAAAGCTGCCTTTTATTCTTTAAAATCATTCCTGAGCTCCAGTTACGTTATTTTACTTAGGCTGAAATCATGTTATCAGTCTGCTGCAGGCAAGAGGAAGCATTTCTTCAGTCTCCTCTGCCCCAGTGATCAGTGTCAGACATTTGTTAGCATAGCTGTGACCTCCAGAACCACTAGAATTTACATGACTATGTTATCCCCAAGCCAGAATCTCAGTCCAATATGTAGATTCTGACCCTGGGTGATGACGGGACAAGGGTGGCCCAGCTTCTGGAAAGAAAAGCAGATGAAGGTATTGTCATTGGGAGTACAGTGATCTCTGTTAGGGGTAATAAAATACCTGTAAGTGTAAGTTACTTGAATGCATTCACTTAAAATAAAAAATATATCTCATTCTAGGTCCACTTAAGATATGGCTTGATTCACAAAGACATAAAAAGCACTTCAGACAGGGTTGGTGCGCCTCCATTATAAATGCCATATGGTCCTAAAAGAGGGCCTGCATGCTGCTGGGAAAGTCAAGCTTGGGTACTACAAGTTGCAGGGTGTACAAGCACATTGAAACTCATGATTTATATAGTATATAATGATCCAAATATGTTTGGTCGTTGTGATTTTACATACTTTTACTGTGCAATTGCTACCTTGTTACAGTACAGTTTTATTTTCAATTTTAAAAACATTGATATGTACTTGACACCCAGTTTATTATTTTGTGATATTTCTATTACAGTGCTGGACCCAAAGGAGATAACATATATGAATGGAGATCCACTATACTAGGTCCTCCTGGATCTGTGTACGAAGGAGGTGTTTTCTTCCTTGACATCGCCTTCTCTCCAGACTATCCTTTCAAACCACCTAAGGTAAGAGATGATAATTCAATTATTTTGTCTGCTAGGCCTAGATTTGCTCACATTGCCTTATAGTAGGATAAGTAATGTAATACTGTAGTGTATGTTTACAGTGGATATAAAAATTCTGCACACCCCCTGTTAAAATGTCAGGTTTCTGTGATGTGAAAAAATGAGACAAAGATAAATCATTTCAGAACTTGTTCCACCTTTAATGTGACCTATAAATTGTACAACTCAATCGAACAACAAACTGAAATCTTTTAGGTGGAGGGAAGTAAAAATAAAAAACTAAAATAATATGGTTGCATTAGTGTGCACACCTTTAAAGAGGAAGTAAACCCTAATGGGTTTACTTCCTCTTTGTTTCCCTGCAAAGGTAAAGCATAATGGACTACTATGCATCGCATAGTAGTCCATTATGTGTCACTTACCTGACACAGGAGCCAGCAAAGTCACCGCTTTCCCCTTGTGTACGGAGCCTCCATCTTCTTGGTGGGTCTCGCAGCTCCGGCGCTGTCATTCGACGGCGCCGCAATGATGTCACTCCCGCGCATGCGCACGGGAGCCGCCACTCGCGGCATATCGCCGTTGAGAGTTGAGGAAACAGTGTGCCTGCGCGCCGCTGTCTATGGCGCATGTGCCTGTCTTTTGGCAAATATCTACTAAACCGTGTAGGTTTAGGAGATATTTCTTGGACCTACAGGTAAGCCTTAATCTAGGCTTACCTGTAGGTCCAAGTGGTTTGTAAGGGTTTACAACCACTTTAAACTAATACTTTGTTGAAGCACCTTTTGATTTTATTACAGCACTCAGTCTTTTGGGGTATGAGTCTATCAGCATGGCACATCTTGTCTTGGCAGTATTTGCCCACTCTTCTTTCCAAAAACACTCCAAATTTGTTAGATTGCAATGGGCATCACCTGTGCACAGCCCTCTTCAGCTCACCCCACAGATTTGCAATCGGATTTGGGTCTGAGCTCTGGCTGGGCCATTCAAAAACTTTAATCTTCTTCTGGTGAAGTTATTCCTTTGTTAATTTAGATGTATGCTTTGGGTCATTGTCATGCTGAAAGATGAAGTTCCTCTTCACGTTCAGCTTTCTAGCAGAAGCCTTAAGAACTGTTCATAATCCCCTCTACCTAAACTAAGGCCCCTGTTCCAGCTGAAGAAAAACAGCCCCGAAGCATGATGCTGCCACCACCTTGCTTCACAGTGGGGTATGGTGTTCTTTTGGTGATGTGCAGTGTTGTTTTTACACCAAACCTATCTTTTGGAATTATGGCCAAAAAGTTGAACCTTGGTTTCATCAGACAACACGTTTTCACACATGCTTTTGGGAGACTTCAGATGTGTTTTTGCAAAATTTAGCCAGGCTTGGCATTTTTCTTTGTAAGAAAAGGGTTCCGTCTTGACACTCTAAACCAAAGCCCAGACATATGAAGAATACGGGAGATTGTTGTCACATGTACCACACAGCCAGTACTTGCCAGATATTCCTGCATCTCCTTTAATGTTACTGTAGGCCTCTTGGCAGCCTCCCTGACCATTTTTCTTCTCATCTTTTCTTCAATTTTGGAGGGACGTCCAGTTCTTGGTAATGTCACCGTTGTGCCATATTTTCTCCACTTGATGATGACTGTCTTCACTGTGTTCCATGGTATATCTAATGCCTTGGAAATTCTTTTGTACCCTTCTCCTGACTGATACATTTTAACAATGAAATCCCCCTGATGCTTTGGAAGCTCTCTGTGGTCAATGGCTTTTGCTGTAGGATGCGACTAAGAAAATGTCAGGAAAGACCCACTAGAACAGCTGAACTTTATTTGGGGGTTAATCAGAGGCACTTTAAATGAAGGCAGGTGTGTACTGACTCCTATTTAACATGAGTTTGAATGAGATTGGTTAATTCTGAACACAACTACATCTCCAACTATAAAAGGGTGTGCATACACTAATGCAACCACATTATTTAGTTCTTTTTTATCCCCCCCCCCCCCCCCAAAAAAAGATTTCAAATAAATCCAAATAAAAAACTAAATGTGGTGGCTTTATAAATAATTACTCCTTTTAATTTAACTTTTATTAACTGCTCTGCTCGCTTTATTAATGTACACTTATTTGGCTGAACAGTGAAACATCAATATACTCTGCAGGGTTACACAAAGCAACTGGTACTGGGATATTGAGATACAGTATTTAAAAGGAAACTTTGAAGTCCTGTTAGATCACTTCAGGCTGCCCATTTTGCAGGTATAGCTATGTAAAAAAAATAACAATAAGTGCCCATACTGTTTAAAACCCAGTAATACATTGTCTCACCCTGCTCCGCACATGCTCAGTTGCTCTCCATTTTTAGGCACTGCCGAGTTTGTAGAGGCCGATTTGCTGACAGCCTTAAAGGAGAAAAAAACCCTCCTATCCTTTACAGCCAAGGAAGCTGCTTCAGTTTGATCTGCAGTTGCCATGGTGCTGCACATGTGATCAACTATGACACCAGTCATTTGATGGTTTTATAGTTTGGTTGAAGAAACAAGCAAATGTGACCATTAGGAATCCCAGCATTCCAGGAATGTTTCTTGAAACCGTTAAATCGATGGGTGTAGTTTCGATTTATGATTTACTACTGTTCAGGGGCTCTGGGCTTTAGCAAAATGGCAGCCTCCAGCAAGAAGAAAGAGGAGAAATGCTGGAGGCAATATACAGCACACACTCATTTTGGGAGCATGATTATGAATGTGGAATGTATGTTCCTTGCTAAAGAACCTTATTTCTTTATCAAGTTGTTATGGGTAAAGTCCCGCTTTAAGCCCAAACCCAGTTGCTAGGACACCCTCTCCTTGAAGCTGCCCCCCACCCCACATATATGTTTTTAAATTGGTGTATACATACCTAAATACTATCTTTAGAGTCCAATCAGGTCCTATTGAATGCTGCAGAGCATGGCACCATGTAATGTGATGGTTACTGGTCAGTATCCTCTTTTGGGCAGGGGATGGCTTGATTGACTCACTCCAGAGGGTTGGACCTTAACGTCCTGGGCTCTCGGGAAAGGGTTTGTGTGAAGCTGGGCGTCATTTAACTGACCAATATTGGATCACAGAGCAGTGACTCCAGAGACTAGGCAAGTTTTGCAGCAGGAACTGCTTTCTGTATTTCAGCCCTACAGGGCTATTCATTTATATTTAAAAAAAATAAAATGAAGGTGGAGTTGGGCTTTAAAGTTGCTATGCAGAAAAGCATGCATGTTTAATAAATGTATTCTGTTACTCACAGCATATAGGATTAAAACATAGTCTAAGCTAAAGTAACGGTTATAGATGAATCATGGCAAGTAAACCACCCTCATTTGAGGAACTACAAGTCCCAGCAATCCCTTATAGTCTTGGGAGTTGCAGGGTGGTTTGTTTTGCCCTGTATCTTTTAGCACATTTTGTGTATAAAAATAAATAATGTAAAAAAAAAATATATATATTTTTTTTCTTACATATATTATACAGAACCGCAATCAAACAGAAAATGTACCTGTGTGTTGCAGCAGATCTCCATGCCGCAGTTGTGGACACTCATATAGCATAGCACTGCATATGTGGCTGCACCCTCTCCCCCTCCTTCTCTCATATACGGCATTGGCATGTCAGCCTCTGAGCTCAGTTTCATGTAAATCATTACCATCCCCCTCTGTGTATGCGGCCTCACAGTTCATATTGCCAGTCCCAAGAGTAAGGAAGACTTCAGAATTAGAACAGTCCATTGCCTTCATTTTCATCTGGATTGCTATATAGGTTTTCTATATATAGGATTTCTGTGTATTTTCCCCCAAAAAATCATTGAATGGTCACAAAATCTCCTAGCCTGCAGATCTGATTCACACAGATAATTATTATACAGGATTTATATAGCGCCAACAGTGTGCACAGTGCTTTACAAAATAAAGATAGATGGCCAGTTACAGTACAATTCACTACTCCTGGGAGTATTCAATCTAAAATATAATGTAATGAAGTCCAGTTAGTCCTCATTCCTCGTGTCACACATATGTTGTAAAGTAACTTAAAGTGGTTGTAAATCCTCATGGTTGTTCACCTTAATGCATTAAGGTGAAAAACCTCCTGTTTGCCCCCCCCCTGCAGCGCCCCCGAGCCCCCGTTTTACTTACCTGACCCCGATCCTTCGCCAGCCGGGAACGAGCAGACCAGCTCTAGCTGGTGTTTCATGTTCTGATTGGATAGATTGATAGCAGCGCAGCCATTGGCTCCCGCTGCTGTCAATCAAATCCAATGATGCGGCGCTGGGGCCGAGTCCTGCAGTCTGTGAATGGACACAGATGCAGGACTCGGGAGCGCGCCCGCACGGGTGTCCACTGTAGAAGAGAGCTTCTCCAACGTGGACACTCGATGGAAAGGGAGGAGCCAGGAGCGCCGCTGAGGGACCCCAGAAGAGGATGTTCGAGGCTACTCTGTGCAAAACGAACTGCGCAGTGGAGGTAAGCATGACAAAAGAAAATCTACAAAGCTTTACAATCCCTTTAATCCTAAATAAAGGGGCAGCACAGGCTAAGTGGGTAGCACTTCTGCCTGGCAGCACTTGTGTTATTGGTTCAAATCCCAACCATGACATAACCTGCCTGGAGTTTGCATGTCCTCTCTGTGCCTGCGTGGGTTTCCTCCCACACTCCAAAGACATGCTAGTAGGTTAATTGGCTCCATTCTAAAGTAGCCCTAGTATGTGTAATAGGGACCTTAGATTGTAATCTTCATGAGGTCAATGACTGATGTAAATGTGCATTATATCATCCATCAAAAATTATCGAAAGAAAATAGGATTATTACAGTTTTGCCAATAGAAAAAAAAGTGCCGATAATGTCCACCAAAAGTTACCGTCCGAAAATAGAAAAAAAGGTGGCGATGATGGCTGAAAATAGAGAAAAAGGCGACTGCCGATGATGGCCAAAACTAAATATATATATATATAAATATATATTTAAATTCATGATATTAATAAAAAGTCGAATATAATACAATTATATATAAAAAATATATACTGTCCATTTGGGTTTTGGCCAAATGTATCCTGACTTTTTGGTTTCGGTCCATAATTTTCATTTCAGTACACCACTAGTGTGTAGCCCTCTCTGTTCAACAGAAGCTCATCATTAGACTGTCTTCTGTCGAACTGTCCTTGTGACCTAGGAAATGTGTGTGAACTGCTCAGGCTTGGTGGTGAGGGGAGGGATAGAAGACAATCTGCAACTCCATACATGCTCTTCGATAAGTCCAAATTTATTGTAACGCCAAAAAGATAAATATGTACAGCAGAAGTTAACTTGTTTCAGACATAATGGCCTTGGTGAGAGGGGGTATGTAGTCAATGCTTCCGCAGCTGCTGCTAGAGTACTGGCAAGGGATGGAACCCATCCTGGTTCCTGTAGAGCTTCAAAAAACAATGGGAGCGCCCCCTAGAAGTCACACATCTAGATGTCCTGGAGTGATGTATAGAGTGTCAATCTCAGCCTGGACTCCCTGGTTGGAGTCCAGGCTGAGGTTGCCACTCTATCCATCACTCCAGGACTTCTAGATGTGCAACTTCTAGGGGCTACCCCATTGTTCTTTGACGTTCTGTTGAACGGTCCTGATGAAAAACCAGCATTCAATCAGCCGCTTTATCCCCGATCAGTGTATTCTGAACAAATTAAAGCTAAACTCCAGCTATCACTTTTAAAGGCATTAAAGCAACATTTTCTTTTGGGATAAAGATTTTACATAAATGAATAAAATCTGACCATTGTCAGCACCCCTATCAGTGTTAAATGGTCTGTCTCAACACTCTAAATTCAACATTAGATGGACAACGTTGTCTATCGAAGGAAGTTGAAAAATAACAAACATACTGACAGGATCAGCAGGTACAAATAAAAGAAGTCTAAAAAAAGGAAATGAATGCAGCCAATACATCTGAGCAGTAAGCTGTAAATATTTTTCTGGTTTTGGGTTTAAAACAAGTTATTTAGCTAGGTCACCCATCTGCCCACAGCCTGTGATTGGGCAGTGAAGTATCAGCAGAAGATTGGTAAGTTCATCTGTCTGCTTATTCTGCTCTCCGATCCTATCAGCACATGTGCATGCAGTACACCTGATTGGTTATTTCTGATCCTCCTTCTCTCAGCCCAGCCTTCTGTGTTCTGCAATCCAGAGGATTAGTTGGTGTTTTTTTTTTTTTTTTATACCTTACTGAATTTCAGCTTTAACAATGTTTTCTTTAAACTGGAAAAACAAGCGGTGCTCATTTAAATGAAAAGAAAAAAAAAATCTATAAGGACCGTGATAAAATATGTAACCTGGTCCCTGATTACTGGATCATTTTGGAAGGCAATAACCTCTATATCCCCTAAAATATATATTGTGGTGAGGGGAGGATATAAACATTTAAAAAAAAAAATATATATATATATATACTGTATAAAACAAACATTAATTGAATGTACACATTAGTTAAGTATGTGATTGCATTAGACCATGCAATATAAATGTATTATAGTTCTGCACAGATGATTTACACCCAAGGTGGTTTCATTTTAAACATAATAATGAGATAGGACTTAATGAAAAACCTTCAGCAGCTTAGCAATGTAAATGTAATTATTGTTATATCACATAACTAATGTGGAGCTTCCCTGCACGCTATTATTCTTGTCTGTTCTGCTTTCATTCAGCTCAGGCAATTCAGAATCTGTGTTTTGTTTCTGTAATCCATATGGAGGCGAACATCAGATTTCTCGCTATTGAAAGAACCCCAGAAAGGGTATGTGCCAGGAGTACCATCTCAGCTGGGGTGATTCTATTTTTTTTTTTCTTTATAGAATGGAATGTCTGGAGTATATTAAAAAAAATAGCCCCTTTACAGCAAATAACTGTCACTTATATGTGCAGTATCTTGTGCATACACAAATTTATTACAATTCAAGAGATAGGAAGGTTCAAAAGAAACTAGAGGACATTTGGTAGAATAATTGATTAGCCAGGGCATTAAATAATTGGCCTAAGAAAGTGACGTCAGAGCTATCTCGTTCATACATCATCAGGGGTCATTATATTCTCCCTGAACTAAAACCCTTCCCCTATATACAGTGCCTTACAAAAGTATTCACCCCCCTTGGCAGTTTTCGTGTTTTCTTGCCTCACAACCTGGAATTAACATGGATTGTTTGAGGATTTGCATTTAATTTATAGAACATGACCACAACTTTGAAGATGTTTTTTTTTTTTTTTGTGAAGCAAACAACAAATAGGACAAAATAACAGAAAAAGTCAATGTGCATAACTATTCTCCCCCCTAAAGTCAATACTTTGTAGAGCCACCTTTTGCGGCTATCACAGCTCCAAGTCGCTTTGGATGAGTCTCTATGAGCTTGCCGCATCTTACCACTGGAATTTTTGCCCATTCCTCCTTGAAAAACTGCCCCAGCTCCTTCAAGTTGGATGGTTTGCGCTTGTGAACAGCAATCTTTAAGTCTGACCACAGATTTTCTATTGGTTTGAGGTCTGGGCTTTGATTAGGCCATTCCAACACATTTACACATTTCCCCTTAAATCACTCAAGTGTTGCATTAGCAGTGTGTTTGGGGTAATTGTCCTGCTGGAAGGCGAGCCTCCGTCCTAGCCTCAAATCACACACACAGAGTGGTACAGGTTTTGCTCAAGAATATCCCTGTATTTAGCACCATCCACCTTTCCCTCAACTCTGACCAGTTTCCCGGTCCGACTGCTGAAAAACATCCCCACAGCATGATGCTGCCACCACCATGTTTCTCTGTGGATGGTGTTCTTTGGGTGATGTGATGTGTTGGGTTTGTGCCAGACATAGCGTTTTCTTTGATGGCCAAATAGTTAAATTTTAGTCTCATCAGACCAGCTCTTCCATACATTTTGGGTGTCTCCCACAAGCCTTTTCGCAAACTCAAAAGGGCCATGTTGTTTTTTGCTGAAAGTAATGGCTTTCTTCTGGCTGTTCTGCCATAAAGCCCAACTCTATGGAGCGTACGGCTTATTGTCGTCCTATGTACAGATCCAGTCTCTGCTGTGGAACTCTGCAGCTCCTCCAGGGTTACCTTAGGTCTCTGTGCTGTCTCTCTGATTAATGCCCTCCTTGCCCGGTCCGTGAGTTTTGGTGTGCGGCCGTCTCTTGGCAGGTTTGCTGTTGTGCCATGTTCTTTCCATTTGGTTATGATAGATTTGATGGTGCTCCTAGGGATCATCAAAGATTTGGATATTTTTTATAACTTAACCCTGACTTGTACTTCTCAACAACATTGTCCCTTACTTGTTTGGAAAGTTCCTTGGTCTTCATGGCAGTGTTTGGTTAGTGGTGCCTCTTGCTTAGGTGTTGCAGCCTCTGGGGCCTTTCAAAAAGGTGTGTATATGTAATGACAGATCATGTGACACTTAGATTGCACACAGGTGGACATCATTTCACTAATTATGTGACTTCTGAAGGTAATTGGTTGCACCAGAGCTTTTTATGGGCTTCATAACAAAGGGGGTGAATACATACGCACATGCCAATTATCATTTTTTTTTTTTTCTGAAAAATAGTTTTATGTATATATTTTTCTAATTTTACTTCACCAACTTAGACTATTGTGTTCTGATCCATCACATATAATTCAGTATTAAAAAAAACATGTATATGAACTAAAAAGGCTGTAATGTAACAAAATAGGTAAAAAAAGAGACATTTTTCCTAATCCATGCCAAGGGGCAACAGCACATGGCCTGCAAGCTGTGTGTGGCAGTATATCATGGATAGGTTATGCTCAACGACCAACAATTAGGAACCTGTAGGGCAACTCCTGATGACAGCAGTACTGCACGTGTATAGCGCAAAAAATAAAAATGCAGGGGTGATCAAATAGCACCAAAAAAAGCTCTATTTGTGGAGAAAAAAAAGGTCACTTTGGGTACAGCATTGCATGACCGCACAATTACCAGTTAAAGCGACACCATGCCAAATTGTAAAAAGTTCTCTGGTCAGGAAGGGGGTAGAACCTTCCGGGGCTGAAGTGGTTAAAAGTCAGCAGCTACAGTATGTGTAGCTGCTGACTTTAAATTTTTCCGTGGGGGGCTTTATGAGGTGTGTAAAATTTACAACAGACCATTTTACTGAGTGCCAGGAGTACAGCTATCACTATATTCCCAACGCTCTGACAGGAGAGATGCTGCTTTCTCCCACAGCAGCAGCTCTTCCTATTCTTCCCGCTGCTGTCCATTCACAGAAGGCTTTTTGTATTTTGTGAATGGATGCACATAATACAAAGCGCTCTCTGATTGGGCAGGAGGAGGGAAAGGGCAGGTAGAGCAGCTCTGCAACTGCTGGAGCTGAAACCAGAAGGTTCAGAGCCGGAGCGCTGGAAATATAGCAGTAGCTATGCTCCTGGTGCTCAGTAAAAATGTAAATTGTAAACTAAAGTGATAAATCAACAAAGTGGCATGCAACTCATTCGACTTAAAGTGGTTGTAAGACTTCAGACATGAAATATCAACAAACATATCCCTTTACAGTGTGTACTTGTCTCAATTAAGAGCACTAAGTGTAATTTCTTGCTGCTTGGTTCCTCTGCTATCAGCATAAATCACTTCTGACAAGTTTTCCTGACACCAAGACAAAAAGGTGACAGAGGAGGGACCCCCAGCATATTGACAGCCCTGGCTCGGTTCCAGTGTGCTGTGTGAAGGGGGAGTGTGTCTCTTCCCTCCAATCAAATCTCAGATCTC
This sequence comes from Lithobates sylvaticus, assembly GCA_028564925.1. Classification (NCBI taxonomy): domain Eukaryota; kingdom Metazoa; phylum Chordata; class Amphibia; order Anura; family Ranidae; genus Lithobates; species Lithobates sylvaticus. The sequence continues at coordinate 408,921,242 of CM053030.1, forward strand.
TCCTCACTGAGCTCTGCAGAGTGTCATTTCAGCTCGCTTGCTCCCTTTTTTCTGAACTCTCAAACAAGCTTTGTAAATTCAGCACTTTGAACGCATGTAGAGAAGACTGCACATAAACAGGTACAACTTGTGTAGGGGTATTTGTTTCATCTCTGTGTATCACCTGAGGATAGTCACTTTACTGGGTATATGTGAGGGTTTACAACCACTTTAACCCATAGTAATCTGGCACATTTTGGAAACTGGCTGAATTCCTGGATTTAAGCTTTAAAGTGCAAGCTTCTGTAACGGGGTTAATTAATAGCAAATTTACAAATACTAGTCTATAGTGTGGACCTTTGAACATGCCAGGAGCTGCACTTAAAGTCCCTATATTTTCGAAGTTGGTTGCCACAGTTATACAATTTTACAAAGTTGGGGGAGAGTACAATTGGAGACGCAGACTTGAAGCAGACTGATGACATAATTTTTCCATGTTCATGTTTCCACATTTACATGGAAGAATAAAAGCAAAACAATACAATGCTTAGCCAGAACCACAATGATGTAACATGTAAGATTCTATTCAAAGTTCATAGACTGCATTGCACATCTGTACAAAGACATGCTTTACAAACTGGTGTCAAAAGCAAAACAGAAATGCCTGTGTACATTAGCCTTTTATCATGCATTTAGTAATTTCTCCATACAAGATGCAACTGACCCCAAGATGATATTAAACTGACCTCTTAACTGATCTCAAATGGCCATGTACGCTAACCATTATAATACTGTTTGAAAGTAGCACAGTAAATTGCAGGGTTTCATTCTACCATAAATTAAAGGTCAAATGTTGTCAGCTTTCACCCTCGAAAGCAAGTCAAACCCATACCAGTGGCGTGCATCTGAGATCAGCTTGAGGTCAGTTTGCAAATGGCTGAAGATCACTTCAGAACACATTTGAGATGTGTTCACCTCAAATTATTTGGTGAATTAAAGCAAATCAGTTGGATGCCTGACACAGCAAACGCAATTATACTCTGCTCCATGAGGCCCATTTCAAATTTCAGCATAGAAAAAACAAATAGACCTGGTTAAAAAGATTATGATTTTAAGGCAGTATTTGGTATAACAATACTTACATTTTATTTTAGAAAAATATAGAAAATGAGAAATTCACCCATATTCCTAATTCCCATAAAAACTACAACTTGTTATAAACACCACCTCTGATGGTCTGGACCTAACTCATAAGCTCACATCATGCCGCTAGGAACAAATGTTTAAAAAAAAAAAAACTACTACTGACTGCATTTGTTTACAGTGCGAGGATCTATAGGTTGTAGGTCGACATCCGTAAATTATATAGGATCAGTCAATAATATTCCAATTCAAAATATTCCAAGTATGTTTTTATATTTTTAATATCTCATTTCCAATCTCAACCAGATCCTTCAAAAATTATTCCCAAACAAAAATGTCCTGGTACACTCAAGGCCGGTGCTACCACTAGGCAAACTAGGCAACCGCCTAGGGCGCACTGCGGCCTAGGGGCGCCCGGCCACTGGTTTCCCTCTGCGTCTGCATGCTCTGCAGGCTGCAGCATGTAACTAACTCAGTCTCAGGCAGCTGCTCCATCCGACCGGTAGTGTAATTAGAGGTGCAGTGCAGCACTGGAGCCAGCGCTAGAGGAAGCAGAGCCGATGCTTCCTGTATAGCGCCACCTCCTGTCACATGGGCAGGGCAATGGGGGTGGAGTCAGGGGTGGAGCCAATGGGGACAGCAAAATGAGGTTTCACCTAGGGTGTCAAAAATCCTTGCACCAGCCCTGGATACACTAGGGGTAAGGAATAGGAATTTCAACTTGCCTAAAAGATTCCATATCTTGGAGTACAGTACAGGACACATGCTGAGTATTCATAGACCCTGGGTTATAGGTTTGTAACTTCAGGTGATGGGACACTTGCAAAGCTCTTGAAGATATGCCTCCTGGGCACCCTTCCCCACTGTGTGAGTCCTCAGTATTGTAGCAAGCAGTGCAGAGTTACCAAGGAATAGAAGAGAGGGTAGCCTGTGTCCTGTACTTTACTCCAAGTTATGAAATGTTTAAATAAATCAAAAGTATTAGTCGATGTTAAGACATCCCTATACAATGAATGAGAACGGTGGGCAACAACTAGGCTTTCAAACATCCTATCTGCAGAATCTCTGAAATTGGAACACCTTCAATTGGTATAGTGAGAAGTTTGTTTAAGACTGAGACAGCAGGGTCAACTACTGTTACAGACCACTTATTTGCAAACTCATCAACTGGATAGAGTTCAGCAATGTCAGAAACCATAAATCAGACCGAGACAGAAGTACAGTTAAATCACACTTGTTTAATGATAATAAAAAAGGTAAACAGAGTAAACGTAGTCAAAACATAGCCAGAGTTCAGGAACCGGAATCAAGCCAAAACGTCAGGGAGCCAGATATCAGCATAGTAGAACAGCAAGCAGGATCTGGAACCAGAAGGAACGTCAGCTAAGCAAGTCTTTAACATGAACACAGGAGAGCGTCTCTAGAGATGTGACCAAGGCAAAGGCAGAGAGGATCTGGACTGGACAGCTTAAGTAGGCAAGACATACTAGCAGGATATCATCAACAGGTGAGTCACTGTGGAGAGATAGGAGCTGGCAATTAGCTGACAGCTGAGAGGCCAGCTCAGAGAAGGAAGGGCTGAGACCAGCCCTGACAAGCAATGTTTTTTAGAGGAGTGAAAATATTTTTGGAGTGACCCAATCGTCCTAGATTGCCCGTTCTGTGTGTTCATAAATGGGGGTTGTCTTTTTAGATTTAGCAGGTCTCTTTGTACCCAAAGAAGCATGGCAAGACAGAGGAGGATTAAGTGTGGCAATGTTGAGACTTTTGTGCACAGCAGGAATGAGCAGACCCATATTATACTATGAAAGGTTTCGCCCAAGGTTTTTTATAGCAGCAATATAGTGAGTATCAAAATATATATTTGTTGATAAAATACTTTATTAACAAAGTAATATTCAATGTCATGTTCAATTAAAATATGAGCTCTGGTTACCAAATCAATACATTTTCCAAGTATAGCAGTGAACACAATACAAAAATTACAAGTGCCATATTGAAACCCTAACACGTTTCAACCTATGCAGTCATGGTGTTCTTCAGGGGGATAGCTTGCTCTGAGGAAATACATCAAACAACTCCAGAAGCTCCAGCCAGGGACCAGAGAAGAGGAGGATCCAGGCTGCCCTGTGCAAAACCAACTGCACAGAGTAGCTAAGTATGACATGTTTTTTTAATTTTAATATAAAAAAAAACAAGACATTACAATCACTTTAAGCCTAGTACACACTGCTAGTTTTTTTCGTGCAACCCATCAGACTGAATGGAAAAAAAACTGACAGCTCAGGTTGAAGCTGCTGTACTAACAATTCAATGTTAGTACACCAGTCTCCCCTGCTGTTCTATTGTGTTCTGACAGGGAGACGCCCGAACCCCCCATCAGACCGGCTGCAGAACACATGGGACAAATGTCGGACAGTTTCTATTGAACCGTGTGTACGGGGCTTTACTCTACCCTAAGGGTGCTTTCACACTGGGGTGTTTTTCAGGAGCTACAGCGCTAAAAATAGCGCCTGTGTAGCACCTGAAAAAAGCGGGTCCTTTCACTCCAGTGTAAAAGCCGGATGGCTTTCACACTGGAGCGGTGCGCTAGCAGGACAGTAAAAAAAGTCCTGCTAGCAGCATATTTGGAGCGGTCTATTCACCGCTCCTATACCGCTCCTACCCATTGAAATCAATGGGACACCGCGGGGTTACCGCAGGCAAAGCGCCGATGCAGCGGCTAAAACGATGGTAAAGCAGCGCTAAATATAGCGCTGCTTTACCGTCACCGCCCGCACCGCCCCAGTGTGAAGCCAGCCTAACTAATAGGGGGGAAAAAATGTATTGATACATACATACTACATACTCTTTATTGGGCCTTACAATTAGCATATAAGACCACAATGATTTGCTTGTAGTTGTAGTGATTTTTGTTCTTTATTTGCTTACTTTTGCCTTAAAATTGCCTTAAAATGACTCCCTTTAAACATACGTAAGCTGTTGTCTTTGTGGCCCGAAGAAATTAATATTTCTTCTGAATATTTTTGACAGTTTTCTTTTAATCAGCTTTGATCTACTGTAGCTTTAGGCAGTCCAGTCTTTACGTATTACTGGCCCAATTTTATCAGAGGGGAAAACTTGGCTAGTGGTGCGAGGTGTACGAAAACCATCACTTAACTCACTTCTGAGTCAGCAGACTTTTCTGGGATTTCTGTGAGTCACCTTTTATGTGCTCATGAATCACAGGATGGAGGTTTTCATTTCCAGCTCTGTGAAATGTAATGGAGTAAAAGCAACATTTATTTGTATTGTGTTGGATGAGGTATGATTTTATTTATTGTAACAAAGCTTTGCAAAACTTGGACACCTTTAATTGAAACGAGTCATCAATGGAAGGATTTAACATATAACTACGGAGAGTCAACTCAAGAGTCAAATTAGGTCTGCACAATAGCCAAAATTAAAGCATTACATCATTATTTGACAGAGTGTGTCACTGGAATTAATATTCATCGTTCTTTTTTGTCAAAGATCTCACACCACCACAAAGAATGGGAAACTTCACATTAATGTAACTTTGTGGTACCGTCTGTCACTATGTGTGAAATGCCATTATAGGCAGCCTGGAAAATGGCAGCTACAATAGCAGTTTTATTCTCCGGCATTAGTTGTCAGGAAGTCAGCTGTGCAAAGGAAAATAGCCACCCCTCCAAATCATTTGGTGTAGGTGGGATTATGGTGTGGGGTTGGGTTTTGGCCCTTTAGTTCCAGTGAAGGGAACCCTTAAGACGTCAGAATACCAAGACATTTTGGACAATTTCATGCTCTCAACAGTTTAGGGATGGCCCCTTCCTGTTCCAACATGACTACGTACCAGTGCACAAACAAAGTCTATAAAGAGATGGCCGGGACCCAATGATCTTTGGAGCGAGTGACAGAAGAGAGATCTGAGTTGTAAGTAACGCAGATCTCTCTACTGAGGAGACAAAACCCGGCACATCCCTTAGTAAAACAGTACACAGTGCATTTACATTACACTCCCTAGGCACACAGTTAACCCTTTGATTGGCCCAGAGATGTTAACCCCTTCCTACCGCTGGTGATGTCAGTTAGACGGTGTCAAAATTCCCACCGTACTATCACAGACCTGCTATAAGTTGCTGATCGCCGTCATTACAAGTACATACTTCAGTATTTGTAGATACTATAATTTTCGTATTTCAATATTTTTATTAAGGTAATCACAAAAAGTTAAATGACGAGAGACAATAGATGGGTCAATCAATCAAAAACATTTCCTTTGGCTGATGCTATCATTTTTACGCAAACCAATTAATATACACTTATTGTGATTTTTATTTTAACCAAAGTAATGTAGCAGAATCCATTTTGGCCTAAACTTATGAAGACACTTTTTTTTTTACTTTTTTATAGGATATATTTTGTAGCAAAAAGTATAAAATATAGTTTTGTTTTCAAAATGTAGTTTTTTTTTTAGTTTATTGCGCAAAAAATTAAAATCCCAGTGGTGAACAACCACCAAAAGAAGGCTCTATTTGTGTGATATAAATTTCACTGTACAGTTGTTACATGACCGCGCAATTTTATGTTAAAGTAGCCCAGCGCCATATTGCAAAAAAGCTTTGTTAGAAAAATACTGGCTCCTAATTTTTTTTTAGCTGTCTCCTCGATTCAAAGCAAATTTGTCAAGCCCTGTGTTGTAACACAGGATAAGTGCTTAGTTCTCCTCCTAGGTTCTAACATTCTTTTCCTCTGGAACACAATTTAATTTGACAGCTGCTGTAAAAAGAATAAACCAAAAATTGTGCATATGCAGCTAATATCTGCAAATGATGTGACTTGTTTAATCGCTTTCTGGACCGCCTCACGTACAGAAACTGCGGCAGGGCGGCCCGGCTGCGCGGAATCACCTACCTGTATGTGATTTCGTGCACGTGGTTTAGGGGGGCGCCGGCGCACCACTCCCACTGTGATTGGATACAGCGGGATCCAATCAGCGGGTCCACCGGTCGCGATGGGCGATGCGACCCGCCAATTGTTTTACAAGGGTGACAGATCAGCGTAAACAACGTACATTGCTGATCTGTCAGAGAGGAAAAATTTGAGATTGTGTTTCAGCTAAGCTGGAACATGGTCTCTCTTTTCCTCCAGTGTAACACCCCCTAAAGTTAAAAACACCTCCCAGGGAACACATTTAACCCTTTCATCGTCCCTAGTGTTAACCTCTTCCCTACCAGTGCCATTTATAGAGCGATCAGTGCATTTTTATAGCACTGGTCACTGTATTGGTGTCACTTAGGGTCATATTTGTTTGCCGCATTGTCACAGTCCTGCTAAAAATCGCAGATCGCTGCCATTGCTAGTAAAAATAAATAAATAAATTGAAGTCCCTAAATCTATCCCGTAGTTTGTAGATGCTATAACTTTTGCGCAAACCAATCAGTATACGCTTATTAAAAATATGTAGCAGAATACATATTGCCCTAAATTTATGAAGAATTTTGTTTTTTTACCTTTTTGTTTTTTGATATGTATTATAGTAGAAAGAAATATTGTGATTTCTTGTTAAAAAAAGAAAGAAATAATGTGTGTTTTTTTTCAAAATTGTCAGTCTTTTTTTGCTTATAGTGCAAAAAATAAAAACCGCACAGGTGAACAAATACCACCAAAAGAAAGCTCTATTTATGGGGAAAAAAGGAAGTCAATTTAGTTTGGGTTCAGCGTAGCAAGACCGCGCAATTGTCAGTTAAAGTGATGCAGTGCCATATCGCAAAAAATGGCCTGGTCAGAAAGTGGGCAACACCTTCCGGGGCTTAAATGGGTAATGATCCTAGATGGTAATGTTAGGGTTGACTCCTAAGTGACCTCGAGCATAGCATTTGGAAGTGAGTGACCTGTGCACATTACTGCACATAAAAATCTCTGTATGATCATTTAGAGATTGTTCCATCTTTCTGAAAGAAATTCAGTTACACAATTTAGGAAAGAAAAGCCTGATTTCAGATTGAGATTTTATGGTTCACACCTCTTTGATTAAGGCTCTGTTCACATCTTGGCGTATCGGGTGACAATCGCTGTAAAGTCACGCAAAGAGAATCGTGGGACGCCTGTCGCCCAAAAGAAGCTCTTGCAACATCGAGCCGCATTTGGAGTGCTATTGAAAGTGACAGGGAACGCACAGGCGTCCCATGATTTGCCGCTATTTCGAATTGCAGGCAGAATCACAGCAATTCCGCTCACGATTCAGAAAGCCGAGATGTGAACAGAGCCTTAGTGTGGTGCATTTCTTTTTTTTTTTTTTTTTTTGTATCTTCTGATTGATGCCCTTTTTTGTGCATTTTTTTTTATACATAATAACATTTAGTCTTATCTATAAAAAAGTGCTGCTTCCTTGGCCCAGACATGAAATACACAGGCTCCTGCAGCCACAGACTAGTCCCCAGCTCATATACATAATCACTTGTCCTTTTCCTACTAAGGTCTCCTACATTCTGGCACTTCTGCCTTTAGCTTTTCTAAATGCAGGAAAAGTGATCTGGGAAGTGTAAACTGTGTATATACATCCCAAATCACTTTTTTCATGTGTTTAGATGTTTAGTTGCACCTAGATGTGTTTATTCACGTTTGCCTGTGTTTACATCCGCTAAGCCAGCCTTTCTCAAACTTTTCAACACAGAGGAACCCTTGAAATAGTTCTCCGGTCTCGGGGAACCCCTTCTAAAACTTAGAAATCTACAACTCATGATACATTAGTGTGATGGTCAGTGGGAAGAATGGTCCTCACACTCATTGGTAAGAATTACCTCCTTACAGAAAGCTAAAAAGATCAATGGTGTGAGTGGGAACTTATCTGAGAGGCAGAAATTGCGCAATGCTGAAGGAACCCCTAGCAAACTCTGGAGGAACCCTGGTTGAGAATCACTGCGCTAAGCTCTCTTCAGCTCTGCAAAACCAACAAATGTACCGTGAATTTTCGTCTGTTTTCAACGCTAGTGATTTTGAGGCCTTTAGGCCCACACTTCTCCATTCCTCTCATGGCCAGTGCAGAAAGCTACATTGTCAAACATTGAGAGCAAGTGTATAAACTGTCACTCCATCCGATAGGTGGGGGATACAACATTTCATACATAATGTCTGTTTAAAAATTGACAGATACCCTTACAAAAGATACAAGTGTTGTACAGATTTGATTCTCATAGTTCAGCAAAGGTATCCTTTAATAGACATTGTGTAAATGTTACTAGAAATAATTAATTGCAGATTGTCTGTGTTTTGTAGGTGACATTTCGGACGAGGATCTACCACTGCAACATTAACAGCCAAGGAGTCATCTGTCTCGATATCCTGAAAGACAACTGGAGCCCAGCATTAACCATTTCTAAAGTTCTCCTCTCCATCTGTTCACTGCTCACAGACTGCAACCCTGGTAAGAATCCGAGATTAAAAAAGGCATCCTTCTCTACTTATAAAAACACAAAAATTTATGGTGCCATGTCAGAATATAGAGCTCATCAGTCCTTGACTATGAAGCAGATTACAGTCTAACCATAGTTAGAATCATATGCTCACCAGAGCTGTTAATAGCTGGTTAAACTGTCTGTTTGTTTGTTTTTGGGTTGTAAAACAGGGACACGAGGAAGAACGCCACATAAACATACTAGAAACATAAAAAACTGCATGCAGATCGCTTTCCTGGTATGAAAGAAACGTATGAATCTCAAGCTGAAAGGCTACATAAAGGTTGAATAAAAAGAAACAATGCTTCTGAATTGCCACATTGCTTGAGATACCTAAGCTGTCTCTGGCCTCCTACGTTGCAATAATGAGCACCTCCTTTAAATGAGTGAAGTAGAATGTGCCATGTATGTGCTGATGTCGCCATAAGATGAAGATGACAGTGGGTGCCTACAATCTGATGGATTGCTTTAAGTTATTGTAAACATTTGTTTTTGTTTTTTTAATAACAAATATGTTACGATCAGGGGTCAGTCTCGAAGACTAGTTGTTAGAGCAGTAGCAGGACTACCACCGACCAGCAGGATAGGTACACAGACAATCACCCTGGCGGATGACGCCGGCTCAACTGAAGTGCCCAAATCTTAAGTACTAATCAGTGTTCTTCAGAGCTCCTGATGGTGGAGATGGATTTTGCTGTGTGTTAGTCCTGCTACTAGGTCGCAGTCCTCGGAACCGCCCCACCAGGAGAAGTGAGTAAGCCGGGGTTCAGTAGTGGACAAGCAGGTAAGGATCAAACAGAAGCATAGTAACCAAAAGGTCAGTAACGAGTAGTTGTAGGTTGGGATCAGGCAGAAACGTAGTGGAGGAACAAGCCAAGGGTCAATAAGGAGTTGTAGCAAAATATGGACAGCAGCAGGGAAGACAAGAACGAGATACTGGCTGAAGAGAGCACAATAATCACGCAAAACATGATATAACTGTATTATATGAGGATTGTTAAATAAAAAGGCACACTATATTTTAATGACCCCTAATCTATAGCAAATAATTTTAAGCTATATATTGCTTTGTGCCCTTTCCAGTTATCCAAATGCTTTTTTAGGTACTTGCAACCAGGGAGTTTTTGTCAATCCCTAACAAATCTAACAAATGGCCTTGACTACTTGTTTGGCTGGGCATAGATTAGTCAGATGAGCAGTGGGTTGAACGAAAAAAACTGACCCAATTCTCCCATCCACACATTTGAGGTGGATGGGGGAATCCTCCCTTCTGTGTCTTTATATTCTGACAGTGGGTAGACTTCCCCGCTGTCACAATACACAGATCAGTGCTGAAGTCCATACCCTGCAGCGCCGATCGGGCGGAACTTTTCCAACTCTTTTGTAGATCGACTTTTGTTCCACGATAGTGACCGTACATGGATGAAAATTTGAATGGTCCCTGGTGATCCAGACAAATTTTGATCCATGTATGGCTAGCTTTAGTAATCTTCCAGCTGAATAATAAAGAGCTCTGATATCCAAGAGTCTTCATTACTTATAGATAGTTATATTCTGCTAAGTCTTAAGCCCCATACACACGGTCGGACAATCCGCGGACAAGGTCCGTCGGATCATGTCCGTCGTACTTTGTCCGATGTTGGTTTTGCGTACACACGGTCGGACAAAGTTGTCGGAAAATCCGATCATTCTGAACGTGGTGACGTTTGTTGCCTACGACGGGACAACGTAGAGGCTAGTAGCCAATAGCTTTGGTCTTGTAATGTGATCTGAGCATGCGTAGCACTTTGTCCGGTCGGACAACCGTACACACGATCGGGTTTGGTGTGATCGGACCGGGTTGACGGCAAATCTTTCCAGCAGGAGATAAGACTTTGTCCGTCGGACAAACCGACGAACACTGTCCGATGGTGCATACACACGGTCTGATTTTTCAACAACCTTGTCCGATCGGACAGAATCCATGAAAAAGTCCGACCGTGTGTATGGGGCTTTATACAATCCAATGCCATGGTCCACTGCAGCAATCAAGCAAGGATCCCCGGAAAGGCTATCATTGTTGGAAGTGGCAGTTACTGTACACAAAAGATTTTCCAACTTTACTGTACAAACAGACCACAATCCTTTGGGAAGCGATCAAGTAGTTCTCAATTTAGGATTGCCTGAATCACTAAAACACTGTTTACCTTCCTCTATGTTACATTTCAGCTGCTTAGAAAAGACCTTTTGGAAAGTATATCCAAAACGTACATCCTAGGTGATTAGGCAGCTGATAGTAGCATTCATTTACATAGGCTGAATATATGGGGGGAAAAAAGGTAATTAGTACAGCATAATTAAGCATTGTCTTAGTCATCTTTAACCCCTCTGGGCAACCTAAATGTCAAATTTAATTTTTATTTCACATTTGCTAGTAATTGAATCTTAGAAATAAAATTCTGTTCTGTAATTCAAAGCAATCATCTCTGATTTACTTTTTACTGACTGGTCTTAAAATGATTCTAAAGGGATTTTCCCATTTTTCTTTTTTATAATAACAAACATGCCATACATACCTGCTCTGTGGTTTTGCATAGAGCAGCCCTGATCCTCCTCTTCTGGAGTTCCCAGCTTGTGCCTCGGGCTCCTCCCCCTGTCCAATACCCATATAGCAAGCCGCTTGCTCTGGGGCACTTGTGCATGCTCGTTCCTGGGCCAGCTCTGTGTGTCCATTGACAGACAGAGATTGGCTCAGCCCTGCCCCCTCTCTCCTCTCACTGGCTGTGATTGACAGCAGCATGAGAGAATGGCTCCCGCTGCTGCCACTCTGTCCAATAGGGTAAGAGAGTGAGACGCTGATCTCTTGCACATCGCTGGATCTAGATTGGGCTTTGGTAAGTATATTTGGGGGGGGGGGGGGCTGTAGGCAGAAGGTCTTTTACCTTAATGCATAGAATTCATTAAAGTATATGTGAACCATCACCTTGTAAAACAATCCATTCAGTTTAAAATAGAAATTAAAGGCAAAACATTTGTGTATACTTAAAAAAAAAACATTATAAATACATTTTTAATAAGTGATCACATGACATCTGTTCTCAGCTGCATAAGAAGTTTAGAGGGCTGGGAGAGGAGAAGCAGCAGCACACTGTTCTTCCCAGTGAATGGCTGTGCAGGATGGGGGGGTTGTCAACAGAAATCTGATCATTGGAGGAGAGCAGGCTGAGTTCTAAGCACAGCCAGGAAACTGGCCGTGCTGTGCTCTCCTGCCTAGTGTGGTCAGTTTCTCAATAGGAAAGCAGAGGGACTGGCAGGAACACCAGAGTTTTAAAACAAAGGAAGCAATACAAAGAGAGCAATATACTTTTTCATACACATGGTACAGCAGGCACATATCAGGAATATGAAATGTTGAGTTTACATGTTCTTTAAGATAAAAAAAACCTTGTACCTCTAGAACCACATTAAAGTGAACGTTTACTGAAAGGTTAACATATTGCTAAGGGGTGGATAAAAGTAATAAAAGGACTGACATACTCAGAGATACTTTTCTTGGAGAAAATACAGCTTCAGCTTAATTTAAGTATTGATCACATTACCATATGTGGTCTTGTTATTACTGTTGAGGGGGAGGATCAGAATTTATATTGACAGATCATTTCCTACCCACCCATGCAGAGCAAAGCAACAGAATCATTTTACTGAGAGCATTTTCAGCAGTTTATACCTACTTTACCTTTGCTCCCCATTTCTTTGAATCCGCGGTAGTGCTAAAAAGCTAAAACAGAAATACTGTTAAGTAAACCAAGAAGTGCATGTGAAACGCACACTAAAAAGTGCACCTAAGGATGTGCTTTTGTCCACCCCCCAAAGGGGTAGGTCCTCTCCCTGATCCCCGCGGCGCAAGGCTCCTGACAGGGACAAAGGGTTCAACATGGTCCACCTAGCCAGAAGGCCTGGCGGACCCCTCTCCTCATGGCCAGCTGAAGCCGACTGAGTACTAGGTCAAGGGGCTCTCCCAAACAGAGACCCCAAGGGTCAGAGGAGGAAGGAGCCACACATCTTCAAACTAGACGTCAGGCAAGCCCGAGGACTCACACCCTCCATCCTAGTTATAAAAAAAGACACACACAAAAGTGAAAGAGTGACATAGAAAATAAGTAAGTGGTCATGCAATGTGCACTGGCCGGGCCATGCTGGGGGGATAATGTGACCGACTCTCCTTTCTCTCATGTGACAGAACTGGTGCTTGATAATTGAGTACCCAGGCATGACATGAAGGGTCAGGGAGAGTGTCCTAAGACTTGTGTAAGCTGTAATTAGTGACTTGAAACACACACAGGTCTTTTTTCCACTCCCAGAGTAGAGAGGAAGGTAAGTATAAACTGCTGGGGGACTGCCATTAAGCTGAACCCAATGCTTTGCCCTGCATGGTGTGAGCACAGGTTCACCCTAAGCAGCTTATGCCAGTTGGTCCTGGAATGTTAATATCGATATGACAGTGGTATGGACATTGGAAAGTAAGCTCCTTTACAGGTAACAATTTATGGTCCGATGTTGTTAGACACTGCAGAATAAGTAAATTAATGGTGCTTTGCACATAGCACTGTGAAACCTTCAAAAGGACCAAAAAAATAGTGTGACGGTCCTAGGTATGAATTATTTTTTACTTCATTCAAACTACTGTTCTGAGCATGAGTATAAAGGGTTAACTATATGTTTATATAACACATTATCTGAAATTGAAAAAGAGACAATAATTGATTCAATGCTGATCCCATTTAATAACATTGTTCGAAGATAATCAGAAGGCTGCATATAGCAGATTATAGCAACACTGCCTTGTCTCCCTGGATATGAGTCCATATAATTCTATTTAAGTCATATCATACAGGTCTCACAAGAGATAAATATTTATTATGTTTACATTGTTATCTCAGAACAGCCTTTAGCTTGCCCAAGACAGAAGACATTTTATTCCGTGTTTATTTGCCACATGCCCTTGGCTTGTAGCACAGTACCATTCACACAAGCTTCAGACATGAGATCCAAGCGCAGATAAAATGTAAGCACTGACCCTTTACCGATGATGGAGCTGTGAAACATTGTTCTGAGCAAGATTATCATATGAGTACAGCAAAGCTTTATCTGATCTAATTACTTTCTTTCAATTTCATTTACATGGGCTTCCAAGTGGAGCGGTTGCCTTTGTTTTTCTGTACACAGAATTGTCTTGTTGCTCTATCTCCCCCAAAGCGATTACCAGAAGATCTATAAAGTGATTTCTGTTTATTCCGGTGTTTCCAGCAACACAAATTTTAATGCAGCAAAGCGATATATTGAAACAATGATATATGTGGCACTGATCATGGTGAAGGTTTAATTTCTTTTGAATTAAAGTTTATGCTATGAATTCACATTTAGCACATCATATTTAATTATCAAAAATGCTTTTTAAATACCTATTTCCTTTTATTGAAAGTCAAGTGACCAATATATCCCCTCTCATACTGTCCATCGCCCAGGATCACTGCCAGGAGCCGCAGTCAGTCACATTCTGCAGAGCTGGGCAAAGGGCTTGTGACTACAGGCATACCGTCATTATTTTTATTATACAGGGTTTATTTGACGCCAACGGTCTACGCAACTATTTACATAATTAAGGGCAACGGTATAGTTACTATTCAATTCAATACAGGGGGGGGGGGTTCAGGGGGGCCCTGCCCATGAGAGCTTACAATCTAAATGGAAGGTAATGACTGTGGGTGGATGAGTTGATAAAGAAAGTAAAATCACAGTTGTTCGGTAGATGTAGGCTAGGCTTTCCTAAAGAGTTGAGTTTTCAAGGTTTGCCTAAAACTGAACAGAGTAGGAGATAGCCAGATGTTTTGAGATAGGGAGTTACAGAGGAAGGAGTAGAAATCCCGGAGACAAACATGGGAGGGGGTGATGAGGAGACTAGAAAGCAGGAGTTCTTTGGGAGGAGCGAAGAGGACAGTTTGGTTGATATTTTGAGATGAGGTTGGTGATGTAGCTTGGGACAGAGTTGTGGATGGCTTTATATGTTGATTTGAATTTATATGTTTGGCGAGCAGAAGTCAGTGGAGGGATTTCAGAAAGCGTTGGTGAACACTGAGTAGTTGGTTAGGATGATGAGTCTGGCAACAGCATTCACGATAGACTGAAGAAAGCATAACCTGTGTAGAGCTAGGCTAATAAAGAGGGAGATAGAGTTGAAGGTGGCAAGATTTTGAAAGTGATTGGATGTGGGGCTGATTACATCTAGCATCTGAGAGAGTGATTAATTGTAGTGCTGTTGATGAAGATTTTTGGAAGGGGGTATGAAGTAGATAGATAGATTTGGAGGTCATCAGCATAGACATGGTATTGGAAACCGTAGGCGGTTATTAACCAACCCATTTAGAAAAATAGAAGGAGCCCAAAGACAGAGCCTTGGGGGGACCCTTAAACATAAAGGGGAAGAAGAGAGGAGGAGTTTGAGTTGTACATTACACTAAAGGTGCTCTGAGATGGGTAGAAAGAGACACAGTAAAGAGCAGGGCATTGGATGCTGGAGAAGAGAAGTTTTATAAGTAGTGGGTGGTCAAAGGCAGCATAAAGGTCCAAAAGTATAAGTACAGAATAGTGGCCATTGGTTTTACAGTCAATAAGTCATTGGTGAGTTTTAAGAGGGCAGTTTCTGTGCAGTGTTGCGTGTTAAAGCCAGATTGAAGGGGTTGTTAACAGTGAGGTGGTGGCTCAGACAGTTGTAGACTAGGCGTTCTAGAAGTTTGGAAGGAAATAGGGGCAAGGAAATGGGTCTTAAATTGTTCATACAGGAGGTGTGACCAATTCATGCCAGTAGATGGAGAGGGATTGAAGATGTGAATTACAGTAGAGCGCATAGAAGAGATTAAGGGGGTGATCAAATTAGTTAGTGAGGGAATGGATTCTAAGGGGAAGGTGGGTAGGTGGGCATCACACAGAGTAGAGCCCGATTCTGGCCAAAATGAGAATCACAACTTTTTTGCTTAGAATAAAAAGATCATGATTCTCGCAACGTAAAATCTTTCACATTATACAAAAAAAATGGGCTAACTTTACTGGTTAGTTTTTATTTTTTTATTATTCATTAAATAATCAAAATAATTGCATTTGAAAGACCGCTCCGCAAATACAGCGTGACATAAACTATTGCAACAACCACCATTTTATTCTCTAGGGTGTCTACTAAAAATATATATATAATGTTTAGGGCTGAAACAACTAATCGATTAATCGACAACTAATCGATTACTATTTTCATAATCGATTAATCGGCCAGTAACATAATGGGGTTAAAAAAAATAAAATGAGCCCTTTATAGTACAAAAAGAGCAAATAATTGCTACTCACTACTATAAATATTACTTTCACAGTTCTACAGTAAAAAAAATGAACCCCTACAGTAGTGATTATCTGCTTTTTTTTTGCTTTTTTGCTTTTTTTTTGTACTATAAAGGGCTTATTTTTAGTTTTTTTAACCCCTGTTATGTTACTAAACGTCTCAGGTCTGGTTCACACTTATGTGTTTTTTGGTGCTTTTTGCAGAAACGCACTACAGTTCATTTACATGGTTTCCTATTGGACATGTTCACATCTATGCTTTTTTCTGCTGTTTGGAAAGGGTCAGGGACTTTTTTTTAATGCAAAACAGTGCTTTTTTTGGTTCAATATACATTAATGGAGAAGCTGCAGAAAAGCAACAAAAATGCGTTTTTGTAGCAATTTGTGTTTTTTAATCTGCCCAACAACTAATTGGCCAAGAGAAAGTATATCTCTTCTGTCTGTTATTCTCAGAGTGGATTAAATATTTTGCTCCCCAACCATATAGTTGGTTATTTATATTTACCACTGCATAGAGATATTAAAGAATAAATTGCCTTTTTTTTTAAACTTTACATATTAACTAAATTATACACCACACTTTTTTTTTTTAAGGTTATTATCCGATTAATCGATTATTCAAACCAATAATCGTCCAAATAATCGTTAGTTGCAGCCCTAATAATGTTTGGGGGTTCTAAGTAATTTTATAGCAAAAAAAAAAAAAAAAATGATTTTAACTTGAAACCAACAAATGTCAGAAAAAGGTTTAGTGTTTTAATGGTTAAACTTTTTTCACTTACACACAAAGTCTATTCCATTGACATATTGTTACAATGTTTATACTTTAGTTCAACTGATAAAGAATGTTTTGATTCTTGGCAGACTGCCCAGTTTTTCTCTTCCTTTCTTTTGACTGCTCTGGCTTTAGAAGAGCAGAGAGAATTCTTTGCATAGAAAGAATTGTGAAACTATTTAATCAAGATCGCAATAACGATTCTTGACGATTAATTGTGCAGCTCTAACACAGAGGTATAGAAACTTCCTCTATGGTAACATGATCAAAGGTGAAAAGTGTTCAATGTGTTGGTACACATGGTATGTTGGGTGGAAGAGTTATATGGACAGCAGAGATCTTGCCAGGAAGTGCATCAATCTTGTCTTAGAAATGATTGGTGTCCTGGGCAGTGATTGAATTAGTGGCTGGAGGTGGTGCAGGTCTATGTAGAGAGTTAACGATAAGGAGTTGATGAGAACTAGATGAGGCAGGGTGTTGATCATGATGAAAAGGGTCTGCTTGTTTGCATGGAGACAGCAGCTGTATTTTTAGAGGGAAGATTTGCATAGCATGAAATCTTGCAGTGATTTAGTTTTATGCCATAGTTATTCAAGAGCACGACTATGACTTTTGATATTTCTGATGTAGTCTGTCTGCCAAGGTTGTAGCGATCGAGGCCTAATTTTGTATATGGTGAGAGCGGCTAGTGTTTCTAGAAATAATGAGAGCAAGCCGGTGTAGACAGAAGTGGAAAGGTAGGGCAGGATAGGGTGAGAATTTGACGTAAAGGTAGTCTGTTGTAGAAAAGAGAATTGGCAAAGGCTTCTGTGAGTAACTGTTTGTTGGTTGGAGGGATAGGGGGTTACAGGTAGAGTGGAAAACTGATTAGGTTGTAATCAGAAAGAGGAAATGGGATGTTTGAGGAGTTGCAAGGAGTGCAAAGGTGAGAGAATACAAGGTTAATGGTGTTGCCATCAGAGTGAGTAGAAGCATGTCTCCATTGTGTTAGGCCAAAGGAAGAGGTTAGGTTGAGGAGTTGAAAGCTAGTTGGGGTGTTAACATTAACAGGGATGTTAGTCACCAGGGATGATAATGGGTATTTCAGAGGAAAGCAAATAGGACACTGGCCCAGGAGGACCAAGAGAAAGGAAACAAAAGCTTCAAAAGAGGTAAGGGGTGGACAAGGGAGGTGTAGGAAGAACTTGAACAGCGTTTCTTGTGGATAGAAGGAATCTGACTCCACTTACCTTTCGTCCACTGCACCTGAATGAATGAGTGCAGTGGAGCCCACCATGGGTGAGGGCAGCTGAAGAGGCAGAGTCAGTTTCCTGAAGTCGGATTTCAGTAACAGCAAGTAAGTCAAAGGAGTTGGAGATAAAAAGGTCATGGACACAAGTGAGCTTGTTACAGACAGTGCTGGCATTGCAGAGTGCACACGAGAAGGAGTGGCAGTTCTTGAAATCTGGGGGGTACAAATTAGATAAGGATTGTGGCTGTTGTTGGTGTCAGAGGAAGGAGGGTGGTGGTTGTGGGGATGAAAGTAAAAAAAGTCCTACTTTACCTTGCCAGTCAGCTTATCCACTACGTGTTCAGGTGTCATGTGCATCATTTGACTCACCCAGCAGAGACTGACAGGCAGCAGAGCCAATAAGATGGTACATATTCGCACAGCGACTGGACATCAGCTCCAGTCTCTGCTAGGGTGTGATACACAATGTGTAAGACGGCTATCCCAGGACCAATCTGTGCCCAGTTATTGCCAGATTAGCAGTTATAGGATTCCTAATTAGCAACAATTTAAAAAAATTCAATTAAATAAAAGCAATTTTTTTAATTTACTCTGGCAGACAGCGCTCCCACTTGCTCTAGTGGTGGACTGTCTCTTGTCTTCCTCACATCCAGTGCAGGCCTATGGACTCTGCATTGGTCTTCATGACAGCAGGACCTTAGACTGCCAGATATGGGAGGAAGACACTGAGGGGACCAGTCTAGCAGCACAGAGGAGACTGCAGGTGCATAGGATCTAGTAAGTAAATCTACATTTCTATGCTCCCTAGAACTAAACAAGCATAGCCCCAAGAGAGAATATTCAAGTTTTGTTAAGTTCAGCTTTAAAAATCATAGGATGTCTGTGTGACCCTCTACTGGGGTCGTCCACAGGCAGTTCCTGGCAGGCCCAGACTTCCCAGCTAATCTCACGTGGCGCGGTATAGAAGTACAGGTAATGTGTGTATCTCCTATCGGTGGCCCTCCATACATTTACTTTTTAAGCACGTTATACAAAACAAATGCATACAGTAAATGGTTTTATTTGACGTAGCTTATCCAAAAGTGAGAACAAGTCACATAAGACTTTCAATTACCTGGCTTTTTTCTAAATTCCTTTTCTCTAATCTCCACCTTTAATTCCTTCTTCATTTAGAAATCATGTTTTTATGTTTCAGCAGAACTTTGGAAATTGTGTTCTAATCACTATATATGAGGCTGTGTGTCAGAACAAATCCTAATGTGGTAATTATCAGATAATATCCCATCCAGTTTAATGCAATTATGGAAATATATTTTATAATTAGCGTAAGAGGCTTTCACCATGCAATCTCAGACACTTTACTGAAACCTAACAAACATGGAATAGGCAAATTCAGGGCTTAAATCGTTTTTAAGTATTTGCCATAAGCAAATTGTGCCTAAGGGTAAAGTACTCATTAATGAGTTAGCTTGATTAAATATTAATTTAATTTATATATTCAAATCTTTCTGCAACTTAGGTTAAGCCAATCTGTGATGTGTCCTAATGGTCAGTAGTTTTAGTTGCAGCAAAATAGAAAAATAAATGCTCAAAAAAGTATAGGTACAAAAAGGAAATATCATTAAAATTAACATAATACTTTCTAGTTGCTTATACCTCCTATATTGGGGATCATATTTTGCTTTGCGGCTTCTGAATATTGTCATGGTTGTTGTTGGCACAATTGGTTAATATTTATGTTAATCTTTGACAAAAGATAATCATATTTTTCCATTGCCCTAATGTAATTGGCATTGACAGTTTTGACGAGATATATGGCAAATTTTTATCATACTTGAAAAAGTAAGTTGCTTTGGCTTCCCATAGGCAGCAGATGTTTATCATGTGACAACTGTCTGGGAGACATATGCTCATTGTCTGTAGCACCAAGCACCAGAATCTCTCAAATGACTCGCCAGACCCCGATTGTGTACATCCAATTGAAATCTTTCTTCAGAAAAGGAAAAGATTGGCAAGCTTGCAATAGTAGTTGCCAATCCTTTCTTATCACTTGTTGGTAAAATATTGCTTCCTTGTGACCAAGCCAGCTCTGACTAAAGTGGTGGTGTTCTGCATGTTGTTTGTATATGGAGCTCCCTCTTAAATGTCCTTTGCTGCTCACGTGGTTTGTGCAATGCTTTTGACAGCAATTTTTTCATAATTACAGCCTTCACTCTGATAGCCGAAACGGTTTCCTTTTTCAGTTTTAGATGAAGTAGGGAAGAATTAGAAGCTCCTTTAAGTTTCAATTGCTGTCTGTGTCCCCAATAAGTAGATTTATCCTCTTTATTTGTCTTGGTGACCGTTGTCCCTAAGACAGAAAATTATGGCAAATCTAAAAATTGGAGGGGCAGATTGCTGGCAGGAAGCAGAGAAGAGAGAAGAAGGAGGACACCTCCTCCATGGGCACCACAGACCGGGGGTCTGCGAGACCCCCTCCGCCCACTACAGGAAATAGAACTCCCTGCTCACTTTCATTGCACTACAACTGGGTGTGTCAGACCACTGGCTGAGCTTACAGGAGGGATAGCAACCAGCGGTCTTACAAACAGGAAGTCACCAGGCAATAACGTTTTTCTCAGCAAGTTCAGCAGCAAATTATAGAGGAACTACAGAGCTCAGAAGAACATAAATGGCAAAGTTGGTGAAGGTAGGAGATCAGCAAAAAGGACATGGAAAATACATTTTGTCTGGAGTTCTGCTTAAAGTGATTGTAAAGTCTTGTTTTTTTTTTTCCTATAAAAATAACAAACATTTTATACTTACCTGCTCTGTTGCAGTGTTTTTGTACAGAGCAGCGCAAATCCTCCTCTTCTGTGCTCCTGGCCCCTCCCTCCTGTTGAGTGCCCTCACAGCAAGCAGCTTGCTATGGGGGCACCCAAGCCGAGTCACAGCTCTGTGTGTCCATTCAGACACGGAGCTGCGACCCTCTCCTGATTGGCTGACTGATTTTGGCGGGAGCCAATGGCACTGCTGTTGTGTCTCAGCCAATCAGGAGGGACATCGTTGGACAGAGATGGGGCTCAGGTAAGTATTAGGGGGGCTGCTGCACACAGAAGGCTTTTATTTTAATGCATTAAGATAAGAAAACTTCTGGCTTTACAACCCCTTTAAGCTGGGCATGCATGGGTCAGTTTTTTCGATTAGCCAGCAATCGAAAGAAAAACCTGAACAGATTCTCGCATCCACAGAAGTAAGGTTAAAAAAAAAAAAAATCCTCCTCACTTTATTCTGGCAGCGGGGACTCATCTGCTATCAGAATACACTGATTAACAAGCCCATTTATGAGAAGTTGATCATTACATCGACCTCTCACAAACAGAAACAGTCATAGATGGAAGGAAATTCGGCCAGTCCCTGCTAAACCGGCCAAATTACAATCCAATTATGACCAGCTTTAGATCTCATTCACACTCCATATAGCCTTGGGCCGTGAATTTGTCTCAGTACACACTTTACATGGGTCACTTTATATGTAAGTGATTAGAATGTGTATGGCCCTGATGGCACCATGTGGCTCGACAAGCTTTTATTGCAGCTTAATGATGCTGGGCAGGTTGTTCTAATGACTACCATATATAGTGATCTTTCTAAAGTGTATAGTGAGCCAAATCAGGGCAAGGCAGCCCAAAGCTATATGGACTGTCTGTAAATTCCCTTCATGTCCTGTGGTCCCTTCTGATAGACACCCCCTTACCACCTGGAGAGCGGTCAAGCTGTGGACAGAATGTAGACTATCCAACACACGATGAAGGATCTTCTGCAGTAGCCCTTTATATTCTTTATGCAGAAGGCTGTCTGCAGTAGCCCTTTGTTGGGAAGGAAGTCATATGTGTGTAACGAAATGCCTTGCCTCGTATATGATTATCCACAGCTCATAGAAGCTGTTATTAATTACTGTTGATATAAAGTAAGTCATAATTTAGGTTTACTGGCCCCTTTAATCATGAAAGGGTGATATAAAATAAAGATTTCTAGTATAAATATAGGGCTTTTGGGTTTACATGCTCATTTAAAACTTAACACTGTTTTGGGTGCCATTTATGTAGCGGCCTGGACAGATTAATCCTGCATTATTTTTAGAGCTGATAATAAAGACTTGTGATAGTCAGCATAATAATGTAAAACAGCAGATGAAGCACCAGACACCCTTCTTCTCCCCCTGCTTTCCTCCTCCTGCAATAAAATTGCAAACTAGCGGAAACCATTAAAACATTTTACGTACCCAGGCAGTTGTTTCGGTAATGGCTGTTCTAAAATTGTAGCAGTGTGTCGCATAATTCTGTATATGCCTGTTTGTAATTCCCATTATTAGCATCAGTTACAACTGACAGTATACGAGCAGAGCTGTTCTATATGGAGCCCTCGTGGGCATTGTATCTGTCTACTGTGGACATCCCTATTGCATATGTGTTCTCCAGACGACTACTTCTATTTGGCATACTTGACAGATTGAATGCTCATAAAGGCACCACATTTTATGAATCATAGAACACTGTGCCAGGCTGGGGAAAGAAAAGAATTAATGACGTTTTATGTGGAGCTTCAGCCACAACATTATTTTTAGAGAAGGGTTAGAACCTCTGTCAGGTTGTTGTTGCTATAATTGGAGTATACAACATGCTTCTTATACTTCTATGCCAATGCAACAAAGAAAAGAAGGGTTGTTCACGAAAGGCCCAACATTTTTATGAATCTACATCCATAGATTCAACAGTGTTAAGAGTTAAATCAACCGCTTATTAAACACTACTCATTTGAAATATATAAAAGATAGGCGTTAACTCAAATAAACATATAACTTGAACATATTAATGCATAAAAATTGGCCACACAAAAAAATTAATTATATTAATAATACAACAAAAGTCCTCAAAAAAAAAAGAAAAACCAAGCACCAAAGAGAAAAGTCTGTGTGATGACAGGTACTCTTAATTAGCCGTGCTCCACCTTCACTCATTCACTCGTGTGGGAGAAATAGACTCACCAGATGATTAAACAATGGGAAACTTCATATACTCAGATCTTTGGAAGGTATATCCTTAAGCTTACAGGACAATAAGACAGATGGCTAAACAATGGGCGACTTCGTATGCTCAGATCTTTTGGAAGGTATATCTTTAGGCTCACAGGGCAATAGAACTCGGTAAATACAATGAGAATTCACATAGCGCAATATGCTTTGGTGTAAACCAGGTGCCAATAGTGGTAAAGTGCTCACTTACATTATAAGGTGCTAATGTGCTAGCACCAACATGTACAGCAATCTCACAGGGACAGAAACAGCATCTCTCCATGTCTCAGCATGCGTTCCACTACAGTAAGACTGTGAACCAGCCGTATCGGAAATGACGTCAGTATGAGCGAGCACGTGCGCAGCCGCAATGCATTTCATGAACAACACGTCATCAGGAAGCTTGCTCGTCGCCATTTTCTTGTAGGCTTATATATTCTGCCAGATTAGGTTAGGCAATCTAATTGGTGGGCAATCATCATTCGTCTTTAAGTGAAAGATCCCCGAAAAATTCTTTATTTACTTACTTAAAAATACCTAAACGCTGTACATCTTTGTTGCGCAAATAAATACACAAACGGTGAAACAAGTGTGAATATACAGTAACAGTATAAATTAATCCCAATAATCTCGATTACATCACGTATTTCGAGATTATTGGGATTAATTTATACTGTTAATGCGAAAAGGTTAACAACACCACAGATGTATATAATTAATCAAAATGGACCGCAGCTTTCTCAATATTGACGTGGGTCAGTAGTAGTAAAATAAAAGCAAGATTAGCGCAGGTCCACAGTACTATACAGCATAAAATATAATCATATATCAAATAGTGTTGCTTATAGGTGTGAATCCATAGAATTATGACCCAGAAAAAATAAAGATTAAATACTAAAAAATGGTATAAACATGTGTGAACACACTTGGTAATGCGGTATTCTGGTGGTAAATACCCCACACTATGCTATGATTGGTAAATAAAATACACGACAATCAAAGCCACAATAGCAATAATCACTCTGTGGTCATAACCGGAATGCACTTATATGTGTGGATGGAATAACTCCCGAAGCAGTGATACAACGTGATAACGTGTATAAAGTATCAAATAATCAAATAATCAAATTGTGATAAAGAAAGATACTAATAAACCATCCTAAATTAACCCAATGGCTATATTCATAAGATAGTCCAAGGTGGTAAAGTTCATATATAACACTGTAACGATATTCATATGACACTTCGTAATGTTCATCGACAGGACATCCTCAAATAATTTGGACGGCGTCTAGAACTGTGTGGTACAGAGGTAAGATTTGGTACGCTTACCGTTATGGATGGACCCACTGACCTTTGGTGAGGGGTCAAACGAGCTTGAGTGTGCCGGCAGGTGATGTTTGTAGAATAGTGAGCGAGGAACCAGGATCAGAAGACTGGACCAAGACTGAGCCGGCGCAACAGTCTATACTCACCAGATCACGAATGTAGATGCAGCGAACACACTCGGAGGAGCTGTAAAGTCGCTCGATTGCCTTTACCCCAGAAAAAGGGGCTCAATGGGTCAGGACCATGCAAAATAAAAGAGATATAGAGGGCCTCCTCATAGTGTAAAACAATCCGATCACGGATTAATTTTTATTTAAAATTCTTGTTTGTCAAGTAAAAAACGACCAAAGTAAAAACAAAGACAAACCAAGAAGCAAAACAAACGCAGTGGTAGTGGTACGCTACACACTACCACTGCGTTTGTTTTGCTTCTTGGTTTGTCTTTGTTTTTACTTTGGTCGTTTTTTACTTGACAAACAAGAATTTTAAATAAAAATTAATCCGTGATCGGATTGTTTTACACTATGAGGAGGCCCTCTATATCTCTTTTATTTTGCATGGTCCTGACCCATTGAGCCCCTTTTTCTGGGGTAAAGGCAATCGAGCGACTTTACAGCTCCTCCGAGTGTGTTCGCTGCATCTACATTCGTGATCTGGTGAGTATAGACTGTTGCGCCGGCTCAGTCTTGGTCCAGTCTTCTGATCCTGGTTCCTCGCTCACTATTCTACAAACATCACCTGCCGGCACACTCAAGCTCGTTTGACCCCTCACCAAAGGTCAGTGGGTCCATCCATAACGGTAAGCGTACCAAATCTTACCTCTGTACCACACAGTTCTAGACGCCGTCCAAATTATTTGAGGATGTCCTGTCGATGAACATTACGAAGTGTCATATGAATATCGTTACAGTGTTATATATGAACTTTACCACCTTGGACTATCTTATGAATATAGCCATTGGGTTAATTTAGGATGGTTTATTAGTATCTTTCTTTATCACAATTTGATTATTTGATTATTTGATACTTTATACACGTTATCACGTTGTATCACTGCTTCGGGAGTCATTCCCTCCACACATATAAGTGCATTCCGGTTATGACCACAGAGTGATTATTGCTATTGTGGCTTTGATTGTCGTGTATTTTATTTACCAATCATAGCATAGTGTGGGGTATTTACCACCAGAATACCGCATTACCAAGTGTGTTCACACATGTTTATACCATTTTTTAGTATTTAATCTTTATTTTTTCTGGGTCATAATTCTATGGATTCACACCTATAAGCAACACTATTTGATATATGGTTTTGTATTTGAATTTTTATAGACATTTCTGATGTGGTTTGTTTATACTCATACTTGTTCACCACTGTTGTATGGTGGTGAGTCACCAAATTCTGCGCGATAGTATTGTACTAAGGATTCCATTCCCATTTACGGCTATCGGTCAGATACACACTTTTTTTAGCGCCACACTTATCTATTTTCTATTCACTACACAATTTTGTCATATTGTTGTGTCGGCAGCTTCATCACAGGGGAAGCGCAGCTGTATCCACATATATAAAATATAATCCGAAATATGATTATATATCTTCTGTGCAAATATACAAAAGAAACTGACACATATGTGTGCAAATCAGCAATATATATAGAAATTTATTGATGGATGATTATAAGAGTGATATTTGTTTGTGTAAATATGCAAATAAAGTGCAAAGTGTGTATGTGCATAACCAAGATGTGGAAAAAATCATAAATGGCAAATATCAAATGAATGAATTAAACCTAAAAGTGCAACAAAAGGTGAATCAATATTGTAACGTTCCAACAATTGAAAAACAATTCCATGAAGACGTCAGTCAGACGAAACGTGCATAGAGTGAGGCAGGGACGCCGACGATATCGCGTGTTGAGTGGTCAGAGCAATAATTATTGAGTACACAAGATTGAGTTATTGAGTACACAAGATAGATATGAGTACACAATTATTGAGTACACAAGATATTGAGTACAATTATTGAGTACACAAGATAGATATGTGAAAAATTTAAAATTAAGAAGCATAGAGACCAAATAGTATAATAAGGTAGGTATGAAATAAAAATAATATCATAGTTATTTGAGAAAGGAACACCCGACCACCCCTAATGGGCTCAAACTGTGAGCAGCCAGAGGCCTAACTAGTCAAAAACGGAGATGTAATATCGCCTTATTATATTATATAACATAAGGCAAATAATATAAAGGTATAACCATGTAACCCTTTCCCTAGTAGACAAAAGAATGCCATGACCAAAACCGTAGGGGAAGTTATGAAGATCAAATTGTCGGAACTGTTTTACGCTATGAGAAGTATCTCCTTCTTTCTCCTCACTCATTATGTACTCCATAGTGAGATGTGTCTTTGATTGAGAAACACAGCGGAGCAGTGATTGGAGCTTATTGGAAGTTTCACAATCTCAAACAGCAAATTTATATTGGTGAGATTGGTGAAGGACTCGCGTTTTTGTTTGTTGTTCTTGAAAACTGGGTGTTTAATTGGCCTGAAGAGCCATCATATCAAAAGAACACTGCACATTTATTGTTTTTCAATTGTTGGAACATATTGCAACAATATTTATTCACCTTTTGCTTAATTAATTTAATATTTGCTATTTATGATTTTTCCACATCTTGGTTATGCACATACACACTTTGCACTTTATTTGCATATTTACACAAACGAATATCACTCATATAATTATTCATCAATAAGTTTCTATATATATTGCTGATTTGCACACATATGTGTAAGTTTGTTTTGCATATTTGCACAGAAGATATATGATCATATTTAGAATTATATTTAGGATTATATTTTATGTTGTATAGTGCTGTGGACCTGCGCTAATCTTGCTTTTATATTACTAATCCTAATTTATACTGTTACTGTATATTCACACTTGTTTCACTGTTTATGTGTATCTATTTGAGCCGAAAGACGAATGATGATTGCCCACCAATTAGATTGCCTGACCTAATCTGTCAGGGTATATAAGGCTACAAGAAAATGGCGACGAGCAAGCTTCCTGATCACGTGTTGATCACAAAATGCATTGAGGCTGCGTGCTCGCTCATGCTGAATTCATTTCCAATATGGCTGGTTCCAAGTTTGCTGTGGTAGAACGCACCCTGAGACACGGAGGCATGCTGTTTCTGTCCCTGAGAGATCGCTGTATATGTTGGTGCTAGTACATTAGCACCTAATAATGTAAGTGAGCACTTTACCACTATTGGCACCTGGTTTATACCTGCCAAAGCATCTGAGCATATGAAGTCTCCCATTGTTTAGCCATCTGTCTTATTTCCCTGTAAGCTTAAGGATATACCTTCCAAAGATCTGAGTATATGAAGTCTCCAACTAATTAATCATCTGGTGAGTCTGTATTTCTCCCACAGGAGTGAAGGTGGAGCTTGGCTAATTAAGAGTACCTGTCATCACACAGACTTTTCTCTTTGGTGCTTGGTTTCTCCTTTTTTTTTTTTGAGGCCTTTTGTTGTATAATTATTATAATACATTTTTTTGTGTGGTCAATTATTATGCATTAATATGTTCAAGTTATATGTTTTATTTGAGTTAGCGCCTACTTTTTATATATTTCAAATGATTTGTTAGGTGATCTATTCTCTTGTGAAAGGGGCAGCTCTACTATTAAAACTCTACTGTTGTATATTTTTTTCCCTATAACTGTCTATGTTGCTGAATATCTGTTTGAGGTGTTTATTGCTGTCTTTGTCGCCATTGGGTAGATTTCCCTCCACTTTCTTTTCAGTTGACACTTGTCCTCAGGATAGGAAGAAGGGCAGGTACCTCCAGACATTAAAATTTGTCAGAGTTTATAAACCTTCCTGATCTGCTACTCTAATAATTTTTTTGAGTGCTTTTTATGTTCCTATTGAAGGATGTCTCTTAACAGAAAGGCGAAATGTCTTCACTGGGAGCACAGATAGCAGTAGAACATTGATAGGGGCTCTAACCCTTCTCACTTCATGCAAAACTAAACTTTTGGATGGATTTCCAGTTAAAATTTGTGTTGTTTTTTAGCTTCAGTCTGCCATTTGGTCCTGTGGAATTATGTTAATGGTTATTAATCGCTTATGTATGCAGAATGGTGATAATTGTTTGGAGAAAGAAGAATAGTTTAGCAGGAGGTGGACATTAAAGTGACTCATCTCATCTAACAGTATTTAGATAATATACCCGGACTCATTTCACAGTTCTCTAGCAATCCCTAAATATCAGCTGTGAAAACACTGTATAAAAAACAGAACAGAAGTCTGATGTCCATAAAGTCTCCCCAGATACACTGATATCATCCTGCCCTTTTCAGTTGTCTGGAATAGTTTTTCCTATTGACAAACCTCATAGCTTTTATCTAGTTAGATGGGTTAGCAAAATGAAGGGCCACTGTCTGTGTTCCTGTTAGAGGGATTCACCCTCTCTATTTGTCCTGGTGACCGTTATCACCAACAGTGAAAGTCTTTCAATTGGGACACTAGTTCTGGTGACAACCAGGAATTTCCTTACTTTGGAGAGATTTTATTTCACTTTCTGTTTTGGCTATGGGACAGGAAGTGAAGGGAAATATCTTCAATGGTACACAGATGGCAACAAAAATAAAATGGCATGGGCTAAAATCCTCCCATACTCTATTCAAAATTTTAAAAAAAGTTCTGCCTCTAGTTCTACTTTAAGTTTTAGAGTTGGTTCACACCAGATGCAGGCCGGTGCGTTTTTATTCTGCATCAAAAACCTATGCACAGGGTTTTCCATGTATTTGAATGGCCATATTTCATACCAGTGCAGTGCATTCCATTGCAGTTAACAAACGTAGATCATGCTGCATTTTTTTCTGTATGGAATGCATAATGTGGCAAATCGCAGAGGAAGCGCGCTAGAATGCCCATGTCTTGAGTTCAGAAGAAGAAATAAGGAGGGGGAAAAACACACTGAAACATATAAAAAATGTGTGTAAATGCGCATGCAAAAACGCATCTGAAACACAGAAATTGTGGTGTGAACTGGCCCTAAATGACACATTTACATATGAAACAACAGAAAAACAAAGTTCCACTTGAAGACCATGCCTTTTCTGACACTTTGTTTTTAGGTTTACAGTGCGCTTTAACTTTTTTTTTTTATTTTTTTTTTTTTTATATTATTTTTACACTGTCTCACAGTAAACCTCCTATAAACATCCCCTGTAATAGAAATAAGGATGACAGGTCCTCCACGGTCATAGAGGCGATCAGAGAATATCTGGTCTCTCTTTGCCTCTGTGACCAGCCGGCCGTACTGTCTGATCGTTTCTCAGGCGTGACGGTAAAAACAGTAAGCCCGAGAAACACCAGCGAGCGTCGGGAGGGGAGGTATGTCCCCTCCCACTGCTTCTGAATGTGATCGAGCGGCTATTGTGTCTCTCGGATCACTTTAATGATTAAGCCAGCCCCCGGCAGAAAAAAAGAAAATACCGTGGTTCAGCCATAACCCTGGTAAACCACTTGCAAACCGCAATATATATATATATATATATATATATATATATATATATATATATATATAAGTATTGCAGTCAGAAAGTGGTTAAAAAAAGTAATGAAAGACATAAATTGCCCTTGTTGACCTCTGTCACTAAGTGTTGTTTGTTTGATTGTCATACTCAACCTCGAAATGCAATACTTAAAGTGTCACAAACCTGAAACAATTATTTAGATCAGGAAAGTTAGAAGCCCTACTGCATCCTTTTTCTAAATTAGTGACCCGCATTACTAAAGCAAATCGATCAATCCAGTATAAGCTTACTTAAAAAAAAATCTCTGCCTGTCTGCTGGACACCTCTTTTCAAAACTTCCAGGATTCCCTGCATACTTTGCAGCTTCTTCTCTGCTGTCTACATTCAGTGGACTACATATCCCATGGTACCTTGCTGCTTGCATGCAGTGATTCCTGTACTGACTAAGCCTCCTGAACGTCCTCCTCCCACCACCTCTGTAGTTCATAAGGCAGGCTCTGTGAGATGTGTGACGCAATGCCTACTCACATAGTGAATACACAGAATTCAAGAAGTAAATGTCAAGATCATTCCGATTAATAGGTGAAGGCTGGAAATGATTGAATTACAGTGTGGAAATGGATATATCATTTTTAATTTTACCTATAGATCCACAGCAATAAAATTTGTGATTTAATATGTACTCACACCTTTGTGTGAAAATTATTTTGTGTAAATCCACTTCATAAATGTCTACGCATGCTAAAGCCAGAAAGAATTATGAGTTTGTGCATGTGACTTTCATTTAATCCAGTCTAATGCCCTGTACTCACAGTCGGACTTTCCGACGGAAAATGTGCGATCGGAGCGTGTTGTCGGAAATTTCAACCGTGTGTAGGCTCCATCGGACTTTGTCCATCGGAATTTACGACACACAAAGTTTGAGATCTGGATCTAAAATTTTCAGACAACAAAATCCGATTGCTTAAATTCCAATCGTGTATAGACAATTCAGACGCACAAAGTGCCACGCATGCTCAGAATAAATTACGAGATGGAAGCTATTGGCTACTGGCTGTTGAACTGCCTCTTCATAGTCCTGTTGTACGTGTTGTACATCAGCACGTTCTTGATGATCGGAATTTCCGACAACTTTGTGCGACCGTGTGTATGCAAGACGAGTTTGAGCCAACATCCGTCGGAAAAAATCTGATGGATTTTGTTGTCGGAATGTCCGATCGTGTGTACAGGGCATTACACTGCTATTTTAAACACTTTACATTGCCTCCAGAGACGAACACAAAGCTTTTCATTTGTGTGGGATACACTTAATATTCTCATGTTTTTTATTCAGCGCTAAATTTACCGAAGAGTGAATGATTAGTCGCCGCACTCTTTAATTAGAGTTGTACGCACAGCTAAATCACTCGTAGTTTACACAAATTCATGCGTTGCATTTTCTAAAAAACGCAAAGCAGACCAAGTGACTTCCCCTTTGGTCATGATTTATTAGGAAACCCTCCACTGCAAGTCACACTTCTGGGGAATTATAGTTTACCATACAGATTAAATGATCAAACTCTCGATCACAAAAATTCCTTTACATCAGAACACTGTAATACTTATTTTTATTTAGTTATGCAGCTACTATTTTCACATAATCTAAAGAATAATAACTCTTCTCTGTTGGGAGTCATGTTTATCTGTATCTGATTTCTCTTTTAACTTACCGAAGGATGAAAGCCAAAAGCAGCCCTGTTCTAGAATGTGTTAATGTTTAGCATAACAGCTTGTAGATTCTAGTGATAAATGAAGCAGGCGTGATCTTGTATGACCTCAGGCAAGCAGCAAAATACACAGCTGAAATCTGTATATGAAAATCTGCCAAATGATTTGTAATTCAGCTCAGTCGGTCTTGTGATTCACACACCCCCGCCACCAGCACTTGCTTTTTCAGCTTTGCAGCTTCCTGCATTATCCTCCTGCTCATACACTGAAATAATAAAATAGCGGTGTCATCTGCCTGGGAGAGCAGTGTGGCGATGGTGTGTGGATCACAAGACAGTATTAGACCCCATACACACTTTCTGCACATTTTTGTCTTCCGATTTACCATAACCGTGTAGTGCAAGGGCCTGCCTGATTGCATACAAATTGAAACTCAAGCCTCATACACACGATCGGACTTTGTACAAACTTTCCCGTGGATTTTTGTACAAAGGGCGTCGGCCGTAAATTTGTATTGCATACACACGATCTGACTTTTTAGGCAACAAACACAAACGTAGTTTCAATGTACTGACGACACTTCAAAAGAGGACGTTCAATTACTCAGGCACCACCCTTTGGTCAACTTCTGTATTGTTGTCTGATCATTTGCATTGGTTCTGAGCATGCGTGTTTGTACTTTGTACAAAAGTCCGATGGTTTTGTGTACACACGATCGGACTTTGCTCCATCAGACTTTTGTTGCCAGAAAGTTTGTTCGTTCGCACAGCCAACAAAAGTCAGATGAAAACCGAAAAAGTTTGTCCGATGGAGCGTACACTCGGTCGGATGTTGCCTTAAAACAGCTAATTTGCATGTTTGTTGTCAAAAAATCTGCTTGATTGCAGCACAATTTGTCGCACGACAATCGTGGCACAATCACACTGCATTTAGGGTGCCATTGAGAAATAATGGCATTGCAAACGCGTCCCACTTCAATTCTGTGATCGCCGGCAGAGATTTAAATCGCCTAGGTGTGAATGGAGCCTTACAAATTCAGCTTGCCCTTGTCTGAAAAGGCTTTTAACAAGATTTTGGAGAGTTTCTGTGGGAATTGCCCATAGAGCATTTGGGAGGACAGTTCCTGTTGGATGAGAAGACCTGGCTAGCAATTGCCATTCCAATTCATTCCGAAGGTATTCATTACAGGAGAAGTCATGGCTCTGTGTAGGCCATTCAAGGTCCTCAACACCAAACACAACAGATCATGTCAGATTGACCTGATTTCGTGCACAAGGGCACAATAATGCTGAAACATAAAAGAGCTTTAATGTCTTTGCGTTAACAGTATCCTTCACATTAAAAAAAAATTGAACTCATAAATTTGGAAGGGTGTTCACATACTTATGGCCATATAATAGATGTGATGATCAGGTGTTCACAAACAGCCGTATAATGTCCTTACTCATACTGTCCATATGGTCCTCTTGTACATGCATACACTCTTTGGCCTCATGCACATGGGCATCTAGAGCAGCCTTCCTCAACCTTTTTACCTTCGAAAAAAACATTGAAAACATTTTACAATGTTGAAGAAACCCTGAAACATTCTTGTCTTGATCAGTAAATTGTAGCTATGCCAATAGATAAGTAAATATAACAAACATATTTTCTTGTTAAAAAAAAATATAACAAACATATAAAATATAAAACAATTGCATAATACATATCAGAATGACAGTTACAAAACAGTGAAATTGCATTGGTGGTCAGTGGCAACATTCATTTTTTTGTTGCAAAAGTCCAACTTTGCAAACCTTTAATTTTGCATTGGTGCTCAGCAGAAGAAAACATTGCATTGGCACTCTGGTTTGCAGGGAAACATTTGCATTGGTGGTAAGCAGTGACAGTGTCAAGGGGAGTACAAGGTGCCATGCATCTTATCTGCTCCATTTTCAGCCTAACCATGTGACTCTGATGAGGTTCTCTCCAGGTGGCCATTGGGCACTTCTGACAGGGGGAGGAGGATGTGCTTTTCTAGGTCCAGTCTTCATCCACATATTATACTTGCCAGCTGCCGGTCTATAGCTCCACAGTGTCAGCACTGATCAATAGCTCTCTAGCTTCCAAGACAGCATAGACCAATTAACAGTAGCTGCAGGGGGAAAGGTGAAACTAGTATTGGGCAGATATAAATCTGCTGTAACATTGGCAGAACCTCTGGGGACCTCCTGCGCAACCCCGGTTAAGAAACTCTGGTCTAGAGGCTGCAAAATCCTGCAAAAGTATAAAACCCCAAGCTCTTTCCCGTGCCTGCAGGGGCATGGCTGTACGCGGCCGCACTGGTATAAACGCCATTGGCTGGGTTCACCTTTTGGAAGATGCGCTGTATGCGAACATGTGGGTAAATATTAATGTAGAAGTCATTGGCTTTAACACACGCGCATCTGCGTTTTTTTATTTATTATATGGGCACCTGTATGAGGTACCTGCAGCTATCCTGGTGTGGGAAAGTGCTGGGCATTTTATTCTAGATGTCTTTGCAGTCTCTAGATGTGCATGAGACCTGTACATTCAAATTTTTATTTTTTGCAGTAGTGCAGATAGTCTTTTTAAAACATTCATAAGCCTTAATAATATGTGATATATATGCGCATATTAGACACACATTTTAGCGCTACACTTTATATCACATACTTTTAATACAATTGGTCAAATTGCAGTGTTGGCTGCTCATCACTATATAGGTTAGCGTGGTTTGATTTCCCCAATTTTTTTGTGCATAAACCTTAATAATAATTCTTATTTTTAACTTGCGTTTGTGTTAAGCCATTACTTTCTGCCCTGCCTATCCTGACGTAATAGAAATCATTCAAGCTATGACCTATCCCTCCCCCCCTTGACCCCTACATCCACCAATACCTCCATCCCCCCCCCCCCCCAGCTCCCCTATCCCCCCCCTTTTTTTTTCTCCCTTTTTATTTTCTCCTTTCTCAAAACTCTTAACCCAGTGAATTGTTCACCATCATTCTACTATTCATTTTGTACTATGTAAAATATCTTTTGCACAACCTTGATGTAATTACGGCTACATTCAACATTGTACACCCCTGTAATGATACTTGTAGTTTTTTGTTATGTATTCTTTTTTACGCTTCAATAAACATTGATTGTGAAAAAAAAAAAAAGAAATCATTGATAATAGTAAATATGTACTCTGGCTACTTAAAAATTCCAATGTAAAATAAAAAGGCAATGATTGCCATTTACAAAGACTCTTATAGCATTTTCCTGCAAATACCACATTTGGCATAAAGGCGAAAGTGCTTTTATTTTACAACATTGGTTCATTTTATTCTTCCATTTTGCTTTCATTTTCATTTTCTTGTCCTCAGGATGCACTACCTAATTAATGAAATGTACAATACCAACATATCAAGCATTGTGCTATGAGAAACAGACGCTATACTGTTCATTTCTGAAATAAAATGTAATTTAGATCTTTAGAAACTGTCTTATCTACAAGTTCTAGTATTGTTAAAGCTGAGCTCCTGGATAAGAAAATATTGAAAAAAATGAAGCAGGCATGTGTTTTCTTAAATCTTTGTGTATTTCTTCCAGATCTGTGCAGTAATCCTTAGATAAACTGTCCCTCTGTTACCTGTAATAAGACCAGTCACTGCTTCTGTCTCTCCTAGTGCAGGGTCACTGGTCTTGTACCCGCCCCCTCTTGTCGTTTTCTACAGGCAGGCTCTAGTAGGTGGACCTTTTGGGTCCCTCCCACAGCTCTCTGCACAGACTAGCTGCATCATGGGGTTGGTGTAACCGCTACTTTCATAAACTAATATCTGGGTTTTTAAAGGCATTTAGTTTACACAAAGTAGATTCATCCTTTGTGATTACTGAGGATATATTTAAATGAAAGCTTTTTTTTGCCATGAGTTAAAATGAAATACATACATAGTCTACATGGGGGGATATTTTGTCTCTAGGTCAGTGTATCACAGCATTTTATGTTCTCTGGTCTGGTGTGTCTACATTCTGCGGCTTGCATAATGCATGTAAATAGCTGCTGTTCGGCAATAAAATAGATGTAAAATGATGATGGTATTGATCTGATGATTGATACCTCTGACCTAACAGTGATTAATCTGGTTGTCCTCAGGGGACACCCTGCATGGCAGTATTAAAGAAGCTAATATGTGGCTTGTGTCTATTCTATTGGACCAGATTATAAATTGAACACTATGGTTATGAATGATTTATAGGCTCAAGTCAGCCAAGGCCCTCATGCACCTTTTCCTTCTTCATTAGTGACCTTTAATAGAGTATTGTAGTTAATGAATATTAACAAAAAGCTGTAAGTAGTTTATCATCATGATATAATAAATATAATTTAAAATTCTGCTTTGCGTAAAAGGATTGATTCAAATTAGTTTGATCTTCCAGCTGTAAAAGTCTTGTAAAGCAGGCGTTTTTTTTAAAGATTTTCTGAGAGTCAATATTTGCACAGGGCTTGACGCACTTCCCTGGTGATTGGTTGTTACCACTGAACATTGCAGTGGGGGGGGAGTAGAATACACGTTTGTCCTACACCCAGTAGTATTCTACCAGATGCTAAAGGGGTGTGACCACAATAACACTAATAATACTGGATGAACCCTCTGCACACTGCTATACCCTTTCAAGCTAACTTTGCAATAAAAAAAAAAATAGGGATATTTTAGTTCACATATATTGCAATACATATTTAAGCTGGTCAACTGCGTCAAAGTAATCCCTCTTTAGCCAGTCCTACTCTGATTGGCCCCTGCAAATGCTACTGTGGACACAATGCCAACCTGGGGCAAACAGACACAAAATGGGGGAGAGCTACACAGTTTAGGTCAGACCACTGACCTGCAATAGAAACAAGATATACCTGTGCTCAAATCCCAAGAGCTTTTACATGATATACTCTAGCAGGTGCTAAAGGGATGTGACCACATGTTAACACTAAAAATACTGGATGAACCCTCTGCACACTGTTATACCCTTTCAAGTAAACATTGCAATACAAAAACAATATGGAGAGCTTCTGTGAACATACATTTTCAAGTCTTGCCACAGATTCTCAATTGAATTTAGGTCTGGTCTGGAGGTCTGGGCATTGACTGGGCCATTCTAACACATGAATATGCTTTGATCTAAACCATTCTAGTGTAGCTCTAGCTGTATGTTCTGGGTCGTTGTCCTGCTGGAAGGTGAACCTCCCCTCCAGTCTCAATTTTTTTCAGACTAACAGGTTTTCTTCTAAGATTGCCCTGTATTTGGCTTCATCCATCTTCCCATCAACTCTGACCAACTTCCCTGTCCCCACAACATGCTGCCATCACCATGTTTCACGGTGGGGATGGTGTGTTCAGGGTGATGTGCAGTGTTAGCTTTCTGCCACACTTAGCGTTTTGCTTTTAGACCAAAAAGTTCCAATTTGGTCTCATCTGACCAGAGCACCTTCTTCCACATGTTTGCTGTGTCCCCCACATGGCTTCTTGCAAACTGCAAACGGGAATTCTTATGGCTTTCTTTCATCAATGGCTTTCTTCTTGCCACTTTTTAATAAAGGCCAGATTTGTGCAGTGCATGACTAATAGTTGTCCTGTGGACAGATTCTCACTCCTGAGCTGTAGACCTCTGCAGCTCCTCCAGAGTTACCATGGACCTCTTGGCTGCTTCTCTGATTAATGCTCTTCTTGCCTGGCCTGACAGTTTAGGTGGACAGCCATGTCTTGGTAGGTTTGCAGTTGTGCCATACTACTCGATGGATTGAACAGTGCTCCATGAGATGTTCAAAGCTTGGGATATTTTTTTTTTTTATAACCTAACCCTGCTTTAAACTTCTCCACAACTTTATCCCTGACCTGTCTGGTGTTTTTCTTGGCCTTCATGATGCTGTTTGTTCACTAAGGTTCTTTAACAAACCTCCCCGAGGGCTTCACAGAACAGCTGTATTTATACTGAGATTAAATTACACACATGTGGACTATATTTACTAATTAGGTGACTTCTGAAGTCAATTGGTTCCACTAGGTTTTAGTTAGGGGTATCAGAGTAAAGGAGGTTGAATACAAATACATGCCACACTTTTCAGATATTTATTTGTAAAAAAAAAATTGGAAACCCATTTATCGTTTGCTTCCCCTTCACAATTATGTGCCACTTTGTGTTGGTCTATCAAATACAATGCGAAATAAAATACATTTATATTTTTAATTGTAATATGACAAAATGTGGAAAATGTGGAGGGGTATGAATACTTTTTCAAGGCACTGTATGTGAACTAAATATTCCTATTTTTTTATTGCAAAGTTTGCTTGAAAGGATATAGCAGTGTGCAGAGGGTTCATCCAGTATTTTTAGTGATACCCCTTTAGCACCTTGTAGAATATATGCATGTACAAGCTCTTGGGATCTGATCACAGGTATATCTTGTTTCTATTGTATTGCAGGTCAGTGGCCAGACCTAAACCATGTAGCTCTCCCCCATTTTGTGTCTGCTATATAGCATCACTCCTACTTTGGCTAGTTTACCCAAATTCTGCATAAAGAAATAACTCATACATTGGAACAAATGTTACCTTTCTGACTATTCATGTGAAGACATTCCTATCAGAGGAGATTGTTCACACTGCCCAGAACCTGGACTACGTGATACTTTGTTAGCCCTAACTAACTCTTAATCTACATAGAAATGTATTGTACTTTTGTCTCTTCAAGCCTTTATAAATAAAGGATTTAAAAATGTTTAACACATAAGACAAGATTATTTACATCATATTTTACATTGTTTTTCCGTGTCTATCTTTAAAAAAAATTGGCTATACTTAAAAAAAAAATGTATTCCCTTAAAGTGATTGTAAAGTCTCGTTTTTTTTCCTAAAAAAATAACAAACATGTTGATTTTGACATGTGGATTTGCACAGAGCAGCACCGATCCTTCTCTTCTCGGGCCCCTCCCTCCTGTTCAGTGCCCCCACAGCAAGCAGCTTGCAATAGGGGCACCCGAGCCGAGTCACAGCTCCCCGTGTCCTTTCAGACAAGGAGCCCTGATTCGGCCCCACCCCCTCTCTTCCCTGATTGGCTAGTTGGCTTTGACAGCAGCGGCAGCCAATGGCACCGCTGCCATGTCTCAGCCAGTCAGGAGGGAGAATCTCGGGACGGCTGACTCACTCATGGACATGGCTGGACAGAGAGGGACCTCGGTACGTTTTAGGGGGGCTTCTGCACACAGAAGGCTTTTTATCTTAATGCATAGAATGTATTAAGATAAAAAAAAAAACTTCTAACTTTACAACCACTTTAAAGTAAACCAGTTCAGTGAGGTTTTTTTTCTTTAGGTCATACAACTGTCTGTAACCTATTGCTTTGTGTTTATATTTATGACTTAATATGTGCTTTTTTGGTCTCAACTACATGTGATTATCACAATGGAGAAAATGATTAATTACAGTATTGTTAACCATAATGACAATGATTCGTACAGTGTTGTAAAAAAATAATTGCCTGTATTTGATTTAAGAGCATATCGGTTCTATCGGTACATGATTGCAGTCTACAAGAGAAAACAAGATTTACTTTTGTAAAGTTAGTGATTTCCCTGTTGAATAGGATAACAGAAGTTTATTGTTGGATTTTACATGCACTTTAAATGCCTTTATAGTTATAACAGTATCCATTGTTTTACCTTTGTACAGTAGGAAAAATAATTGTTTGATCCGCTGCAGATTTTGTAAAACTGCCCACTTACAAAGAAATTAAGGCCCCTTTCACACTGGTGTAGGAGCGGCGTCGGCGGTAAAGCAGCGCTATATTTAGCGCTGCTTTACCGTCGTTTTAGTGGCGGTATTCGGCCGATAGCGGTGCAGTTTTAACCCCCACTAGCGACCGAAAAAGGGTTAAAACCGCCCGCGGCACTTTGCCGGCGGTTTTGCAGCGGTGTCCCATTGATTTCAATGGGTAGGCGCGGTATAGGAGTGGTGAATACACCGCTCCTTCACCGCTCCAAAGATGCTGCTAGCAGGACTTTTTTGACCGTCCTGCTAGCGCACCGCTCCAGTGTGAAAGCCCTCCGGCTTTCACACTGGAGTGAAAGGGGCCAGATTTTTTCAGGCGCTGTAAATGCGCTATTTTTAGCGCTGTAGCGCCTGAAAAACGCCCCAGTGTGAAAGGGGCCTAAGGGTCTATCATTTTTATCATAGGTGTATTTTAAATGATAGAGACAGAATATCAACCAAAACTCCAGAAAAAACACGTGATAGAAATCTGCAGGGGATTAAATAATTACTGTATATACTCAAGTATAAGCCGACCCGAATATAAGCAGAGGCACCTAATTTTACCACAAATAACTGGGAAAACGTATTGACTTGAGTATAAGCCTAGGGTGAGAAATGCGCAGCTACTGTAAGTGTAAAAGGGGGTCAACAATGCCCATTTGCATGTCTCACTGTGCCCATTTGCAGCCATAGGTCCCTAAAACTTGGTAGTTAGGGGTTCCTAGATGCCCCCTAGCTGCAGCCAAAATTTGGGGTCTCTGGACCCAAAGGGTCCTGAAATGACATTGCTGCAGAAAAGTGATTGACTCGAGTATAAGCCGAGGGGGGCACTTTCAGCACAAAAAAATGTGCTGAAAAACTCGGCTTATACTCGAGTATATATACAGTATTTTCCCCATTGTATGCATATTCAACTAAATTTACCTTTTATAAATGAAGTAACAACAATTTGTTTTGTTTCTGTTCTAGCTGACCCTCTCGTTGGAAGCATCGCCACCCAGTATATGACCAACAGAGCCGAGCATGACAGAATGGCCAGACAGTGGACCAAGAGATACGCTACATAGGATTTGTTGCAGTGGACCTGAGCAAGCACATTCACTAAGTGCATCAATAGCGCTTTTTTGGCTTTTTTTTTTTTTTTTTCTTCTTCTTTTACACCTTGTGACAAAATACTGTATGTCCCTTTTTATTAAGACTTTTGTTAACTTGAACT
The DNA here is from genome assembly GCA_028564925.1 of Lithobates sylvaticus. Taxonomy (NCBI): domain Eukaryota; kingdom Metazoa; phylum Chordata; class Amphibia; order Anura; family Ranidae; genus Lithobates; species Lithobates sylvaticus. The sequence goes on from CM053030.1 coordinate 408,961,853, forward strand.
CCCCCAAGATATATTTGGGATTTTTAGTTTCTGTGCAAGAATTGTTGACTATGTGATAGTATAGAGGTTTGTTTGGAAGCCTTGTATCAATATTTGTGTTTTTTTTTAGGGCAGCGGGGGATTATAATTTAATTTTTTGTTGCCTCCTACTGACTTTGGTTAGTGTTAGTTATTTTTTTTTTTTCCTTTTTTTTTTTTTTTTTATATTTGATTTTTTTTGTACTTTAGTCTTTCAAGGTGGGTGCATGCTCCAGGGAACAAAGTTTTATATATGACATTTGAAAGTAAGAATCACTGTGTATAACTAGACTGTGTTCCCCCACTAAGGACTCTCTAAATGAACAAACTGGGTATTTAAGAATGCTTGTAAAATATTTGAGCAGAATATTGAGCAGCTGATGTACAATTGTGTTAAAAAGCACTCAATAAAAACACTGCAGACAACATATATGTCAGCACACTGAAGTTCTAAAGGGAAAGTGTTGTTACGATGGTGTTTATTGTTCAGTAATGTCATCCGGTCCATTTGAAATAAATGTGCCCATTTTTAAGGTTCCTGGAATTATCTACAATATCTGATTGTGGAAGAATACCTGTGTCTTTTTTTTATTATCATAAGCAGCATATAACTTCTAATTTATCATTGTGTCTGAAGAACAAGCCTAATTACGCATTCCATACTGCGCTAGGAAATGTAATTGAGTCTGCACTCAATATTTTTTCTTCAGACGTTTTATTAAACAAGCCTGTTGCCATCCAATCCTTGGTTAGTGGATTTTGCTAGTCACATACTAAACTGGAACTGTGAACAACTGAACTACAGGATGCAATACAACTTGTCGGTTCAATAAAACGTAACTGTTCCAAGTGGATATTATACTCTATTGGATAGAAGCCAAGTCCAATGTGGTATAAAGTCTACCTGGAACAAAAAGTTTTATTGAGTGCTAATGAATATGAAGTGCTACCTGCGTTGTATTTGTGTCTGTGGATTGGGAAGTGGATGAGCCATAGTGTTGGCCTGGCTCCTGTGGCTGGTCGTGGCAGCCCAAGTGGACCTTGAGTGGTGCTTTTTTTTCAAAGTTGGGACTAGCAATAGTTTAAGTCTTTTAATACACAGCTTTGACTAACTGATCATTTTGCAGTTTTATGCAGCCGTTTCTATAAACAACAAAAGACACCCCTAAATAAGTGGATATTGAATCCTTACATAGTGCTGCATTGACAAACCAAATACAGTGATGGATGCAATGGATGAGACACAAATATATGATTAAAGCAACAGTAAAGGTTTAACTAAACCCTGTATATTGTCATTACAGGACATCTGTTGGCTATCCAGAAAGGAAACTGCATGTGTGCTAAATTAACGTGTATCTTTTGATAAAACTTTTTTGATAGAATGGGGAAGGATTAGATCCCCTGTCAAGTTTAATTGCTGTCTAGTGCTCCATTAGAGAGAATTCCCTTAAGGCAGTCCATAGACGACTTACATGTCGGTCGATTTCTGCTTAATTGCCCGAAGTTTGAGCCCTGGGTAGCACTGCTGGCAACATTCGACTCAACAAAAGTCAGTTTAAATATCTGAGTAAAAAATTATCAGCCAAATGGTGACTACCGATGCAGGCACAGTTTTGGCAGTGCCATTGTATTCAGGCAGCCGCAAGTGCCACTGCCTTCTGAATATCCTAGCCGGCAGTAGAGATTTCTCCACCCATGCTGTTAATGTGGATAATGGAATCAATTGATGGCATGTACATTGCCTTGAAAAAGTATTCATACCCCTTGAAATTTTCCACATTTTGTCATGTTACAACCAAAAACGTAAATGTATTTTATTGGAATTTTATGTGATATACCAACACAAAGTGGCACATAATTGAGAAGTGGAAGGAAAATGATAAATGGTTTCCCAAATGTTTTACAAATATCTGAAAAGTGTGGGGTGCATTTGTATTCAGCCCCGATGGGTCAATACTTTGTAGAACCACCTTTCGCTGCTATTACAGCTGCAAGTCTTTTTGGGTATGTCTCTACCAGCTTTGCACATCTAGAGAGTGCCATTTTTGCCCATTCTTCTTTGCTAAATAGCTCAAGCTCTGTCAGATCGGATGGAGAGCGTCTGTGAACAGCAATTTTCAAGTCTCGCCACAGATTCTCAATTGAGTTTAGGTCTGGACTTTGACTGGGCCATTCTAACACAAGAATATGCTTTGAGCTAAACCATTCAATTGTAGATCTGACTGTATATTTAGGGTCATTGTCCTGCTGGAAGGTGAACCTCCGCCCCAGTCTCAAGTCTTTTGCAGACTCTAACAGGTTTTCCTCTAAGGTCGCCCTGTATTTGGCTCCATCCATCTTCCCATCAACCTTGACCAGCTTCCCTGTCTCTGCTGAGGAAAAGCACCCCACAACATGATGCTGTGACCACCATGTTTCACTGTGGGGATGGTGTGTTCAGGGTGATGAGCCGTGTCAGTTTTCCGCCGCACATAGCATTTTGCTTTTAGGCCAAAAAGTTACATTTTGGTTCCATCTGACCAGAGCACCTTCTCCCACATGTTTGCTGTGCCCCCACATGGCTTCTACAGACTGCAAACGGGACTTCTTATGGCTTTCTTTCAACAATGGCTTTTTTTCGTACCACTCTTCAATAAATGCCAGATTTGTGTTGATTCCACGATTAATAGTTGTCCTGTGGACAGATCCTCCCACCTGAGCTGTGGATCTCTGCAGCTCCTCCAGAGTTACCATGGGCCTCTTGGCTGCTTCTCTGATTAATGCTCTCCTTGCTGGGCCTGTCAGTTTAGGTGGACGACCATGTTGTGGTAGGTTTGCAGTTGTGCCATACTACTTTTTTCGGATGGTGGATTGAACAGTGCTCCATGAGATGTTCAAAGGTTGGGTTATTTTTTTATAACCTAACCCTGCTTTAAACTTCTCCACAACTTTATCCCTGGCCTATCTGATGTGTTCCTTGGCCTTCATGCTGTTTGTTCTCTAAAGCCTCATATACACGATCAAACTTTCGGCACACAAAGCGTCAGACTTGTATCCGAAGGGCGTGTACCGTGAACTTGACAAACGGTACACAATTGTCGGCCAACAAACACGAACGTAGTGACGTTTCAGCTCTTGAGCGCCACCCTTTGGGAACCTTCTGCTAATGTCGTGTTTGATGAGCATTGATTCCGAGCATGTGTGTTTGTACTTTATACTTTTGTGTGACGGACTTGTGTACACACAATAGGAAAATCTGACAACAGACCATTGTCCACCGAAAAATTTATTAGCCTGCTAACCGACATTTGTTGGTGGAAAGTTGGACAACAGTTGTCTGATGGAGCGTACTAACGGTCGGATTTTAGGCAAACAGTCTGTCACATCACACAATTCCCGTATGAAAATCCGATCGTGTGTACGAGGCTTAAGGCTCTCTAACAAACCTCTGGAGCTTCACATAACAGCTGTATTTATACTGAGATCAAATTACACACAGGTGGACTCTATTTACTAATTAGAAGACTTCTGAAGGCAATTGGTTCCACTAGATTTTAGTTAGGGGTATCAGAGTAAAAGGGGCGGATTACAAATGTACGCCACACTTTTCAGATATTTATTAGTAATAAAATTTGAAAACATTTACATTTTAGGTTGTACCATGACAAAATGTGGAAAATTTCAAGGAGTATGAATACCTTTTCAAGGCACTGTATAGCAGCCTTTACCTATTCTTCTTTTCACCAAGCAGGAAGTGAAGGAATCTCTCCAACAGCAACACGGACAGTAAGGCTGGAATCATATATATGCAAATTGTGTGGATGGGGAAATCTGGTCCGTTTTTTCTTCAATTCGCTGGTTGAACGAAAAAAACTGACTAATGGGCTGCCTTAGATGTGTTCTGTATTTGTCATTCCCGTGGGACCTCTACCCATCTAGGGGTATGTTAAGTGTTATCAAGGAAAGGAGGCAAAATTTGATGCTAAAGTAAAGTATGAGGATGTTTCGCTACAATTTTGCCACACTCACAATATTTTACTTATTCTGATTAGAGGTGCATTGAATGGAAATTTTGGTGCCAAAACCGAAAATTACATTTTTATATATAATTGTATTATATTAGACTTTTTAAATATCATCAATTGAATGAATATGAATTTATTGTTGGCCATCATTGGCACCTTTAGCGCAAGAAAAGCTCAAGAAAATGTATCCCTTTAAAGTGGATGTAAACCCACCACTCATCCAGTATAAACAAATGGCATAGTATTAATGTATATATACGTGCATGTGTGCAGGTGGGTGGGTCTCTTTGCCGGAGATCAATGGGCGGAGTCGTGATGCCACAAGACTCCCTGCCCACCTCTACACTCTCCTATTCCTGAGTTTTAAGTAACATCCAGTCAAAATTCAGGAAAGGCACCACATGACTTCAGCATGCCCAATCATGCTGAGGTCTGGAGTAGCCAATCCTGGGAGAGCTGGAGAGGAAAGGAGGAGGGGTGTGAAGCTGGAATTGTAGACCCTCTCTCTTTCACGCCGTTCATGAGATAAAGAAATCAGATGTCAGTTACAGCAGTGGGGGGATGTGGCGACACAAACTTATCTGTGTGTCGTCTTTTTTTTATTTTACTAAAAAAAGACAAGATGATTGCTCAGAGCCGGACTAACTCTTCGTGGCAAGACGGGGCACCGATGAATTGACATCCTCTATTGTACCAGGTAGAAGTCTTAATTAAATAATTTTTTTTCATTAAATATTTTTTTTCTATCATCACTGTAAATTTGCAGTAAATTCGCAGTGAATTCACAATAAAATCTAAGCGAATTCAATGTAAAATCGCAACAAAAACATGGTACATTTTCGGTGCCATTATCGTCACCTTTTCTCTTATCGGCATTCTGCACCATACACCATTTTCAGCCAAAACATTTTGGCCGCCTGAAATTTCAGTGCATCTATAATTCTGATGGTTAAGACTTAGTAAACCATCTCCGCTAACCAGATCTTACAGTGTCACAGGAAAATGTATTTTGAATGGGACTTTAAAGGCACTAAACAAAGAAAAACGCAAATAAAATGCAAAAAGTTTATTGTACAAATATTAAAAACAGACAAAGAAGTTATGATGTACATACCCCATAAAAATGGCTAATACATTAAAGAACATATAAGTACCCATTAATCAGCTAAAACGAGAGCAAATTAAGGTCATTGATATGTGAATGGAGCTCCAACGCGTTTCAACTTATGTTGTCTTCTTCAAGGGGTGATGCAGAGGGTAATCTCTACAAAAGACAGTATAATGACCAAAAGGTACAGAGAGAATTTTTTGTCACAATGGTATAAGAAAAAGTCAAACTAAGATGACATAATAAGCTGCATACTATAATAAACACACTCACAATGTTGGTGATGGTAACAGACCCAATCAAAGATGCAAAGATCACATCAGGTAGGCAGAAGAGGGCTCAAGAGACATATGATCGCTATATAAAATATATATTAAAAAAAATTATAATTTTTAACACTTTTTTTTTAAATATCCAGACAGAGAAGGATTATAAAATAAGAATATAGTAGAGCGATATCTTACTCATGCCAGAAAAATATAGCAGAAATCCCAAATCAAGAAAAATGCCTATGAAGGCTATATAGGTCTTAGGTTTGGTTTACATATATGCAAATTGAATGCGTTTTGAACTGTATCCAATTCACATGACATGTGAAATAACATTGATTTCCATTGAAGCTGTTCACATGTATGTGGTGCATCCACTGCAGTGAGGTTCAGGTGCGATTTCCAGGCCTCTTGAGTTTTATGGGAACGAACATGTGTTCAGGATTCAGTTCAGGATTTCACACAGATGTCTTTCCTACTACAGGAGTTGACACCTTTTATCTACTATGTATTGCACAGTACTGAAAACTCAGCTGTGACAAAAGTTTGGTCCTGAGCCTTGCAAATTTGCATCAATAACGCACCTGAACTACTGAACAAAAGTTTTTCTTACTTGCAGTGAAAATGGACATACATTTTGCACCAGACGTGTGAACCCAGCCAAAAAATAGCATATATTGAGGAAAATATTGATTCCAGGTCAGAGATCTGTGAAACCAAAATGTATAAAGAAAAAATAAGAAAAACATAACTTGCCATATCAAGGGAAATCATCACAGTTTAAGGGGATATAGATGGACAATATTTGGTGATAGATGTTACCGTCTGATATATTTACCGGAATTTAAATATACTGACAGTGGCAGTCTTTTAGAGGGCCCACATTCACAGCAAATGGTAAAAGGAAATTAGATAAACCTAAGATTCATGCTGTGGGAAAACAGCTGAACGGCCGCACTCCGAATAACACCTTGCCATTCGTGGCAAAATAATGTAGGATATCCAAAATCTCTTGCATCATGGTGATGAAAGGTACAGACAGGCTAACGTGTTTCACATCAATATAGATGCTTAATCATAGCTGGTGACCATACTCAGACTGAAAATATTTATAGTGAAAATAAAACCAAAAAGGGGATAGACAAACCCCAGAAACTCCTCCCATATGTAATCAGACTAAAGTGGAAACCAAATGGACAGTACAAAAAAACAGAACCAAAAGGATATATGGCTCTTTCACGCGGGGCGGATCCGTAATGATCCGCCCTGTGAACATCCGCTGCTCAGCGGGGATCGCTCCGTTGATTCCCGCTGAGCCGGCGGATGACAGGGTGGTCCCTGCACACTGTGTAGGGACTGCCCTGTCAGATCTCCGCTCTCCTCTATGGAGGATCGGATGAACACGGACCATCTGTCCGCGTTCATCCGATCCGCTCTGCAGACGGATAGAAAAATAGGGTTTTCCTCCGTCTGCAGAATCGGACAATAGCGGAGGCGGACGATATCGGGTGTCAGTGGATGTTCATCCGCTGACACCCGCTATCCCATAGGGATGTATGTATGTCCGTATTTCATCTGAAAATGGATGGATAAAATACGGACATACGGTCTGCCCGTGTGAAAGAGCCCTAAGACCTCTGAAAGAAGGACACAGTATTAATATATACTTAGTAAAGTCAGAATAGAACTGGTTCCCTTTGTTGGCGTGCTGTCCCATAGCAGATAATATTGCTAAAAGAGTTCTAAAATACCGTAGATACAATATACAGTATAAAAACATGACAAGTCACTGAACAATGCATTAAATATTAAATTAAATCTGCACGACTGAGCACAATCAAACATACAACAGATAATAGTAGAGAGAGACGATCACTGTCAAGGAACCGAAGTTGACTAATGTAAAGCACGGTTATAAAACAAGTAATACTACTGCATTGGACATAAGTGAAAAAAAATATATATAAATTAAATATAAGCAAAAAGCCATATATTATATAATAAGACCAAGCAATCGTAGTCACATCTACCATGTATGTGGTAAAGAAAAAGGAAAAGACATGCAAGGTTGAAAGCTATAAGGAGACATGTGTTAGAATATCTACCATATGACAAAAAATACATAGACAAACCGCCCTAAATACACTCATATAATGTGCAAATGTAGTAAAGAACATGAAAAACACAACCATGCATGCACATAGGAATGACAAATTAGCACATGTAGAGGTATATGTATACAGGATATGAATGGGGTACCAATATATGACTGGGTCTACTTCAGTGTTGCTATTCATAAAAGTAGGAAACGTCCCAATCATAATTTAACCCTATTGGTATTCTTGTATGTAAAGTGACTATCCAGTAAACTTCCTTTATGCACAAGATACCAAACTTGTCACCTCCTCTGATGGGCATGCCAATTTTCTCCATACCCTAAATCACTAGGCTAGATGTATCCTTATTTTGGTGTTGGACCCAATGTCTGGGGACATCTAGATACAAAAAAAAAAAAACACATACAAGTGCCCTAGTTATAAAAACAAGTCAAAGATAGGTGATAAAAATAGGAAATGCAAAAATGAAAGTGCGTGTAACACGCAAAAATACCCACCCGAGCAACAAGCAATATGGGAACCTGGCGAAGTATCTGGTTGCAGTTGACATCCACGAATGGTGCAAAAACAATGTGGAAACCCGACTGTATAGAAAGCTAAGATGGGTCTTACCAACCAGCAGCCAATCCGCATCAAGGTCATGCCCTAAGATTGAAAATGGAGCCTGTCTGGGTCAATCAAAAGATAAAAAATGAATAGGTACACATAAGGGCCCAAGAGGCTAATGGAGACCTCGGACAGCCTCTAATAATGGCATCCCTGCCTCACATCCACCGATGCCCCATCACTTTGGCCACTGGGAGAGCGCGTTGGCACATGCATAGGAAGTCCCTGGGTCCAAAGGCATCATAGGAAGTCTCGGGCTGGTTTGATGGGTACTCATATGTTCTGTAATGTGACAGTCATTTGTATGGGGTCTGTATATCATAACCCCTTTGTTTTTAATATTTGTACTTATGCTATTTCCATAACTCCCCCCCCGCCTCCCCACCTGTAGCTGCATGCAGATACCCTCCCAGCCCCTAAAAGCCTCAACATGGAAAGGAACCCCCCCTCCGGATATCATGTGGAGCGCCCCCCCCCCCCCGACCCCCATAGCCGTACTGTGCAAAACCAAAAACTCAAACAGGCGGCCTCTTAACCGCCCATGGACCCCCCCCCCCCAAACGATACCTGTCCCTGTGTAAACAAAGCAAACTCTGAACGGAGGGGAGCTATGGTGCAGGGAATGTGCACATGCTGCATGAGGGCAGCTCTGAGCCTCACCTGCTGACACACAGTGGCTGACTCTGGTGACCCTGCTAGCATAACCCGGCGCTGCATGAGGCTGACACTAGACTTCCCCCCAGCCTCTTCACCTGTAGCTGCATGCAGATACCCCCCAGCCCCTAAAAGCCCCCAACATGGAAAGGACCCCCCCCCCTCTGGATAGCAGGAGGAGCAGGCCCCCCCTGACTCCCATAGCATACTGTGCAAAACCAAAAACTCAAACAGGTGGCCTCTTACCCGCCCATGGAATCCCCAATTGATACCTGTCCCTGTGTAATTAGAGCGGGGAGACACGACTCCCACTGCAGCTGAGCTCCCTCCCCGCGGCGCTGAAAACAGGAAATGACGTCAGACGGTCGCCCAGAAATGACGCTTAACGTCTAGAAGTGTCATACGAGCAGGAAAGCTGACAGGAGAAAGGGGAAGGCGGGCAGGCTTAAGTACAGTCCTGACCTGCGGTCAGTCTTCCCATTTGTACAATAAACTTTTTGTATTTTATTTGTTTGGTGCCTTTAAAGTCCCATCCAAAATACATTTCCCTGTGACAAGGAATGTGGCACCGTGTAGCATTGGTGGTCTCTCTGACATAGTTGGTCAGATCTTCTTCCAGTGAGCATATTCTGCCCAGGTATAGCAAGAAATGCAACAGATATTGTTTGAGACATTCAGCTACATTGAGGATAACATGACAGCATTTGTGAGTTTCAAAGGAGCTCAATGTCACACACATTGTCAGACATGTTGAACCTTTTCTGTGCAAAATCATTGTTCCCTGTTCTATAGAGAAAAAAATAAAAATCAATTATGTATATGCTGCATTGTACCACGAACTGAACTGGGTAGATGTGGCAAAGCCTGGTGGTATTGTTTTTGTGATGAGCCTTCACAACCTGTTATTCTGCCTAAAATGATTTCTAGAGGTGCACAGGCTGAAGAAATACTCATACACTGAGAGCTTGTGACAATGCTAATCAGATGTTCTTTGTTAATACTGGTTAATTTTATAAAACCTGCATTCATCATACTAACAGATGAACTTAATTGTTCTGTATCCATGTGCAATTCTTTCTACTTTATGAACCTGCGAGTAAAAAAGACCTCATCAGCAGTACAATCTTTCTTCAATCGTTCATCTTTCTTAGCAGTAGAATTGTAAAGTATTTATTGTATTGATCTACACAATACATGCACTATACATTCATTCTGAGCATTACATAATTATGAATATTTTAAATTCATTTATTTTTCATCCATTGAGGGACACAGAATTTCAGATATAGCCAGGTTATACTGCCACTGGCAAACCGAAAAATCATAAGCTGCCCCCCTCCTCTACCCAATTTGTTGCTATTGGCCTAGGGTGATGGATGTCTTTTTTTCTAGCTCTGCTGAGAAAAGTATATCCTATTTTTACAGACAGACTTTTTCTCTGCTAATTTATGTTTGTCATGGATTCCAAGATTCCATCGCTGCTTGAAATCCTCTCCACAATGGAACTCTCCAGGTCCTGGCTTTGTCTGGACCTTGCTGGTCTGGGTGTACAGGACTAGCATAGAATGTGGCCTTCAGGCACTGGGAACTAAAGCACCTTTGGCAAAAGTTATCCACAGAGCACTTCCAGGCCCAGAGCCATGGCACAGACCCAGTGTGTGACCCAGTCCCTGAGGACTTTGTGAGTAAGCCCCAGTACACACGGTCGGAAATTCCGACGGAAAATGTCCGATCGGACCATGTTGTCGGAAAATCCGCCCGTGTGTGTGGGCTCCATCTAACTTTTTCCTTCAGAATTTACGACAGAAAAAATTTGAGATCCTGCTTTCAAATTTTCCGACAACAAAATCGGACTTTTTCCGATCGTGTGTAGAGAATTCTGATGGACAGAGTGCCATGCATGCTCAGATCAAATTACGAGACCAAAGCTAATGGCTACTAGCCTCTACGTAGTTCTGTCGTACGCAACGAACGTCACCACGTTCAGAATGATCGTATTTTCCGACAACTTTGTCCGACCGTGTGTATGCAACACCAGTGTCGGACAAAATCCGTCAGAAAAAATCCGACGGAATTTGTGGTCGGAATTTCCGACCGTGTGTACTAAGGGTTGTTGAACCACAGCAAAGGGAGCTACCTCACTTTCTGCACCATTGTGTGGCTTTCAAATTTTCCACCATCACTGCGGTAAGAGTTAAAGTGGTATTAAACCTAAAACCAACATTTTTTTATTTATTGCAGCTTACCGATCCTTCGATGTAGTGGCTACATTAGTTTTAGGTTTCACCTGATGATCTGGCATATTTACATACACTAACAAATTAAAGCCAAACTCCAGCTAACACAGCATTTTTTTTGTCCTTTTGGGGTAAAGAATTTACATAAAAGTTGATTGTTGTAAGCAAAATGGTTTGTCTCATCTTTGTAACTGATCTAATTTGCTGTTGAGCTTGTTCTTTTAAAAAAACATAATTCCTAGCCAGATCACCAGATACAAATAGAAAGAAAGAAAACCTCACAGGAGCTGGCAGACATTCCTGTTCGTGAGTCTACCATGCGTACGTTTTTGAACAGGTAGGGTGTCCATGGCAGAACCCCTTGGAGGAAGCTGCTGCTCTAAAAAAACAATAAATAAAAAAAAACATTGCTGTGCGTCTGAAGTTCGCCAAAGAGCACCTTGACAAACTACAACACCACTGGGAAAATTATTTGTGGACTGACGAAACAAAATTTTAATTTTTCGAGAAGAATACTCAGCACTATACAGCGCAAAAAGAGCACAGCTTACCAACATCAAAACATCATCCCAACACTGTATGGTGGAGGGAACATCTATTACCATAATATTTTACAGGATAATGTTGGGGTGGCTGTTTGCCAGCTGAAGCTTAGTAGAAGTTGGGTGATGCAGCAGAACAATGAAACCCCATAGAGATGGTGTAGATTGACCTCATTTTTTTGCAGCCAGTAAACTCCCCAGCATGTTATCCTATGTGTCCATGCACACACAGGCTGTTATCAGTGTGTTTTCTGACTGAAGAGGACTTTTTCAACTGTAAAAACACTAATTCTGAAAAACACGGCTATCTGGCTGGTTAAAAATAGCAGAGGCGTTTTCTTGCTAAAAAAAAACATTAGGATCCCCATCAGAGTCCTCCCTTAAATCAGAGTCCCCCTTACAGCAGGGTCCCAGGTCCCCATTAGAGCCCCCCCCCCCCGCCTTACATCACAGCCCCCTCTTACATCAGGGTCCTCATCAGATTCTCACCCCTTACATCAAGATCCACATCACAACACCCCCTTAAATCCCTTTAGAGGGTCAGATGAAATCTTGCAGTGGGCTGGATTTGGCCTACAGGCCGTAATTTGGAGACCCCTGGACCATGTACTAAAAAATCATTTTACATTGGTATTGTAATATAACCTTTGTGAAGAAAAACTGAAATGATTGGACATATCCGTGTGTACTGTATATCCTCAGAATAGATTAGAGCTGTTTACAGTTGTAAACGACAAGTGTGGCAATACAATCATGACACACTTCAGTTTCCTACAAGAAAAAGCAGTTAGGAAAACCTATTAGAACCTTGTGTGGAATGTTTATAATGGGTGAGGTCTTCCCTCAGACATGACCCTAAGCTGAAAATCTCTCCGCTGCTCAGTGTTTCTGCACAGCTATAAATAGTCTACTGACTTCCGGAAGGTGCAGAAACCAGCAACAAGAATTATAGCTACTCAGCATTATGACATACACAACCTCAGGCTGTTCACTGGCGGGGGGGGGGGGGAGGTCCCTCTCTGTAATGTTGTCATTGTGCTGAATGTTAGAGAGTAGGCATGGCTGGTCTGGATACCTCCCAGGTTTTAGAATAGGGTAAAGGTTGTCAATTATTTATGTTTTACGTTGAGCCTAGGTTCACACTGATGCAATGCGGGAAACACATTGTTGCAATCGCACGGCATCCATGCGATTTGCTGTGGTTGTCAATGTTAGATTAACGACACCCCCCTGCGATTCAGGTGCGGAAAAAAAGAGTCCTGCACCATTTTGGTGCAGATGCAATTTAACCAATACAAAATGTATGGCTTAAATCGTACCGCACAGACATCGCATGTGATGTGCACGGGAATGCGGTGCGATTCCTGTGCAAATCACATGCGGTGTCTGCAATGCACAAGTGTGAATCCAGGCTCAGACAATTTATGTCTGTGTGTTGGGGACATACAGTGCCTTAAAAAAGTATTCACAACCCTTGAAATTTTCCACATTTTGTCAAATTACAACCAAAAACGTAAATTTGATTTTATGTGATAGACCAGTACAAAGTGGCACATAATTGTGAAGTGGAAGGAAAATGATAAATGGTTTTCAAATTTTTTACAAATAAATATGTGAAAAGTGCGGCGTGCATTTGTATTCAGCCCCCTTTACTCTGATACCCCCTAACTAAAATATAGTGGAACCAATGGCCTTCAGAAGTCACCTAATTAGTAAATAGAGTCCATCTGTGTGTAATTTAATCTCAGTATAAATGCAGCTGTTCTAAGAAGCCCTCAGAGGCGCTTTGCGGGCGGTATCCCCGCGGTCTCCCATTGATTTTAATGGGATGGAGCGGTATAGGAGCGGTGAACACAACGCTCCTTCACGCTCCAAAGATGCAGCTAGCAGGACTTTTTTTACCGTCCTGCTAGCGCACTGCTCCAGTGTGAAAGCCCTCAGGGTTTTTACACTGGAGACACAGAAGCAGCTGTTTCGGGTCGGTTTGTAGGCGCTATTTTTAGCGCAATATCGCCTGCAAACCGCCCCAGTGTGAAAGCAGCCTTAGAGAGCCTTAGTGAACAAACAGCATCATGAAGGCCAAGGAAAACACCAGACATGTCAGGGATAAAGTTGGGAAGAAGTATAAAGCAGTGTTAGGTTATAAAAAAATATCCCAAGCTTTGAACATCTCACGGACCACTGTTCAATTCATCATCTGAAAATGGAAAGAGTATGGCACAACTGCAAACCTACCAAGACACTGGATGGAGAGCATTAATCAGAGAAGCAGCCAAGAGGCCCATGGTAACTCTGGAGGAGCTGTAGAGATCCACAGCTCAGGTGGGAGAATCTGTCCACAGGACAACTATTAGTCATGCACTCCACAAATCTGGCCTTCATGGAAGAGTGGAAAGAAGAAAGCCATTGTTGAAAGAAAGCCATAAGAAGTCCCATTTGCAGTTTGTGAGAAGCCATGTGGCTACAGCCACAGCAAACATGTGGAAGAAGGTGCTCTGGTCAGATGAGACCAACATTTTACTTTTTGGCCTAAAAGCAAAACGCTAGATGTGGCAGAAAACTAACACTGCACATCACCCTGAACACACCATCCCCACCGTGAAACATGTTGTGGGGATGCTTTTCCTCAGCATGGACAGGGAAGCTGGTCAGAGTTGATGGGAAGATGGACGGAGCCAAATACCGGGAAATCTTAGAAGAAAACCTGTTAGAGTCTGCAAAAGACTTGAGACTGGGGGCGGAGGTTCACCTTCCAGCAGGACAACGACCCTAAACATACAGCCAGAGCTGCAATGGAATGGTTTAGATAAAAGCATATTCATGTGTTAGAATGGCACAGTCAAAGTCCAGACCTAAATCCAATTGAGAATCTGTGGCAAGACTTGAAAATTGCTGTTGTCAGATACTCTCCATCCAGTCTGACAGAGCTTGAGCTATTTAGCAAAGAAGAATGGGCACAAATATCACTCTCTAGATGTGCAAAACTGGTAGAAACGTCCCCAAAAAGACTTGCAGCTGTAATTGCAGCGAAAGGTGGTTCTACAAAGTATTGACTCAGGGGGGGCTGAATACAAATGCACGCTACACTTTTCACATATTTATTTGTAAAGCATTTATCATTTTTCCTTCCACTTCATAATTATTTGCCACTTTGTGTTGGTCTATCACATAAAATCCCAATAAAATAAATTTAGGTTTTTGATTGTAACATGACAAAATGTGGAAAATTTCAAGGGGTATGAATACTTTTTCAAGGCACTGTAGATTGCCTGTGTTGTAAAATAGTCAATAGAAATCACAGGGTTGGTTTAGGACCGTATTAAATCTTAAGCCCCACAGCTACACATGATCTTTCCATTTGCATTGCTTACAGACCACTTTGACCTACAGTTAAGCCTAGATTAAGGCTTACCTGTAGGTCCAAGAAATATCTCCTTAACCTACACGGTTAAGGAGATATTTTACAAAAAAAGGGCACCGCTGTCTACGGGGCACTGGGCCTGGGCACTGGGCGCACTGCAAGTGAAGGCGAACATGCCGTCACTGAGAGACACGAAAGTTACCCCGGGATACATGGCAGCGGCGGAGATTAGGGATGAGTTTCGAGTTCGAGTCGAACTCATGTTCGACTCGGACATTGCCTGTTCCGCGAACAGCGAACAATTTGGGGTGTTCGCGGCAAATTTGAAAAGCCGCGAGCACCCTTTAAAAGTCTATGGGAGAAATCTCAAGTGCTAATTTTAAAAGCCTATATGCAAGTTATTGTCATAAAAAATGTTTGGGGACCTGGGTCCTGCCCCAGGGGATATGTATCAATGCAAATTAAAAAAAAAAAAACGGACGTTTTTTCAGGAGCAGTGATTTTAATAATGCTTAAAGTGAAACAATAAAAGTGTAATATTCCTTTAAATTTCGTACCTGGGGGGTGTCTATAGTATGCCTGTGAAGGGGCGCATGTTTCCTGTGCTTAAAACTGTCCCGGCACAAAGTGTCATTTTTGCAGGAAAAAAAGCTATTTAAAATCACTCGCGGCTAATGAATTTATCAGCTCCCGTAATACAGAGAACAGTCATTCATTGAAAGTCATTGATTAAAAAAAAGTAATTGATAAAAAAAAAAAAAAGCGTGGGGGTCCCCCCAAATTCAATTACCAGGCCCTTCAGGTCTGCTATGGATATTAACCGCTTCAGCACCGGGCCATTTTTTACCTTCCTTTCCAGAGCACTTTTTGCGATTCGGCACTGCATCGCTTTAACTAACAATTGCGCGGTCGTGCGACGTTACACCCAAACAAAATTGACGTCCTTTTTTTCCCACAAATAGAGCTTTCTTTTGGTGGTATTTGATCACCTCTGCGGTTTTTATTTTTTGCGCCATAAACAAAAGAACAGCGACAATTTTGAAAAAAAACACAATATTTTTTACTTTTTGCTATAATAAATATCCAATTTTTTTAAAAAAAAAACGATTTTTTTCCTCAGTTTAGGCCGATACGTATTCTTCTACATATTTTTGGTAAAAAAAATCGCAATAAGCGTATATTGATCGGTTTGCGCAAAAGTTATATAGTCTACAAAATAGGGGATAGATTTATTGATTTTTTTTTTTTTTTTTACTAGTAATGGCGGCGATCTGCGATTTTTTTTTCGTGACTGCGACATTGCGGCGGACACTTCGGACACTTTTGACACATTTTTGGAACCATTCACATTTACACATTGATTACTGTGTAAATGTGACTGGCAGGGAAGGGGTTAACACTAGGGGGCGCTGTAAGGGTTAATGTGTGTCCCTATAGGAGTGATTCTAACTGTGGGGGGGAGGGGACTCAAGGGAGGAGACCGATCATGTGTTCCTCCGCACTGGGATCACATGATCGGTCTCCTCTCCGCTGACAGGATGTGGAGCTGTGTGTTTACACACACAGCTCCACGGTCCCGCACGGTCCCGTTGTTTTAACGGGCAATCGCAGGTCCCCGGCGGACATCGCGGCCGCCGGGCACACGCACCATGTCCCGAGCGATGCCGCGGGCACGCGCGCGCGCCCCCCCCCCAGGCGGCCGGGAATCCGAGGACGTCATATGACGCCCACCCAGGATGGGAGATCCACCTTGTGGGCGTCATATGACAGTGTGCTGTATTGAAGTGGTTAAGGGGAACCCCGCTTCAAATTAAAAAAAAAAATTACGTAGGGGTCCCCCTAAATATCCATACCAGACCCTTCAGGTCTGGGATGGATTTTAAGGGGAACCCTGGCCAAAAAAAAAAAATGGCGTGGGGTCCCCCTCAAAATCCACACCAGACCCTTATCCGAGCACACAACCTGGCAGGCCGCAGGAAAAGAGGGGGGATGAGAGCGGCCCCCCCTCCCTCCTGAACCGTACCATGCCACATGCCCTCAACATTGGGAGGGTGCTTTGGGGGTCATGGGGACAAGGGCCTCATCCCCACAACCCTGGCCATTGGTTGTTGATGGGGACAAGGGCCTTATCCCCACAACCCTGGCCATTGGTTGTGGGGGTCTGTGGGCGGGGGGGCTTATCGGAATCTGGAAGCCCCCTTTAACAAGGGGACCCCGAGATCCCGCCCCCCCCCCCTGTGTGAAATGGTACGGGGGTACAAAAGTACCCCTACCATTTCACCAAAAAAGTGACAAAAATTTTAAAAACGACAGGAGACGGACGGTCTTTGACAATTCCTTTATTAAAATCTTCTTTTTTCTGGTCTTCCTTCTTCCTTTCTTCATCCTTTGGTTTCTTCATCTTCTTCTTCCATCTTCTACCATCTTCTTCCATCTTCTTCTTCCAACTTCTTCTTCCTCCGATCCGCTTCTTCTTGGCTCTGGTCTTCTCATCCAGGATCTTCTTCCACAGCGTCCGGGTCTCTTCTTGGGCCGCTCTGCACAATGGGAGGCTCCCACTTGTGAGGCTTCGCTGCGTCTGACAGCTCTTTTATAATGGAGGGCGGGACGGCCCCCGCACCCTCTGACGTCATGGGGAAAGCCATAGGGAAGTCCCCATGACATCCCCGTGCGTCAGAGGGGGCGGGGTCACCAGGTGGCCCCGCACTCCGTTATAAAAGAGCTGTGAGACACAGCGAAGCTTCACACAGCCTCCCAATTTAAAAAAAAAAATGTCTTCCTCAGTTTAGGCCGATATAAATTCTTCTACGTATTTCTGGTAAAAAAAAAAATCACAATAAGCGTATATTGATTGGTGTGCACAAAAGTTATAGCGTCTACAAAATAGTGGATAGATTTATGGCATTTTTATTATTATTTTTTTTTACTAGTAATGGCAGTGATCTGCGATTTTTATTGGGACTGCAACATTGTGACGGACACTTTTGACACTTTTTTGGGACCCGTGACATTTATACAGCGATCAGTGCTATAAAAATGCACTGATTACTGTATAAATGTCACTAGCAGTGAAGGGATTAACACTAGGGGCGATCAAGGGGTTAATTGTGTTCCCTGTGTGTGTTCTAACTGTGAGGGGGAATGTGGCTGACTAGAGGAAAAGAGAGATCGTTGTTCCTACTTAGTAGGAACACACGATCTGTCTTCTCTCCTCTGACAGAACTGGTATTTTGTGTGTTTGCACACACAGATCCTGGTTCTCGCTCAGTCATGAGTGATCGCGGATGCCCGGTGGTCATCGCACTCGCTGGGCAGTCGCATCGGCTCCTGGGACATGCTTCGGGCGCACGCCTTACCGGAGGCATCTTAAAGAGCCTACGTACAGCTGCAACGGCTCAGGAGAGCCAACCTGCCACAGTATAACTGCGGTGGCTGGTCTGGAATCAGTTAATGTGCCCTTTAACAAAATGTGGGCTTTTTTTGGTGATCTAAACCAGTTGTCTCCAAACTGAGGCCTGGAGGCCAGATGTGGCCCTTTGCTTGCTTTTATCCGTGCTTGGGCCTCTATTTCATCCACTGAAAGCAACAATAATTTCCCCACACTGACCCCAATGAAGGGGCACAAATCCTCCCAATGACACCAATCATGGGGCAAAATTCCTCCCACTGACACCAAAGATAGGGGAGTGTTTTTTTGCCATGGACATTGGGACCTTTTCTACTCCCTATGGCCACAGTCCGACCCCGAAAAGTCTGAAGGACAGTAAACTGGCCCTTTGTTTAGAAAGTTTGGAGACCCCTGATCTAAACTGTGCTGCAGTGCCTAATCCCAACTCCAAGAAAAAAAATCTTCCCTTGCAGTGGGCCCCTGGCACTATAAGGGTTAAATACTATTTTACTCTAGAGGGCAGGGTTAAAGATTAAATACCTTGTTCCCTGCAGGGTATCTCCACTGCTGCGACCAGTCACCCGCAGCTGCCTCTGTAAACTGCAACCGTCTCTGGTCACACTGCAATCTCCTCGGCGTACAATACAGGGTTAATGTCCCTGTATTGTACATGATGACACCAAGGCTCTACCCACAGATCTGAACTTTGCCTTGAAGAGGAGAGTGTTGGCATTGACTGAAGCAGGAAGGGTATGGTAAGTAAAGCTGGTTGTACAGTAACCTCTTAGGCATAACAACTATTTAACCCTTTCAGTGCAGAGGGGGCCCCCTGCAAGCCTGCGAGAGTGTTGTTTTTTTTTTTCTGGAGCCTACGTGCACTTTCCAAAACATCATTAAGCTATGCATTTCATAAATTTTTTCTTAACCACCAGGCCTTTTTCTTACATTCCATACTTAAGAAAATAACTTAGAACCCCCAAGCATGAAATATCTTTTTTAAGCAGAGGCCCTAGATAATAAAATGGTGGGTGTTGCAATTGTTTATGTCACGCAGTCTTTGTGCAGAGATTTTTAAACGCAATTGGAGAGCCCATGAAAGCCCGGGTAGAATGCATTAAGGTGAAAAACACAGAGGGTTTACAACCCCTTTAACCACTTTCAGACCGGACCAATTTGCAGCCAAAGGACCAGGCCCCTTATTGCGATTCGGCACTGCGTCGCTTTAACTGACAATTGCGCGGTCGGGCGGCATGGCTCCCAAACAAAATTGACGTCCTTCTTTTCCCACAAATAGAGCTTTCTTTTGGTGGTATTTGATGGCCCCTGCGGTTTTTATTTTTTGCGCTATAAACAAAAAAGAGCAACAATTTTGAAAAAAAAAAACGCATTCTTTTTTATTTTTTGCTATAATAAATATCCCCCAAAAATATATAAAAAAAACAATTTTTTTCCTCAGTTTAGGCCGATACATATTCTTCTACATATTTTTGGTAAAAAAAAATCGCAACAAGCGATTATTGATTGGTTTGCGCAGAAGTTATAGAGTTTACAAGATAGCGGATAGTTTTATAGCATTTTTATTAATAATGTTTTTTTATTAGTAATGGCGGCGATCAGCGATTTTTATTGTGACTGCGACATTATGGGGGACACATCGGACATTTTTGACACATTTTTGGGACCAATCAATGCTATTTAAATGCATTGATTCCTGTATAAATGACACTGGCAGTGAAGGGGTTAACCAGGGGGTGGCAGTGAAGGGGTTAAGTATGCCTAGGGGTGTGTTTCTTACTGTGGGGGGGGGCGTGGCTGTCAGCTAGTGAATGCTGATCTCTGCTCCAATCACAGGGAGCAGAGATCGGCGTCACTAGTTGCTAGGCAGAACGGGGAGATGCTGTCTATTTCCGCATCTCCCCGTTCTGCCTTCCCGTGAGACGATCGAGGGTGTCCCCGCGGCGATCGAGTCCGCGGGACCCGCGACCGGCCTCACGGGGGTCCCGACCGGCGCGCTCCCGATGGCGCGGACGGCATTAAGGAGGGACTTATATATATGCCCTCCTGCCTGTCCGTGCCATTCTGCCGACGTGTATCGTCGTGCGCCGGTCGGGAACCGGTTAAGTGCAGCCCTTTGGTGATGTCAGGAGCCATATTTGAGGCCCCCTTTAGCTTTTAAATTAACAACCACTGCTCTAAAAGGAAGTTGGATTACAGCAGCAAAGAAATGGAATTTGGCAGATACTTTGAGTTAATAATACATACTTGAAAATAATTTTCTCTTTTTAAGCCAGAATTTTGTGTCACTTTAAGTGCATAACATAATATTCCCCATAAAGAAGATGAAGGCACTTCTGTAAACAGTAATGTGTCAGAGTGATGGGTATTACAGTGAAAGTCAAGGCGTTACACGTACTTCAGCAGAGACACCTTCTCTATATACACCAAAGACCTTCAATAAACCATGAAGTCACTCCAGACCACAATCAGGTTCTCATACAGCTTGTCAGTGGCAATCACGTTTCAGAAAAGATGGATAGCGGCACACTGACATATTCCAAATCATCTACTTATTGATCCATAAAATCAAATGCACAGGGGATAAGCAGAGAATTCTAACATGCTCCATGCACACAGGAGCTTAGACTAGCCTGTTAAACATGTTAGAAGTCTCTGATCATTTCCTTTGTATTTGAAATTCTGGATCAATTAAGAAGGCGCTTAGAAATATCATCAATCTTTTCTGAAACATCAAAGACCCTCACTTATATAAAATATTAATTGTCACAGGGACTATAAAATTTATATTTTATTTATAAAATAAATGGTCTTCTTTATATACTTACTTGATCTGGTTTCCCTGCTTCCTACCTAAAAGATACAGCTTAGGGGGTGGGATTGCTTCAGAGGGTGAAGATGATAGGATGTGATGTGATGCTGCCACCAGGGTTTTGAAGAAGCACAA
The DNA here is from genome assembly GCA_028564925.1 of Lithobates sylvaticus. Taxonomy (NCBI): domain Eukaryota; kingdom Metazoa; phylum Chordata; class Amphibia; order Anura; family Ranidae; genus Lithobates; species Lithobates sylvaticus. The sequence continues at coordinate 408,983,122 of CM053030.1, forward strand.
TGTATGTGTAAAACGCCGTCACCCCTTGGTCCGTTGATTTAGTCCTTGTGGTAGTCTTTCAATAAACCTGTTGGACGGATGTTGGTGTGCAACTAATTTTTCTTACTTGGTCTGATGCTGCCACCTGACACTGAGCTGAGATTTCTTCTGCAAGACCGTCATCGCATAGGGAGGTATTGTGCTGTCAGTCCTTCTCTATGGGCAGAGAGAGAAGCGCTCATATAAGTGGAGGATTTTGCTTCTGGTGCAAATTCTCAGTGATGGTGGCACCAGACTTGGTAGCCATTTTATTTTGATGTCACCAGTAAGCCCATAGGAGACTAAAGCTGGCCATATATTAGCAGATTTTCAAACAAAAGTTCAAACATACGAACATTTGTGACAGATGCCATTCTAGATTATTTCGAAAAAAGTTATATTCTATTTTTAAATAAATGGACTTTCCAGATTGAAACTCACATTTACTGTTAAAAATTTGTTAGAAAAGTTTCCATCCCACTAATTCAAATTTTTTCACCACCGCAATCGAAAATGAACATAGATTTGACTCCACTAACCATTAGAAAATCCAGCTAACGTCCTTAAAACTAAACATTTCTAATTAAATTCTACTAGGTCAGTGATGGCGAACCTTGGCAGCCCAAATGTTTTGGAACTACATTTCCCATGATGCTCGACTGCACTGCAGAGTGCATGAGCATCATGGGAAATGTAGTTCCAAAACATCTGGGGTGCCAAGGTTCACCATCACTGTATTAGGGTATGGCCAGCTTAAGGCCCCTTTTGCACAGCGGGTCAGATCAAGCCCGACTGTCAGGCTTTCAGGTGGCCCTAATCAGGATGGTCCATTTACCCCTATGGACAGGCAGGTGTAAACAGTGGAGTCCGTTTATTTCCGGCTGCTCATAGAGAAGAGCAGGCTCTGTTCATGAAACGGATGGGTCATCACCTGTTCTGCTCCAATCAGCAGATGCTCTGTGATTTAATCCCCTGCTAATCATGATAAAGTTCACCCCATCTGCAAGGGGCCTAAAAGTGGGGGCAGATCTGTTATCCCCCTATGTGGGTCTCAAACTTCCCAGACCTGTGGGTTAAATTGGTTCAAGACTCTACCCTCTCACCGCTTTCTTCTCTCAAATCAACCAAAATCTGCCCAAGGACTGTCAGATTGTCAAAATGCCCTGAACCATCTCTTGTCCCAGGGAGCAGGTGTACCATTACCTCTAGAAAATCAAGCAAATGTTCTTAAAATTTAAATTTTCAAATAAAATTCTACTAGTGTATTGCCAGCGTTAAGGTGTCTATATATATAAAGATGAGTGAATACTTTTATCCGCCCCACTGAACAACACAATGTATACTCCATACTGCACATACAATTTGCACTAATGCAGGCTGCCAGGAAGAACCTGAGTGTTCTCTGCAACACTGCAAAGACCACCTGGGATAGGAGAAGTTTGTCACATGGCTTTGAAACATCATGTGACCAAGCTTTCCTCCTCCCGATACGTGTATTTTTGAGACGGACTTTGGTTGATTTGGGAATCTGATGCACATTTATAACGCACATAACTATCCTGTAACTGTATAAATGTGCCAGGGTTTTTTAATGCAGTGATATGGCTGCTGTAAGGGGTGTCACCTGGACATGAAATGAGGAGACAGCTACTAATGGGGACATAAGCAGCAATTAAACACCCATCTCCTGGACAGGAATTGAGGGCAAATTTCCCAGTAGGGCTCCAGGCAGCAATAAAAAAATCTGACAAAGTATCTAAAGCCGTAGACGGAGCAATTTGCTTTTGGTTCCCTCATCAACACAGTCAGTGTCAGAGCTATTGTGTTCTTCTGGTGGCGAGGAAGCGCGGGGGAGACGTTTTTTTGGGGCGGGTGAACACACTGATTACTGCTAGTGGCTATAATAGCTCCTAGCAATTATCACATGTAAAATCTGACAGGCCGATTGTACCCAAGGTGATTGATCAATCAACTTGGGTACAATCAGCCTGCCAATACATGGTTCAAAAATCTTCCGGTTCAGCAGGGACCGATTTGAATCATCTATGGCTGGCTTAACCAATTCCCATTTTGCTTAACCCCTTCCAGTTCACCCTGGCTTCCCTTAAATTGGCCTTGTACACAGGAAAGTCTGCCCAGTCATGTGACCACGGTGATTGACTGTCACAGTGGTCGCATGTTCGGGAGTCGGTCCCACCAGTTCCTGATCATTAGTACCGGCCGGGGGCTGTCTTTGACAACTTGATCTCTGTGCTGGGAGGGTGCAGTGGGCACATTGTTAGCACAAACGCCTCTGCTGCCCATAGATGCATATGTGTGGCATGTGGGCATTAAAACCCACCCTTTGCCGCTGCATATATGTACATGGACAGCAGGAGGTTAAAAATGATTTGCTTTCTGGTTATGTTTCCTTTAGAGAGATAATGCTGGTCACCTGAACAGGAAAGGAAGAGATATTTCTTTATAGGGATATAAACAGCTTAAAGCAGTATTAAACCCAAAACTAAAAAATTTAATATACTGCAGCTTACCAATCATTAGCTGTGATGGCTGCATTGGTTTTCCTTTTTTAGTCTCTTTCCCTCTGTTTTAACCTGGTGATCTGGCCAGTAACACACCTCCTGTATTAGGCCCCATGCACACGAGACGCCGATGCAAACGCTGCTGAATGCATGTTTTAAAAAGCAGAAACCTGCGTTTAGCCGCGTTTTACCGCGTTTGTGTCTATAAGCGTTTGTAAAGATAACATCATATAGACCCTCCCCAACCTCAGAAAGCATGTATTATTAACTGTTTCTGCCATTTTGATCAGAGTGAGCAGCAGCAGCAGACAGAGCAGTTGTACACTTGCATTTGCCTCTCTTTCTGTGTTTTTTTTTTTGGAAATGGATCCCATATTGAATATATGTCAGGAAATGCTCCTGATGTTACTCTTGATGAGGCAGCAACATTGTCGCAAATTGCGTGAGAGGTCCAGAGTCAGAGCTCGTAGATATTGGACCCATCCATTGATGGCATAGCGAATGTCTGTTGGATATTTCACAAACATGGTGGGGGGTTGGGGCTGACTAGACATTGGTATGCAGGTTTTTCTTTGTGAAAAAAAGACATTGCTATGCTTTGGTCAGACTAGGTGGAGTCACTGATTAGATTAGAAATTGGATGAAGGGTTGGGGCAAAGAAGTGGAGGCATTCCTCATTGTCTAAGCTACCTAAAAAAATTGATTTTTTTATGGCATTGCATCAGTGAGTATATATGCTCTATGAACTATCTAGAGTAATTACGACACTTTAAACCAATTTTTGTGTATTTTTTATGGTTTACCATCATATTTCTGAGTTTTCTGGTCCAAAAAATTGGGTTTCTTTAAAAACGCTTATAAACGCAAATGCGGCTAAACGCGGCACGCCGCATTTTGCGTCTGAAACATGGAGAAGCAAAGTGTCTGAACCCATTTTTTTGCTTCTGGAAAAACGAGGTTAAACGCAACTGCATAAAACGGGATAAAACAAGACTGTGTACATGGATACATAGGATAACATTGTATGCGTTCAGGGGCAGTTGAAAAAAAATAGAAGAAAGCCTAAAAAATAAATTGAATGCAGCCATTACATCTAGGAATGAATAATGCAATGTAATAAATGTTTGCTTTTGGGTTTAATACTGCTTAAAAACCTGACAGATTGTCTAACCTTTCCACATTCTATTCAGAACAAAGATGCTTTAGCTGGAGGTATGCTTTAAAATTTCGGCTACCAAGCTATCTGTGCGGTGACAGATGTTCCAAAATATCTTTTTCCTAAAGACTGACTTTTCCTCCATGTAACCTAATCTTGAAGGTTAGGATAATGGATCACAGAAAGAAGATGAGCACATTGGCATTACAGAGGGCTTACAGAGTTCTTTTACAAAGCAGTCATTTTACTGATTGTTTTATCACTAGCAGCTTTCTCTTTTGCCTTGTAGTACCAGGTCTGGGGAAATCAATACCCAGAGCTCTCAGTTTTTTATTAAAAAATATTGCTCACGCACAACTGCTCCCCATCCTCCTTCAAAATGTTATTAAGCGATGAAAAGAATATATCACAATAATCACACTCTAATCATTATAATTGTATGATTTTAAACGCTTACAAAAATAAATTGCCTATTTCTGGGCAGGTACTGACAAATTATTCCTTCTATTGCTTTCAATGGAAGATGGATGTACACACAAAAAAAGTAAAGCGAATATTCTTTTTTTGTTGTAACTAGTACATTATACTAAGGTAATATTGAAATATATATTTGTACTTCCATATTCACCTTCAATACAAATTCCTGATTCAAAGACTAAAGCCTCTATAAAGAATATGGGGGAGGGTAGGAAAAGGCTGTCATCACTAACCTACAATTGAAAATGCTAGTTGCCTCTTTCTTCAGTACTAAGTCACAGACACTGAACCAGTACAGCCAGGCTGCTAACATTTTCTTGCAAGGTCCATAAAGACATGGATGAGCGAGTTTGGGGTGGAGGAACTTGACTGTCCTGACCTCAACCCCATAGAACACCTTTGAGCTGAATTAGAGCGGAGACTGCGAGCCAGGCCTTCCCAACATCAGTGCCTGACCTCACAAATGCACTTATGGAAGCACGGTCAAACATTCCCATAGGGTGGGCCAACTCAATATTGAACCCTACAGACTAGGACTAGGATGTTATTAAAGTCTAAAGCCCCATACACACGGTCGGATTTTCCGATGGATTCTGTCCTATCGGACAATGTTGTCGGAAATTCCGACGGACAAAGTTGTATCTCCTGCTCTAAAAATTTTCCGACAACAAAGTCCGATCACACCAATTCCGATCGTGTGTAGCGAATTCCGACGGACAAAGTGCCACGCATGCTCAGATCACATTACAAGACCAAAGCTATTGGCTACTAGCCTCTACGTAGTCCCGTCGTAGGCAACAAACGTCACCACGTTCAGAATGATCGGATTTTCCGACAACAAAGTCCGATCACACCAATTCCGATCGTGTGTAGCGAATTCCGACGGACAAAGTGCCACGCATGCTCAGATCACATTACAAGACCAAAGCTATTGGCTACTAGCCTCTACGTAGTCCCGTCGTAGGCAACAAACGTCACCACGTTCAGAATGATCGGATTTTCCGACAACTTTGTCCGACCGTGTGTATGCAACACCAGTGTCGGACTAAATCCGTCGGACCAAATCTGATGGATTTGGTGGTCGGATTTTCCGACCGTGTGTATGGGGCTTTAGTGTGTGTATAGGCAGGCATCCCAATACTTTTGATAATATAGTGTATTTTAAAAGAAGTGGGTTCAATGGCTCCCAAGTTCAACTTGTTCTAATAATATGTTGATATAGTTGTTCCAGAGGAAGACAAAAAACAGTGATCCAGCCGACAATGTATCTTTACACTGAGCATTACATATCCTTCTTGACCTTGCCAGGGGCAGGCTGATTAATTTCCTGTGTCAGTACTCCACTGACACAGTATACAGTATAGTTACGTTTTAAGGGGTTTACATACATACATAACTGTTTGACTGGTTATACAGTACACTTCAAATTTCCTTCAACATTATTCATTGTAAGAACCTTTGTTCATTTTTCTTTTATATAATAATTTTTATTGGGTTTTGACAAGTTTTGGGCAAAATCTCAAGCATAGTGTCTGACAAAGTCAGGAGATGCACACAGTTGGACATGAGCACCTTTTACATTTAAAATTCTTGCGTACCCTATGCCATGTTATCTAGGTTGGAGAATGTCGACAACAACCTCAACACAATAGTATGGTTGATGCCAAATGGAACACCAGAGGCATGAAAACAAGTTTAAAAAAAAAAAGAAGAAATAAGAGAAAAAAAAGCACAAAACAGGAAAACAATGGATAATAAATGCCATGTGCTAGGGATCATAGGAAATAGTCATAGGACCTACTATTAAAAAGCATATTGTACAGGCAGTATGGATGTGCTCTATGCCACAATCAACAACATTATCTTTAGATAAAAGTAAAAATATTATAGAAGGTCTTTATACTTCCAGTACCTATATTTCAGGTATCTGCGATTTCAGGAGTAATACATCTACCCCACTCACCAAGTATCCCAAAAAGTGTGTTGTATGTTTTTAGCAGTGTGGACCCAGCATTCAGTGGTGTACTTCTAATTGTTTTAAGGGTGGTCTTTTGTATCCAAAGGGAGATCCCAGAAGCACCTGATTTTAGGACACGACCACCATATTCTGTTAGTTTGTCTAATCCCTAGAGGGGTCGAATCATTGCTTTCGACCGCAGTGACGAGAAAATTCAAAAGAGTGCTGATAAAATTTAAAACCAGAACAACCTCAATAAATATTAATAAGATAGCCAAATGATAAGCTGCAACCAATAAAAAGTGCTCCCACACTTAAAAATTCATAAATAAGTATCCAAAATCCCTTGAAAAAATAAGTATAAGTATACACATCCCTTGAAAAAGTCACGTGACCTGTGACGCAATGCGTCGGGAGGAGGAGCCTAATGACATCATTGTGTGAGCTACGAGAGTAGCCGAAAACACACGAGTGTAGTGAGGAGAAGCAGGGCTGATAGTCCAGAAAAGCC